>OZ022415.1:5756209-6178112 GCA_963989365.1 Rhimphoctona megacephalus | reverse complement strand
GGATTTCTCGCGCCCCGGTAAGTTGTAGGCCAAAGGCGTATTCAGATTATTAAAATATATATAAATTGCGGGTACAGAATGTAGGAATGAACTGAAGCATAGAAAGTAGACATACGAATAGATCACAAATGATGAAAACATCAAAAAAACAACACGAAAAGAAGTTGGAACTAAATACAAAAAAAAGGAAAGTAACAATGGACAGAGCAAAGAATGCAAGATGATACAAGTATCACGGTATAAAAATAAACCAAAGAGCAGAAAAACGCAAGAATAGAAAACAACTGGATGTATTGCGCGAAAATATTGAAATCGCAGAAGTGAATAGAATACACGGAAATAGCTAGCAAATCAAAATGAAAAAATCCCGAATATAAAGCATTTTCAGAAAAAAAGACCTAACCAATGCGTTCAGCCAGTTCGATACAATGAGGAAGAAAAAGAGACAAAGCCAGACAGACAGGAAGACAGGGACTGGTAGAGCGAGTGAGAAAAAGACCTAGAGTGAGACAGACATACAGACAGAGAGAGGAAGAGAGAGTGAGAAAGGGGCTCAAAGACAGGCAAAGTACGTGTGCTCGCGAAACGTAAACAAACATCTGTAGGCTAAGCAATAGGGCAGAAAAAAGCGATGTCGTGACAAAAATAGCACCTGGAAACCGCCTGTGCCATTACACGTAAGGTGGTCCGTAGTAATATAATATACTGCATATTTTCCTACTCGAGTTGATTGATTATGAGTTGATATGATTATTTACGTTGTTATTAAAATTTTAGTGCAAAAAATCGCATTTTTTTCCGTTTTTTGTTCATAAAATGAACACTAATAAAGCAACGTCAATACTCTAATGAAACGAATTGTAGAGAATGAAATTGCGAAAAAAATGAGCCCTGGAACGACCCGATCGGATAATTATTGAGGGAGACAATCCAAAAAAAACAAAAAAAAATAGCATTTTGTCAAAATTTTTTAACGCCGCCATTTTTTTAAGTTACAGCGTTGGCTCTTCGTAACATAGTACATATTAATAGGTATTTTATGTGTGCAAAAGCCAAGCGCTGTCGGATAATTATTTTTTGCGTAATTGCATTTAGAAGTTTTTAATGCATTATTTTGCACCTGACTTGGATGCTCTGGAGATCGTCCCATTTGAATTTTTCAAAAAGATTTTGAAAGCAGAAGTATTGCACTACAAGACGCCTATCTTGTTTTTTCGTTGAAATGATGCAAAATAAGTGAAAAATGTTTGCAAACATGACCGAAAACGGCCGAGCGCGTGAAAGCGATCGAGTAATGGGGGTAGAAGAGTAGACGCGGGGAAGGCGTATATATAGTAAAAATTTGAAGCAAAAAACAAAAAAAAGTACGATTTTTTGCGCTAAAATTTTAATAACCACTTAAATTATCATAAACTTGAGTAGGAAACTGTGCAGGATATTACTACGGACCACCTTACGTGTGATGGCTCAGGTGGTTTCCAGGTGCTATTTTTGTCACGAAAAATCTCTATTGCTCGGCCTACTGTAGCGGCACTCAACAGCTTGTTCCCTATCATTATTACGCATTTTTTTTTAAATTCTGAACGAGTTTTCACTTCCATTCTACGTAGCTGGCGGTAAAATCCAAAACTCGTTGAGGATTTTTCGGGATTCATTGGATTAAATTTGGAAAAAAAGTGGACAAGTGCAAGTCGGACTCGCGCAGGAAGGATTCCGTACCATTATCTATAAAAAAAATAAATTTCAACTGTCTAACTATCACCGTTCATGAGATACAGCCTGGTGACAGACGGACAGACAGACGAACAGACAGACGGACAGCGAAGTTTTAGTAATAGAGTTCCGTTTTACCCTTTGGGTACGGAACCCTAAAAATCATTCAATCGTTTTTTAAAATTAATATTCATCAGCGGAAAAAATCGGAATAGAAGAATAAATCATGTACGAGTTTATTTTTCCTTATTTGACGTGGATGTGGGTAAAATCCGAAACTCGTTGAGGATTTTCCTCATGTCGTAAGATTAAATTATGAAAAAAATCATTGAATCACTTACTTAAGGTATTCCTTTCACGAACTCGAATATTTGACAATTCACGGATTTTTTTGTACATAAAAGTAAAAGCACATCCCAGTCCACTGGAAAAATATCGAGCCAGGTTACCGAACCTTTAGAAAAGAATTATAACTTTGAAAATCGTCTAATTTACACGACACTTTATGGAGATGACCTGTTGCTCACATTTCTATTTAATAATTCATATATTAAATAATGATAGATGTTTGATATAAACTGTCTTGCGGTAAATTAAATTCTAAAGATTCCGTAGCAACGATAAAAACAGAGAGTCACCGGACGTTTGAAGAAAATATTCACGATAGAACTTGAAAGAATGTGATCAGCAGACGATTTTTCGTAGCCATGACGTTCAAGAGGTTGTTATCTTCGGCAGTTTTTACAATATTTTTAACGCTATTCTTGTTTTTGCCCGTTACAAATTGGCTCACATTTTTACCAATGTCACTGCGTACTTTATACGTATTTTCACTCATATTTCACTATTTTTTTAACCAATTACAATAAGTCCAGCTTCTCTCTTTGACAGTGCAGTTATTGACATTTGTAGCTCTCCAAAAAATATCAAAAAGTTTCATAATTTACACAATTAAGCTGAAATTTTCGATTTATGTTTACAGTTCGGACTAATAATTGGTTGTAACGTTTTTAAACAAAATGCAGCCTAATTTATGAA
Source organism: Rhimphoctona megacephalus (assembly GCA_963989365.1). Classification (NCBI taxonomy): domain Eukaryota; kingdom Metazoa; phylum Arthropoda; class Insecta; order Hymenoptera; family Ichneumonidae; genus Rhimphoctona; species Rhimphoctona megacephalus. Next base: position 6,175,361 of record OZ022415.1, on the reverse strand, counting down.
CAAATGTGGAGGGCCCTGCTTATGCACCCAAAAAATACGGCCCTCCGCGAAAGGAATACCTTAAACTAATGTTTGATAGGAAAAAACATTGCAATTGATAACAAAATCTCAACTTGAAAAACAAAAAACTGCTCCAATCGATCGGATTTATTTTACAACCATAAATAACCTGAGAACAGCATCTTGTGATCTGAAAGAAACTTGTAACATTTTTAAAGTTCCTCACTCTTTGCTAAATGAAAGACACCCCCTCCTCCCCTTCGACTTTTTAGAGATTCCTGGTAAGTTTCGGCTTCTGGACCGTACAGAACGAACAATTGCATCAATTAGGAAAATGGTGTTATTCTTAAGGGTACCTTCGACTACAAGAAAACGTGGAAAGCTTAAATATTTATTTGGTTTGAATTTCGTATGGCAAGGTTGAATAAAGCAAAGTAAAAACGTGTTTTTCCACATATCTTCAAACTGCATTGTTCATTGTTCAAAGTACACGACATTTTTTTTTTATTACAGCATCATGTTAATGAAGATTTTAGCTTACCTTCGATAATATTATGAGTATTAAGAGGGATCATTCCTCATCGCGGTATAAGCATTCAGAGTTAAAAAATCGCACTTACATCTCTACCAGAAACATCTCTACCAAAATTCAATTCTACCCGAAAAAAACAATACCCGTAACAATTCTACCACAATTGAATACTGAATTCTACCACAATTGAATACCCCGTAACAACTCTACCAAATGTAAAAACTCTACCTCAAAAATAAAATTGAAATAAGATAACACGACTACCACATAACATTTCTACCAGGAACACATTCTACCAGAAAATGTCTATCGGTAATAAACACATAAATCGCGATGACTATAGCATGAAAATGAATGATTTATAAAATTTCTACCACATAACATTTCTACCAGATAACATTTCTACCATATAAAATTTCTACCATATTTCATCACTATCTCACTTTTGTTAGTAAGGTAGGTTTGTGAGGTAGTAACGCAATATGGTAGTAGAAATTTTATATGCTAGAGATGTTACGTGGTAGAAATTTATAAATCATTCATTTTCATGGTGTAATCGTCGCGATTTATGTATTTACCGATATAAATTTTTTGATAGAATGTGTTCCTGGTAGAAATGTTATGTGAGAGAGTCGTGTTATCTCATTTAAATTTTATTTTTTGGGTAGAGTTGTTACGGTGTAGTATTCAATTTTGGTAGAATTGTTACGGAATCTGTTTTTTCGGGTAGAATTGAATTTTGGTAGAAGTGTTTCTGGTAGAGATGTAAGAGTGTCATTAAAAATGTGGTTTATACTTCAACTAAAACTTTGGTGCTCGTTCTTTGATCCCTTAATTCTTTTGAGGCGTGTATTTTTGTAATAGTATATAAATTATATTAAGGAATTTTACAATCAACTGAAAAACACATATACAAAGACGGAACGTCTCAGTTACTACGCTGGTCTCCTACTGCAACGACCATTGTACTTTCTGGCAAAAGGTAATATTTTGTAATACCTAACGTGCTATAGAAACTTTGAGGCGGTTCTCCTTGAAAGTTTGCAACTTGCGCAGAATGCGTACATTATCGGGTAAAGATTTAATCCAGTATGGATGACTTACCTGTAAAAAGTGGTGTTATGAATTGTCGATAAACCAATTTAAATCACAACACTACAATCTTTAGTTTCACTTTTTTCACTTGATGGTTGCAGGTTCTACAGGAAGATAGTACTTACAATATAGCATGATACATTGACATGCATGTATTTGTAAGGTAATCCGTCAATTGAACCGCAGAATATGAAAGAATGAATTAGACTTCGAATGAATTTTCATTCCAGAAGTTAGATCATTGCACATGCGTATTATTCATAAAACCTTTCACCGTATTCCAATATTCAACTGGAACATGAAAAGTACATAGACACCTTGAAGTTTATTGATCTTTTTATAGAAAGGAACATATATATTTCCCTAATCACGATTTCAAAGTGTTTAAATACCAGATGATGTAGACTGCATTGAAATATCCCCGAAGGAACAATGATTATGTAACACAAATACCAACTCATCACTAAGTTTCGTTTTGGAAATTGTCTCGACAATTTTTTATTCTATAAAACCTATTACCTCAAGTGTTTTTTAAACAATGATTACATTATAATCCATTGTATTTTCGTAAACATTAACTCTAATAGGTGATCGTTTACTTACCTGGCAAAATGAGATACTCCACCAAATATGTTGTAGAATGTTCCAAATTTAAGATATACATATAAACGGTTTCTGCTTTCCACACTAATTAGCAAATCCGTTAATATTGTTCGATTACTACATGGGTTCGACCATAGAACGTCCTTCCAACAAAATATCTTGATAACTAAACTCATGACAAATTTTTTTTTCTATTCCGGCGCAAAAGATAATATTAATTCCAATCAAACGCATATCGCAGTTACTGAATAGCGATCTACACTCTGAGATATTGACGGTACAGAACGATTGACCATGGAAAGAGCTCGTAAAAATCTAGAAAGAGTATATGCAGAACCAATAAAAAAATTAAAAAGATGTATTTTTCTCTTCACCAAGTTTACTAATGGTCAATATTTATTCCGTTTGAAAACCAGCTTTGTTTTTCTGTAATCAGGTTCCCCAACAATTTCGCAAAAAAATATGACCTAAGTAACAAACCCAGATAGAAATTCGTGCAGTCGGCATTAAGAATACTGTGGCGTGCAGTCACCATGCCTTCACTGTGCCACAAACTGTCTATCAGGGAAATGTATCGCATGTTTACATTTGTACTTCTTGGTACTATTTATAATGTTTGGTTGAAAAAACTCCATCATAAGTATATCATGATGTAGTAGTAGAAGTAGATACTTACGTTTTTTAACGAAATGATATAGAAAATAGAGATACATAAAGTACACAGGTCAATATACCTTTTCATGTAAATTATTCATTATTTATTTTCTTGAAAAGTAGTCAAGAAGAAAAAAAATAAATAAAAATCGAGTTCAAGATCCTTTTTTTCGAGCGTTCGATTCTAAATAATCAGAAAAAAAGTTAACCCAAATTTTAGAAAATATGTCGATACGTTGATGTGTTCAACAATATTACATTCATATTATTTAAATACTATTATTAATCAAAATAAGAATAATTATAAGATTATTGATGGAAGATACTAAGTTCATAGATCGCCAGAGTTATTTCAATTTTACTGTGAGCGCACGCTCCGCGAGAAAGGCGCTCTTCGGGTCGCAACTAGGCCACTTTTTTCACAAGTGATCTAGTAAGAATGTTAATACAATTACCTATCTGTTGAGTATCCAAATTTAAGCCCTTAATGTCGAAAAAAAGAACCGTAATCCTTGTTCAGAAAAAAATAATCGCTTTTTCTAATTAATTTTAGAAACATTTTTTTCTTCCGTATTTGTAAGAAACCGATTTGCAGCCTTGGCCAAAAGTATCAGGCACCCCTGAATTTTCTCGGCGGACAAAAAATTGAATATCTTAACGAGAAACCATCGAAAGTCAATTTAACAAATGGACTTTTGAAACAGATAATTCCAGCTTCATTTTGCTCTATTATTTTGGTTTCTGCGATTTTTTTTGCACCCAGTACGTCATTTTGAAGATGCCGGTTATCACGATTTTCTCACTTCACAAAAGCACTTGGTAGACTTTGAAAACATTGAGACTTCACAATTTATTAATGGAATCTTCAAACAAGACACTAAGAGCTTTGATTGCGTTTTTGAAAAACTTCCCTGCATTTTTTTCTTGCAGAGTTACATAACTTTCTAAGTTAAGGTAGTTGGGAACAGTTGAACCGAGTCCAAATGTAGTCCATTTTTCAAATTTGTAAATAGACAATTAAATTACAAAATCGATTTGAAAAATCGTTTTCATTGAAAATAAAATTTATCAAATCACGTATACTCTTATAAATCATCTAAATGACAATTAAAATTTAATAAGATCTTGGCCTGACTCATGTAGTAACAGATCCATAGATCGGTGAGAATGTAAACATAACCTCGAAAATTTTGCCGCACGATGAAGTGATTACGAGCTCCTTTGGCCAGTTGTGTTAAAGAAAAACAACTGGATCAACGTAAACGTTCACTCGAAACTCTAGAAACATGCAGTGAGTAGAAAAAACTTGGAAATGAAGCAGCTGGTGGCTAAGAAAGGCACTCGTCTCATTGACATTTCGTACCGGCGGGCATAAATGAGCCGCCGTCTTGATTATTTAGTGACTTCCGAAAGAAAGAGAAGTCCGAATCAAGCCGACAAAATTTTGCTATGTGTGTAATTTTATTCGCGATTTCTCAATAATTATACGGTGAACTCAATTCAATTTCTCTTAGAAGATGCTTCACATATCGTAGATTAGAGCGATAAGTTTTTTTTCGTGGGTTGCACGACAAATTTTTGAGTATTCTCGAATTGAAAGTTCAAACTTATGCTACTATCTGCGTTCTCCTATGGCCGCAATGTATTTTTAATAGCTAATATCTCAAAAACTACACGGTAAAAACAGTTTAAATTTCACCAACACGTAAAAAAACTTCTTTCGATTCCATGCAAAAAAATATATGATCACACGTGGACCCCATCTCTTCCGAACTACCTTAAGTAACTCTTTTTTTCGCAATATTACATAACTCTCTATTTTATATAACTGCGAAAACAAATCGCAGGAAAGTTTTTCAAAAATGAAATTAAAGCTCTCAGTGTCATCTTCGAAGATTTCGTCAGTAAACTCTGAAATCACAATGTTTATAAAGTCTAGTAAGTGCTTTTGTGAAGTGAGAAAATCGTGAAAAATCGGCATTATCAAAATGACGTACTTTCTAAGTTATGTAACTCTGCGAAAAAAACCACAGAAAAGTTTTTCAAAAAGGAAAATAAAGCTCTCGGTATCCTCTGCAAATATTCCATCAATAAATTGTAAGGTCACAGTGTTTTCAAAGTCTAGCGAGTGCTTTTATGAAGTGAGAAAATCGCGAATAACCGGCATTTTCAAAATGATGTACTGGGCGCAAAAAAAATCGCAGAAACAGAAATAAAAAAGTAAACAAAGCTGGAACTGTCCGCTTCAAAGGCCCGTTTATAAAATTGACTTACGATGGTTTCTTGTTGAGATATTCAATTTTTTGTCTGCCGAGAAAACTCACAGGGTACCTTTTGGCCAAGGCTGTATATATCAATGAATTTGTGAAGTTGGGAGAGGAGTAGAGTTAGAATTGATACAGTAATTTCATAAAGACAAGTTTTAACATCCCTGTATTCTATTTATTCACGGGTAACAAAATTATCCTCGTTTAGAAGATGTTTGTCAGCCTCTCGATTGAAAAAAATCGTTTTGTCTGGAAGTGTACGTGATAGTAACAATTTATGGGATTGAGAAATGGTTCTTGATGTGAGTATGACTCCATTTAAATGAAATTTTTTCAGTAGTCTTGCCAAGGATATATTTTAGCCGCCGGAGCGCTACCTAGAAGCCATACAGCTCATTATGATTCAGTGCGCCAACCAGTGCCATCTGTTAGCCTTGTTGGAAAGCACGAAGAATGAGAAGCCTATACTTTGCGCTCTAGAGGCTGTCGCTATTTTGAGCGTTCGACTTTCCGCTGTTTCACTATTTTGACCGTTCGACTTTCCGGTGATTTGCTATTTAGACCTTATTATTAATTGGTCTTTCGTTATTATATATTCGAAATTGCGAATATTCACAATATTACCGATTCTATTATGTGATGACTCGAATGCGTAAGAGGTGAATTTTTGTAAAATCGATATTTTAGCTTTCGTTATTTGGTCTACTGTTACATTACGTTATCGACTTAAATGTGCTTCGAACTCTTAAGTTTCTCATTTATTTATTGTCGGCATTGAAAGCCCGAGTAGAAGGAACCTGTCTACATACTGTCATTCTAAATTTTACAAACTCGAGGTTTTAGCTATTCGAAATTTTAATCATTCGAAATTCTTATTCCCACCCGTCAAACACCATTAAATTAATAAAAATAAGTAGAGTGATTCACTCTCGTAGAGTCAATAAATATTCGCTCTCTTTATTTTTATTAATTTATTGGTGATCGACTCGTTATGGAGGGGGAATTTGCTTGATGCAAATTCCGCATCGAGAATTGAATTAAAGTTCATTCGTTAATTGGTGATTGAATGTTTGTCGATGGGTACTTTGCACTGGGCAAATTCCCCATCGATAATGAATCAAATTCGCGTGAAATTTCTTTTTAATCCATTCATATCTGATTGTAATGAGTAAACGCACTCATTATCCACAATTAATGTAACTTCACTAATAAAGTTCATTAGTTTTTCGGTTATTGACTCGTTATCGATGGGGAATTTGCCCTGTGCAAAGTACCCACCAACGGCGAACCAAGTTAATTTTGTTTTTTTTTTTTTTTTTTTAATTCATAAGTATCATCTGATGATGAGTAAAATATATTAATGAAAAATTAATTCCAATTTGTTAATTGTTGATTCAATCATTGATGATTTACTTGCCTATCGCGAGGGTGAATTTGCACGGTGCAAAGAACCCATTAACAATAAATAAATCGCCAATTAATAAAATAATTTAAATATGATTTTTCTATCGTGCAATGAATTAATATTATTAATTAAATCGATTTTTTCTTCGCTCAATGTATTCAATGTAATAATTAAAAATCGCTAATTAATTAATTAAAGTTAATAAAGTCTCAGGGGGTACTTTGCACCATGCAAATTCCCCATCGAGAATAAATGAAGTATTCAATTTATTAATAAATCCATTTAAAAAATCCAATGGACTGTATAGGCCTTTTTACGAGTAGTACAGCGCATGCGTTATACACGTAAACTGTCCGAAAAAAGCGAACGTTAGAGATGTTAGGCGCATGCGTTACGTACAAAAACTGTCCGAAAAAAAAGACGGACGGTTTTGCTGATGAAAAGGTCTATTGATCGAATTAAATCTTTATAATAATATTAATTGAATGAAGAAATGATTAATATATACTAAAATGATACAATTAAATGTTGATGGGGAATTTGCATAGTGCAAGTTCCCCAATCGACAATAAAACAATAAATGACAAACGATTGATATTCAATTGTTTTTTCTCTTTGACAACGTTCACTCTTGTTTTCTTGTTGACACGTGAGAGCGCCTCTAGAGAGACATACAGTTTTTTTATCTTTTTCTCATTATATTAAAAGTATTTTGTTTACTAAAAATTGAATGGCACCTTTTAAAAGAAAGATTCGTGCATCGAACGATAAAAATTTCGATGGATACACGTATAATATTCACCACTCAAGGGGTCGATATAGCTGGTGAGTTCAGTCAATGATTTCGATAATATTATTTTTTCATCGTCGTCACACAAACTTTAGCATTACGATATTTATTATATAAAAAAGGATTAAATGTGCATTTCTCATTGCTGCACAGGTACGTCGTTTGCAATCAAAAGAAGAATCGTAATAGTCCCGGCTTCGGTTGCGGAGGCGCCGGAAATCTATACAAAGACCGGAAAAAAAAAGAAAAATTCGTGTTAACGTGCAAACACAACGGGCACCCTAAATTCAAGGAAGTAAAACAAATTCATCAATTCAAGGTGGCTTTAAAGAATAAGGCTAGAAATATGCCTTTAGCGGGACAACTGATCAACGAGTATAACAGTCTCGTTAGCAGGTAAATATTAAAAGCTAAACCATTATTTTTCGATCGTTAAGTTGGTTTTGTTTTCTAAATTTTACAAATGTCTTATGATAATGAATTCTATTGTAATCTTATTGCAGACACTCTTTGGCCGCAACCGTTTGTCCCTACGTGTCAGTGCGAACACAAATAGGTCGGGATTTTCGCGCCAATCAGCCGCCGAATCCCGCTCATTTTTTGACGTACGCCCAATTATTGATGTCCCCAGAGGGCATCGCCTTATTAAAATATCATATTCAAACTGCTCCAGGATGTGCCATGACAGCGGGCATCCAAGCTCAATTTTTTGGTCCGGAAAACAATTTATCGTTGACGTTGTGGAGCCCGGAATTTGTGCGTCTTTTGAGAAAATCAAAAGAGATGCATATCGATGGAACCTATCGGTTCAAGTCGATTTTTCGTAGAAAAAATTTGCAGCCGTACCAACTTTTGGTCATTTCCGGCGACATTGGCGGAAAGGTATTAAAATATTGCGATAATAATTCAATTGCAAATATTCGAAAAAATCCAAATTCCGGGTTAAAGATAATTTTTTATACATTTTTCCATTTTTTACATTCATTTGTAATCCTGTTCTCAGGTTTTTCCAGCCATTTACGTCCTCATGCCGAACAAATCAGAGGCAACGTACCGCCAAGTTTTTGAAGGGGTCAAAAATACTGTTGCTCCTGCGTGGAAGCCCCGCGTAATCGTAGCCGATTACGAAACTGCGATCAGAAACGCGGCGGCATCGCTTTATCAAGAGGCGTCATTCATTGGGTGCTTTTTTCATTACACTCAAGTAAGTATTTTATACGCATGAAACAAAATTCATTTTTAGTTCTTGTGATTTTCGAGTTTGTGTTACATGGACATTAAAACATTTTTTTTTTTTCAAATCCCAGTTTCTTTTTGCCTTAAAATTTGTTTTTCAACGTTTCGGATTACATTTTTAAGTCCGTTCCATTTTTTCAACTTTGTTCTTCAATTCATACCCTTTTACACGTTGCATTATACCTTTTTTCAAATGTTTTATCGTTTTTTTTATAATAAAAGGCGATTCAGAAGAATTGGCGCCGTCATGGGCTATCCAAAACATATAAAAATGACATCATTGCGCTCAAGATCAAGAGGCTGGTCATGGCATTGCCGTTGGCACCGGCAAAATTGATCCCAATGTTTTTCGTCAAGATTGTCAACCTCATACCACCAAACATGGCGTGGAAAATGAACAGCTTTATGAGCTACGTTTTCCGCCAGTGGATTTATAGCCTGGGTCCTGAAAAAATGTCTGTCCACGGGAAAAAAGCTTGTCGGACCAACAATGCATCAGAATCTATAAATAGACCGCTGAATGCATCATTGAGCGACAAGAAAAAACCCTCACCTATGGTTTTCACGCGTCAGTTCTATTTCGTGACTGTGTCCCCCACTCATTTCCATGTAATTTTAAATACGAATCAGTGAAACATCTTTTTTATTCATTACAGGAGCGTTGGTGCAATATCAATTATGCACCCACGCGAAGGTCATTTCTATGATGGAAAGAAACGTGAACGTCCACTTCCCGAACAGAAAATCCCGACTTGACGAATCAATCGATACCTATACGTTAGAACGGTATTGGAATCAATTGAAGGAGGACGAAATTACGGTGGACTCATTTTTCCAAAAAATTTCAGCCCTGGTTTGCGAGGCGGCCAAACAAGTTGTACTCCAAGTTAACACAGGTACTGATATTTTTATATTTCATAAAATTTGATAAAATAAGATTAGATAACAATTCATGTAATCAAAAATTATTTTTTTGTTTCAATTCCAGATCCCCGAATTGACAAATCGAAACAATCGAGGAAAAAATTTTCATTTTGAACACGCCTAAGCTCGAATGTTAACAACTCCGAGTACAAGCAGTACATCGATGGAATCGCTCATTTGGACGACGAGATGAAAAAATTGTTCACTGAGATAGCAAGGAGACGAATGGTCGAAGGTGCATTTTGAGGAGTCATTTCTGTTAAAAAACCTTCAACTCATTTTTTATTGTTCATTTTTTTTATCATTTAATCTGTGTTTTTTTTTCTGTTACAGTTGCAACTGAGATGGGACAAATCCCGGTCGATCTTCCCATAGAAATTGAAGTTATCTTGGGGCATTGAACATTACATACATCAAGAAACGAACAAAAATATCACCGATTCAATTTTCATTGTCATTAAACTAAATAAAAAAAGTTATTATTTTTGAAGAAAATTCGTTTCGTTTTTAATTGAATATAACCATTATATTTTACACATTCGTACATATAGCGACACAAACAAATTGTATTTAAAATTCAAAAAATAAAATTTTGCGGTGCCCAAACGACTGCTCCACAAGGCGTTAAAAACACCGCCTCACGAGTTTCACGAGTGGACCATTTTTTTGAAACTACGTTTCACAAATACGTTTCGTTATGGTTTTGCTGCAATGACGGAAAAAAATATTGACTTACCTGCCATCTGGGTGCTAAAACCATAACTATACAATACATGAAAAAACAGAGACAAAGGGTACGTTCGACTTGCACGCGTTCAGCGCTGTAAGCGCTCAAAGTGCGTTCGACTTGGCACCGTAAACGCTACGAGCGTTGAGACGGTTACGTTTACCGCCATGTTCGCCCAAGTCGAACGCGCACAAACGCTTTCAATGCTTCAAACGCTTTGAACGCTGTGAGCGTGCAAGTCGAACGTACCCAAATTTTCAACCCGTCATTTGCCATCTAAAAACTTGTGTAGTTCATGTCAATAGTGCCAACACAAAACTTTTGTGGGCAATATGCACCGTGGGCAATTTGCACCAACCTCCGTGAAGTTAGCCCCCCCACTTTATTTTTTTAAACTTTCATTAATGCAAATCGTTTGAGAATCGTTTGATAGAGTTTGATAGAGAAGAATAATTATTTGAGAGTTAATATTGTTCACGTAAAAACGATTTTATTTTTTGGTGTGAACTTGGCCCCAATTTTTTTTATCTCCTGAAATAATGGACTTAGACGTTTCATTTTTTTTTTAATCGTTTGAGAATCGTTTGAGAGGGTTTGAGAGCCAAAGAAAATCGTTTGAGAGTTAATATTTTAATTGATATTAAATAATTATTCAGTGCACGATTTACCCTAGGATCCGAGCACTTCCGGTGTGCGCAGTGCATGTGCGCAGTGCATGTGCGCAGTGTATGTGCGCAGTGTATGTGCGCAGTGCATCTTGTTCATAAATTAGGCTGCATTTTGTTTAAAAAAGTTATAACCAATTATTAGTCCGAACTGTAAACATAAATCGAAAATTTCAGCTTAATTGTGTTAATTGTGTAAAATTGTGTAACTTTTTGATATTTTTTGGAGAGCTACAAATGTCAACAACTGCACTGCTGTCAAAGAGAAAAGCTGGACTTATTGTATTTGGTTAAAAAAAATAGTGAAATATGAGTGAAAATACGTATAAAGTACGCAGTGACATTGGTAAAAATGTGAGCCAATTTGTAACGGGCAAAAACAAGAATAGCGTTAAAAATATTGTAAAAACTGCGGAAGATAACATAACCTCTTGAACGTCATGGCTACGAAAAATCGTCTGCTGATCACATTCAAGTTCTATCGTGAATATTTTCTTCAAACGTCCGGTGACTCTCTGTTTTTATCGTTGCTACGGAATGTTTAGAATTTAATTTACCGCAAGACAGTTTATATCAAACATTTATCATTATTTAATATATTAATTATTAAATAGAAATGTGAGCAACAGGTCATCTCCATAAAGTGTCGTGTAAATTAGACGATTTTCAAAGTTATAATTCTTTTCTAAAGGTTCGGTAACCTGACTCGATATTTTTCCAGTGGACTGGGATGTGCTTTTACTTTTATGTACAAAAAAATCAGTGAATTGTCAAATATTCGAGTTCGTGAAAAAAGAGATTCATTGAGTTTATTACACCTTGGTACATTGAGGCAATTATACAAATTTCTAAATAACGAATAATTTGTACAGAATGATAATATTCATAAACAAAATAATGATCATAGTAATAGTAATAACAATAAAATAAGAGAAATAATATAACGCCATGAAAATAATAGAAAGATAAAAGAGAGATTAATCGATACTCATTGCGAACGCCATTACGAAGCGTATGCCAGTAACAAGGTCATGAATAAAATATCAAAATAAAGTCTAATGTACATCATTTTTTCTAATTTGTGTCTCGTATTTTGTTCTTCAGTGTTCTCCTTGTACCTACAGCACTTGATTTCATATAATTAAACCCTTCTAATCGTTTATTAACAAATATTTCGCTTTGTATCGATTATTAAGGGCGAAATTTTGTATTTTTTCAATAAAAACATCGATTGAGAAGTTCAATGGAGAATATAGAAATAATAATGTTATCTCTCGAGAAATCCCAAATTGTTGAATTCAAATTTTCAATTTTATTTTCAAAATTGCTCGATTTCTTTCCTAATGTAGGAAGAAATTGATTTGTTTTGGATATTTAGTTTTTAATTTAGAAAAATTCCGAAGATTTCCGATGTTTTAATATCTCGAAGTTTATGATTCAGAAAAGAAATGTTATCTAAGTTCAATTTTAATACCATATATTGTAGATACGAGCACGCTTTTGTAATGAAAAGGACTGTGAATGAAATCAATCATTCATTTTTGGAGATAATAATATCAGGGAAAAATGATTTTGTACAATATTTGCGAATCCGAAGCAGTGTAATTCTCCGAAATTCAAGTTATCAAAAAATAGTAATTCACATATTATCATTGTTCAACATTCTTTCAGATACTCTAATCAAAAAATGGATCACCCTGAACCTTAAAAATCAATGCAGAAAAAAGAAAATTGTGGTCATTAATAAGAATCGAAACTTTCCCGTAATTAAGAGCGGTGACTCAACTCTTTATTTGACCAGAGACATCGCCGCTATCATTGATCGATACGAAAAATCTGTTTTCGATCTCATGCACTACATTTTGGAGAATTCGCAGAGTGACCATTTTACAAATTTGGTCACTATTCTTGAAAAACAACCTTTCATCGACAAAATATGTCAAGTTAAATTTGGCAAAATACGTGGTATAAGTACGAGAAAAGGCACCGCTGTTTTTCTCAGTGATTTTTTGAACGAGGCTCGAGACGCTATGCGAGAAACACAAATTAATTCGCTCAGTAAGCAACGATAATTTGTAATTTTTTTTTACTAATAATTAATGAATTAATAGATAAATCAATAAAAATTTCATAAGAAAAACATTCAAAAACTGCAGGAAAAAAAAATCCGAATTTGAATTCGGAAAAACATTAAGTAATTATTGACTTAATAGTCATTTATGTTTTGAATATTTGATTGATTTTCAATAATAAAATACGAATAATAAAAATTCTAAGCTTCACTGTGGAAAATTAAAATTGTATTTCCCAGTTTTAGGGAAAATGCTTCAAATATTAATTGAAGTTATTTTTATCAATATTGCACGAGCTAAAGTGTTTTTTTCTGCAGACTGACCGATAATATAACTCGATAAATATCAGCGACCAAGGTACCTCTCGACCCGCATGACAACAACTTCGATAGCCTTGGAACTTGAGCGGTTATTATTTACGATTTGAAACAAAAAGGGTTTCGAGATTATGGCTTTAGTTGGAATATTGCACTTAATTTGGGTATTGACGGAGAGAGCCAATAAATTTTTTTAATGAATCTTATTGATTATATTGATAAAAAATGTCTAAATGTGAACAAGTTTTCGTTGCGTTATAGATTTCTCTATTATGCAAAAATAATTTATTAAAACGTGAGAAACAAAAAATTTCCTTAGTATGCATAGGTCATAAATTATCTTCTTTAAAAAATTCAGCAAAAGTAATCATAGTTCTTGATGAAATGTCTAATTCGATTTGTCGAAGTTTTGGCACTTATGCAAAAATTGTTTATCCAAAAATCGCGGATGAATTATTATTTTTTTGTCTAATCAAACTTGGAACTAAATTGGCGAGCCAGTGCGAACCATCAATGCTGAGAGAACCGATCGTAAATGATCTCGTTACAAAAATCAATCAATTCGACGATTATTTCTTCGTACTGTACACTGTAGCCGTGCCATTTAGCAAAGTATCATTTTGAACTGCGGTAAGCTCGCTCAATTTTTAGAAAAAGACCATTTTTTTGTGTTTCATATTCAACATTTCTCCCTTAAAAAAATCGTTTAAAATTGTTTTACTAATTAAAATATGGTTTTGAAAATGTTTTTGTGTTTCTTTTTTTTAATACTTAAAAGTGCTTCTCGATATAGCCACATGGTCAACAAAACTTTGAGGGAGCTTGACGTCAAGAGGGAACCGGAAGATGTGGGATCTTAAAGATTGCTTTTCTCCAGAATCTCCAAGAACGTTCCAGCAAAAGGAATGAAATTACTAGGTCTTCGACCTCTCGAACAAATGTAAAAAAAAAAAAATTGTTGAAAAAAAGGAAATCTTGTATGACTCTTTTAGACAACAGAATAATCGAACGTTTTACGGATACAAAAAACGCGATATTCCTTGGTGACTACGCTTACCGACGATACTTCGAACAATTACAACGAGGCACTTGAGGAGAGCAATTCCGCTGTATATTCAGATAAATTCATCTGCAAAGATAAGATTATTTGGGGAAAAGGCTCAAAGAAGTTATTCAATACTGATTTAGCCCGGGTGGTGAGACTGGGGCTCACACATTTGGGAATTCCTTACGGTTGGCGATGGGGCGGTCCCGCCTCAAATTACTGCCCAATCTGGTGCGAAATATTCAGCGAGCCCATTGAGGTTTGACGGATGCTCTCAACTTAATACCTAATTAAATAAGCAATTATGTGACTCGCGCAAAGAAAGAACGAAATACGGAACATAATTGAGAGTATTTGTACGCTTGATTTTGAGCGAAATTTTTTGGTTTGCAAAAGTGTGTGCTCTATCGTTTGTTCTTTCCTTCCACGTGACGCTGCGTCAAAAATCACTTCCTTCTTGAAATTGACAGACTTCTCTGTATTATACGTTTAAATTTATAGTTACGCGTGCATCCAAAAGATGATAAATCATTGAAGATATTAATATATAAAACGAATTAATTGTGTCATGTACATAATGAAAACGACCGTTCACACAGAGATTACCTATGTAATTACAGTTTCTTCATTTTTCTTTTTTCTTATACTTATTATTTAACGACGACGATGTATACAAAAATCCTGGAACAGAATCCTTTGTAGAAGGAACAAGACTGACTACTTCCATTTGTAATAAGCGGTGCGATGCTGGCATGTCGCATCGTAAAACTATCCAGTGCATAATAACGTTAAATATAATGAAATATTTTGCATAACTCGCATTGCTCACGTTTTCCTTTTTTCTAATTTTTTAAGTTCATTCTCGTTGTCGAATATTCAAAAATTATGGTCGTAGCGAACGTAGCACAAGATTTCCCCAGGGACAATATAATTTCGGACGAAAATTTTCATACAACATTTTTTTTTTTCATTTCAGCAAAATATTGCTAAGTTTCATTTATTTTCTACGGCTGATAATTATGAAAAATATTTTTTTTTCGTTCCTTAATGTGGCAAATTCAAATGTTTAAGTGTAAAATTTTTTTTCTATAAAAGTTGGTTTTTTTTTTATATCGTATACAATATGTACATTATCTTACATATGGTCGTTAAAAAAATATGGTTACATTCCACACAAACTGATTCGTGAAAATCTTCGAGAGGTATTTCTCAATATCGTGATCAGATGTAAAATCTAACATGCACGCAACACATACATCGCGGTTCGTAAAATCCGTGGTGAACAACTTTGCGGTATAATGTTAAATGATTAATTTACTTCACTGTTGCGCATCAACAATGAGTGCCTTCTTCTATGTTACATGCATTAACAAAATTTGAGGTTTAGGCGATTAGTTGTTAGGAACGAGAGTGGCTGTAGGGCCCTCGTAGGGAATCGATTGAAGAAATCCATTGGTTGTGTTCATCGCGTTCACCGGTTGAAGCTGCATTATACCACCGTTGTCCACATTTATCCCTCTCACCGTTCCACCCTGCTGAGCTGTTATATTCGCCAATGCTGAAGCGGGTATAAGGGTCAGCTGTTGACCTTGAGCACCTGAAAACGGTAGAAAAAAAATAGCATTAATCGACACGAATCAACATACTATTTATCTGTTTTATCGCCGGGATCACGAGTGGCATTTTATTTTTAGTTTGATTCGTTCTAAAAAGAACTACAAATTTTCATTGAAAAAACTTCAATTTTGTCAAATGTTTCGCTTAATATTTTATCTGTGATAGTAATGGGCTGTATAGTCTGTTGCTGTGACTGAGCAGCCGGTATGTGTATGACTTGGCCACTGGCTAATTGACTCGCATCTATACTCGTAATTTTTATTTCACCTCCTTCTTCCGAGGGTCTGGTGAGAGCGGATAAGGTTTGAACGTCAATTTTCTAGCCGTCTTTCGTGGTAAGAACGGTTCCTCCGGTACCACCAGCTCCAACGGGTCTTCCGAGGGAACCAATGCCTACGATCTAATAAAATCAAATTCGTCAGCGTTCAATAACCGTTCAAAACCCTGGGTGAAGATATTGTTTATCTTTATTTCGTTTTATTTTTCCTAAAAGTTCATACCGGTTGTCAAGTACCATTGACATTCTGGAATAATATTATAGAATGAATACTAATTTAAAGGGACTAAGTTAAATTCAATTTTTAACCCCAGACCCCTGCAACGGGGTCGAAAACGACCCCAATTGTTTGAGTAAAAAATGTCTTTCTAGCGTTTCTCCGAAATTCGTTTCGTTTTATAGAGTTTTCATCATTAAATGTCCACCAAATGTGACTTTATCATATACTATTCTCTTCGTGGTTAAAAAAAAACGAAATGGTGTACAATTAAACCTTATTATCGGATACGAGGAACATTTTATGTTAATGTGAAGATTGAAGTCATTTTCGACCCAGTTATAGAGTTAAAATGAAATTCTCCATTGTACCTGAACATTTCCGCCAGGACCAGCAACGCGCTCGTTGTCCAAGTTGTGCTCGACGTCGGTGTCGAAGCAACAACTTGTGCCTGAACTTGTTGCTGCTGCTGTTGTTGTTGCTGCTGTTGTTATTGTTGTTGCTGCTGTTGTTGTTGTTGCTGTTGCTGTTGTATAACTAGTTGAACGACTTGTTGGACTTGTTGTTGTACCTGGGCATCAGTAACTTGTTGCTGTTGTCGTTGAACGACCTGTTGCTGAAATTGATGCTATAAGCCACGACTTGCTGCACAACTTGTTGTTGCGTTTGTTGTTGGGCGACCTGTTGCGTAACGTGATATGCTACTTGTTGACCCTGCAAACCTTGCAACTGCGGTAGATTGACTATTTGTACCTGTTGTATTTGACCATTCGGAGTTATGATCTGAAGCATTTGCGAAATTTGCTGAAAGAATAAAGAGAATAGAGAAATTTCATCGTTTCGTTGTTTCTCCGAGGATACAAGAATATTTTCTAGACGAATAAAATTAAAACCCTTACTTGCGTTATCTGTTGTATTATCTGCGTCGCACCCATATTAAAAACACTAGATAACGCTTGAATGGGAAAGTGTACCATTTGATAAACGGTCTGACCGTTTCCAGCGTTTACCGGTACCTGTACCGGTACGGTTTGCTGCACATGCTGCATCGGGAATTGCAACGGTCTCACCTGTACACTCTAACCTGAAACATTGAGGGTAGCCTTGGAATCTGCCCGTTCGTTTTCGATTTCAGGTGTAAAAAAAGGCAGTGGTTAATCGGTGAAAGCGGCGGCATTAGAAGTTTCGCAAACTTGAGGTAGTTATCGTGCAAAATTTACTTTGTTTAGAAACCAGATGAAATAATATGGCTTTAAGGATGCTAACAGTGTTTCGGCTGGCACCGCTAGCAATTAGGAGCAACCCACGTTTTAAAAAAGTGTTGGCCCTGAAAAGGGCCGTGTGTGTATTTTTGATGATCGCCGGAGTCGAAAGTGCAAGACCCGGGCGGAATTAATCAGATGTCAGTACGGGGTGGCGATGGTGATGGTCCGAGGTAAGTCTTGTCTTCTTTATTCTGATCTTTCTAGTGATCGTCGTGGCTTATTTTCCTTTTCTTCTCAGGTTCGATGAGTGTGATGACCGTGCTGGAGTCCGACCAAGGTCGTTTTTGAGAAGCTGGCGACCTTTTCACGATGATTGGAGCTCGGATGTTCTTTACTGCTGTCACTTTCTGTGGTCGTCTGTTCTCAGGATCTCGTGGAGGTGGTGGGATCACTGTTATCTCGCGACTCGCTTTCTTCCTCGAGGTAATTACTTTTGGACGCGTACTCACCCTTGAGCAAATTACCTCGTTTATCTTATTCCCTTGCAGCGGAATGAGGATGCGGGGATTTTTCGGAGATACCTGCGTTGGATTCTTTGGAGAGACTCGGCTATGACTGGTGGCGAGGTCAAGAGGATCGTTGTTATTGGGCTCATCAGATGCTGGATTGGCCAGTGGTGTAGATTGAGCCGGGTCGCTGAGCGTGAGGATGGTTTGTTGCAGAGGCGAGCATGGAATTGGATCGATCGGTATAGGACTGACCCAACGCACCTTTTCCTTTGTAGGTGTCCAGACGAGTGGCCGCAATTCCAGGGTTCGCTCTGTTGACCCTACTTCCCTACGTCGATCGACATGAGCATGATGGACGAAGACTTTTAAAAAGCCGGCGTATCTTCGAGTTATCAGTCGCTCGCGCCGTCTCTCTTTGCGATCTTCACTTGGCATGAGGTGGCGATTTTTATATTTCGAGTGGAGGGATTAAATAATATACTTGGTATAAAAAATGTAGCGAGTAAGTGTGAAGAAAACTGACCAGGATGGCGTTTTATTATTCTGCCGTTTGTACAGTTATTTGTAAAGATAGGAAGCATTAAATAAAAGGATAAAAATGTTACATAAGAAAAACTGAATAAACGTACGTTTGCCTCGAAAGTGGTTTTTCAAGTACACCGGTTTTTAATATAAAACTGAAAATATTTAAGAGTTCTGTAAAATATGGGTAAGTCACCCTGTAAGAGACCATGCGGTAAAATAATAAAATAATAAAAAAAAAACGAATATTCTAAGACACTGGTGCACTCAATTATTTCCGAGGCAGACGTGAACAATCGAAAATAAATTGTAATCCTTAGTGGAGTTGGTAGTGAAATAAATTAGCTCGTTTACTCGTTGGCTTTAGCAGCGTTAGAGTGGAGCGGGGTCGGAGGTTTGTTCGCTTTAGCGGCGTTCAAGCCCCGAATCTTAGAAGTTAAAGAAAAAATAAAGAAATTCGCAAAAAAAATAAATGGGTATCCAAAAGGGTCACATGTGAGGAAGCTAGTAAGCCGGTCAGCCTTCACGGCGTAAAAAGCCTTAGCCATCTCGTATAGTCAGTCAGCCTGCACGGCTTTGTGTCTAGAGCTCGTCCTGGTCGGTCAGCGTGCACGGCGTAGAAGACCAGAGCGAATGCGACTTGAGTCCCGCTGTGCACCTGTATTTATAGCGGCGATAAGCGGGCGCCGGCGCGATCCCCTCCAACGGCCACGCATGCGCGGTCCGCCGAGCGGTGGGGATAGCCTGCCGGAGTGGTGACGAACGATATTAGCTTTTGCCAGCTTGGTCGGTAAGTACCGAACGGGTAAGGTAGATTTTGAAATTATCGGCTGTTAAAGTAATATTTTCTCAGCATAAGGTAAGTTTTTTACTGTAATGTTAAATTCTATATCTATATATTTCGATATCGATTGATTATTTCTTTTGGTTTCAGGTACGTGAGTCGTTGGCGCTTAAGATTTTGGTAAGTATTTGTATTCCTCCTAGGACATTTCTTAACTTAATAACTAATCATTTTTTCTTTCTTTTTACAGGTTTGATGCGGTAAGTACGGGGGGGGGGGGGATATAGATATCTACAACACGCGTGCGGGGTGCGGGAGGGGGGGGGGGGAATGAATAACTCGTTATGACTAAACTCTTTTCTCTTATTTACAGGTCGCTCGTGGTAACGGGATAGCTTTATGGTAAGTTAAAGTGTATTATTATTAATTAGGGTATTTTAATGCAAATTTTTAATCATAAGTGTTTCTTCTATTTACAGGTATAAATGAATCGACGAAAAAGGAAAGTTGTCGTCAGAATGGCGTACAACAAGGATTAAAAAAAATGGCTTTAAGAATAAAAAAAAAACTAGTATTTCAGCATATTTAGAAAGTGGAAAAATAAAAATAAAAGTCATAATTTGAGGTTGATTATGAATAATTTAAAGGTGTTTTTATGGACATTAATCTAAAAAATACAAGCCTAGCTAAATACTCCATTTAAGGTTCTATTTTTGTGCAAATGTAATCTAAATCCGTTAAAAGCGTAGTTTTTGAACGAGAACTACCTTAAAGCTTACGAGAATTTTTTTTTCAAGCTCAAAATATCGCACACCAAATAAGATTGCAATATTAGTATCTATGCGAGTTTTGGAATAACGAAAAATGCGTGAAAATATTTGGAATAGAATTATTGCGTGAAAGCAAGATTAGCTGAAGGAAAAAACGAGAGAAAAAAGATGGCGATATAATACCTGTTGGTAATTGAACCGTTTGACCACCGATGCTCTGAATAATTGAAGTTGGAAATACATGTGGCGCCCTTATGAGACTGACCAGATGTGGCGTTATAACCGTTTGACCGTTTGAAAGCTGAACTTGTTGGCTACCCGCAGCGGCGAATTGCATCGCCCCTTGAGGTTGGTGCTGTGTACCGGTCGTCGACATCACCGACGACAGTATAAAAAGTGTCTCTTGACCATCGATATTGACTGTTTGCATTTGCGGTAACGCTGTAACTGAGTTGCTGTTGTTTCAGTTGTTGTTGCTGGGCCAGTTGCTGAACCTGTTATTGTTGATTTTGTTGTTGTTGTTGTTATTGTTGCTGCTGCTGTTGTTGTTGTTGCTGTTATTGCAATGCCGCCTGAATACTGATCAACTGGACGTCCTGAAATTTTAATTTTTCTTTCATTGATACGAGATACACGAAATACTATGACGATGAAATATAATTATGAGCCCTTTTCGTCTGAATTATCGTTGACTCCACAGAATGTACGGTGAAATATTTCTGACGAGTTTTATGGCCCGAGAAAGGCCATAACGCATTTTCCGCTCGAAATTTCGAAGATATTTACATTTTTTTCCCCAATAAGATGAAAATTCGTTTTCCTCAAGTTCATTAAGGGGCTCGAACTGTTTATGTGGAGCCAAATATTAAAAAGGGATGGAAAACTCGTTCACAATGTTGAGAACTTGTAATTACTCGTTTAAATTACTACTCATCAAGTAATTAATGGAATTTTTTAATTATTCAGAAGTATTCTTTTTTTCCGCTTCATTTTTCGATACTTAAAAAAAATGTCCCAATTGGATGGTTGTTCTTGGGATGCAAAATTCCAATCAACTTTCAATCAAAATCAATCAAAAGTGAAAGGTAAAATTTTATGTAAAAAGTTGAAAACCCGATAGAATCCAATAAAAATTTGAAAAATTACAGATACAGAAGCGTTTCGACCTATGATTCATACCTGAGATCAAATTCGGAGATTTTTTGCCATAAAATCGTGATTGTGGCTGAGGTTCGACGCAATCCGGATTATTCGAGATCGATGCAGTCTGGATTACTTCGTCATACACTGAGTATTCGTCCTTAAGAAAAAGACAATTTTGTGATATAAAAAGTTTGAAAGCAGCGTTATAAGATAAACAATTAAAAATTTCATCGGTTACATGGCTGTTCTAAATATACCTTGTGAAAAATTACAATTCCGGTGTCCGAACGTACGCGGCGAGATGTGGTACGATTTCTGTTTTAGCTGATTCAGGTGTTATGTTTTTCTCTAAATCATCAGAGCGCTCCCATTTCTTCATATTCCGAAACGAATATCCCGTGAAATGGTTTGGCGTGTAAGCAACCGTACCAATCAATCTAAAATGAATAAATCAATTTACAAGGGATTAAATTATTCTATGGATTTTATAATCGGTACGCTCCATGCCAAATAGTTTAAAAATCTCTCACCGGTATTGGACATTATTTTCTTCATCATTTTTCAGTTTTAATATTGTTGGAAAATTTTCCAGATTAGACCGCACGCCTTGCAAGTCTGTGGTACAGGCGCGAACATCCGCATCTATGAGTAAATGCATACCCAGTCGATTTATGCGGGTCATCATTCCAGGACAATCCTTGTTGAAACATGGCAATTTCGTGAGACGCGGCCAGAAGTTGAGAGCGTCTTCCAAGGCACTATATCCAGATTTTTGTATGGTTTTGTGATTCGGCGACATCACCACAATCGAGTATTGTCGTTTGCAGAATCGGGTACACTCTTCGAATACATGCAAACTGGGTTGCGTTTCCATTGCTAGGTTTAGGAAGTTGTAGATGCTGTCATACGCACTCAGTGTGTATGAGAGCGTATTATTTGCTGTTTGAACTTTAGGTTTCGGAGTATACCTGTTGAAATATATCATAAAATATAGTTATAAACACAACACATTTATGTTTAAGATATGGCAGTCTTTTGATGTATGCGTGGTTCTCAAAACAAAAATAAATAGTCTTATTATCAAATACAATAAAAAGTTGTTTACGTTGTAAAAAAAATGTATTGAATCAATTTTTCCTGTAACTTGTCCTTGCTTTCAAGAGCGTTGGATCTCCCAGGGAGGGAGAGAGAAATTATTAAATCTCAAAACACAAGATGTAAAAATGGACCAGTTGACGGGCTCTAAAAATTACACACACGAGAATTGAGAGAAAGATATGATGCTGAAGTTTCCATCGTTGGAAAAAAACGAAATTGAAAATTTTTCAAAGTTAACTTGGTAACTTTTTTATTTGGCGAATAATTTAGGATGGTCAAAAGAATGAGGGTCACAAAGTTTCACCAGGGTCGCAGCTCCGGAAAGAAGTATTTAAGGGGGTTAAAGTCTTGAAAAAATTCTACCACCCATGCTATGGAACTCGGTAACTTTTTTATTTCACGAAGCGTTAGAACGACCGAAAGGGAAGTTACAAAAAAATTGGCGAAAAATTTGCAGCTCCGGAAAAGAGTATTTAAGGGGGTTAAAGTTTTGAAACAATTCTACCACCCACGCTATGGAACTTGGTAACTTTTTTATTTCACGAATCGTTAGAATGATCGAAAGAGAAGTTACAAAAAAATTGGCGAAAAATTTGCAGCTCCGGAAAAGAGTATTTAAGGGGGTTAAAGTTTTGAAACAATTCTACCACCCACGCTATGGAACTTGGTAACTTTTTTATTTCACGAATCGTTAGAATGATCGAAAGAGAAGTCATGAAAAAATTAGCGAAAAATTTGCAGCCCCGGAAAGGAGTATTTAAGGGGGTTGAAATTTTGAATAAATTCCACCACCCACGCTATGGAACTTGGTAACTTTTTTATTTCATGAATCGTTATAATGACCAAAAGAGAAGTTAGAAAAAAATTGGCGAAAAATTTGCAGCCCCGGAAAAGAGTATTTAAGGGGGTTGAAGTTGAAACAATTCTTCCACCCACGCTATGGAACTTGGTAACTTTTTTATTTCGCGAATCTTTTAGGATAGTCAAAAGAATGAGGGTCACAAAGTTTCACCAGCGTCGCAGCTCCGGAAAGAAGTATTTAAGGGGGTTAAAGTCTTGAAAAAATTCTACCACCCATGCTATGGAACTCGGTAACTTTTTTATTTCACGAAGCGTTAGAACGAACGAAAGGGAAGTTACAAAAAAATTGGCGAAAAATTTGCAGCTCCGGAAAAGAGTATTTAAGGGGGTTAAAGTTTTGAAACAATTCTACCACCCACGCTATGGAACTTGGTAACGTTTTTATTTCACGAATCGTTAGAATGATCGAAAGAGAAGTTACAAAAAAATTGGCGAAAAATTTGCAGCTCCGGAAAAGAGTATTTAAGGGGGTTAAAGTTTTGAAACAATTCTACCACCCACGCTATGGAACTTGGTAACTTTTTTATTTCACGAATCGTTAGAATGATCGAAAGAGAAGTCACCAAAAAATTAGCGAAAAATTTGCAGCCCCGGAAAGGAGTATTTAAGGGGGTTGAAATTTTGAATAAATTCCACCACCCACGCTATGGAACTTGGTAACTTTTTTATCTCATGAATCGTTATAATAACCAAAAGAGAAGTTAGAAAAAAATTGGCGAAAAATTTGCAGCCCCGGAAAAGAGTATTTAAGGGGGTTGAAGTCGAAACAATTCTTCCACCCACGCTATGGAACTTGGTAACTTTTTTATTTCGCGAATCATTTAGGATAGTCAAAAGAATGAGGGTCACAAAGTTTCACCAGGGTCGCAGCTCCGGAAAGAAGTATTTACGGGGGTTAAAGTCTTGAAAAAATTCTACCACCCATGCTATGGAACTCGGTAACTTTTTTATTTCACGAAGCGTTATAACGACCGAAAGGAAAGTTACAAAAAAATTGGCGAAAAATTTGTATATCCGGAAAAGAGTATTTAAGGGGGTTAAAGTTTTGAAACAATTCTACCACCCACGCTATGGAACTTGGTAACTTCTTTATTTCACGAATCGTTAGAATGATCGAAAGAGAAGTTACAAAAAAATTGGCGAAAAATTTGCAGCTCCGGAAAAGAGTATTTAAGGGGGTTAAAGTTTTGAAACAATTCTACCACCCACGCTATGGAACTTGGTAACTTTTTTATTTCACGAATCGTTAGAATGATCGAAAGAGAAGTCACGAAAAAATTAGCGAAAAATTTGCAGCCCCGGAAAGGAGTATTTAAAGGGGTTGAAATCTTGAATAAATTCCACCACCCATGCTATGGAACTTGGTAACTTCTTTATTTCATGAATCGTTATAATGACCAAAAGAGAAGTTAGAAAAAAATTGGCGAAAAATTTGCAGCCCCTGAAAAGAGTATTTAAGGGGGTTGAAGTCGAAACAATCCTTCCACCCACGCTATGGAACATGGTAACTTTTTTATTTCGTGAATCACTTAGGATAGTCAAAAGAATGAGGGACACAAAGTTTCACCAGGGTCGCAGCTCCGGAAAGAAGTATTTAAGGGGGTTAAAGTCTTGAAAATATTCTACCACCCATGCTATGCAATTCGGTAACTTTTTTATTTCACGAATCGTTAGAACGACCGAAAGAGAAGTTACAAAAAAATTGGCGAAAAATTTATGGCCCCGGAAAAGAGTATTTAAGGGGGTTAAAATTTTCAAACAATTCTACCACCCACGCTATGGAACTTGGTAACTTTTTTATTTCACGAATCGTTAGAATGATCGAAAGAGAAGTCAAGAAAAAATTAGCGAAAAATTTGCAGCCCAGGAAAGGAGTATTTAAGGGGGTTGAAATTTTGAATAAATTCCACCACCCACGCTATGGAACTTGGTAACTTTTTTATCGCATGAATTGTTATAATGACTAAAAGAGAAGTTAGAAAAAAATTGGCGAAAAATTTGCAGCCCCGGAAAAGAGTATTTATGGGGGTTGAAGTCGAAACAATTCTTCCACCCACGCTATGGAACTTGGTAACTTTTTTATTTCGCGAATCATTTAGGATAGTCAAAAGAATGAGGGTCACAAAGTTTCACCAGGGTCGCAGCTCCGGAAAGAAGTATTTAAAGGGGTTAAAGTCTTGAAAAAATTCTACCACCTATGCCATGGAACTCGGTAACTTTTTTATTTCACGAAGCGTTAGAACGACCGAAAGGGAAGTTACAAAAAAATTGGTGAAAAATTTGCAGCTCCGGAAAAGAGTATTTAAGGGGGTTAAAGTATTGAAACAATTCTACCACCCACGCTATGGAACTCGGTAACTTTTTTATTTCACGAATCGTTAGAACGACCGAAAGAGAAGTTACAAAAAAATTGGCGAAAAATTTGCAGCCCCGGAAAAGAGTATTTAAGGGGGTTAAAATTTTGAAACAATTCTACCACCCACGCTATGGAACTTGGTAACTTTTTTATTTCACGAATCGTTAGAATGATCGAAAGAGAAGTCACGAAAAAATTAGCGAAAAATTTGCAGCCCCGGAAAGGGGTATTTAAGGGGGTTGAAATTTTGAATAAATTCCACCACCCACGCTATGGAACTTGGTAACTTTTTTATCTCATGAATCGTTATAATGACCAAAAGAGAAGTTAGAAAAAAATTGGCGAAAAATTTGCAGCTCCGGAAAAGAGTATTTAAGGGGGTTGAAGTCGAAACAATTCTTCCACCCACGCTATGGAACTTGGTAACTTTTTTATTTCGCGAATCATTTAGGATAGTCAAAAGAATGAGGGTCACAAAGTTTCACCAGGGTCGCAGCTCCGGAAAGAAGTATTTAAAGGGGTTAAAGTATTGAAAAAATTCTACCACCCATGCTATGGAACTCGGTAACTTTTTATTTCACGAAGCGTTAGAACGACCGAAAGGGAAGTTACAAAAAAATTGGCGAAAAATTTGCAGCTCCGGAAAAGAGTATTTAAGGGGGTTAAAGTTTTGAAACAATTCTGCCACCCACGCTATGGAACTTGGTAACTTCTTTATTTCACGTATCGTTAGAATGATCGAAAGAGAAGTTACAAAAAAATTGGCGAAAAATTTGCAGCTCCGGAAAAGAGTATTTAAGGGGGTTAAAGTTTTGAAACAATTCTACCATCCACGCTATGGAACTTGGTAACTTTTTTATTTCACGAATCGTTAGAACAATCGAAAGAGAAGTCACGAAAAAATTAGCGAAAAATTTGCAGCCCCGGAAAGGAGTATTTAAGGGGGTTGAAATCTTGAATAAATTCCACCACCCACGCTATGGAACTTGGTAACTTTTTTATTTCATGAATCGTTATAATGACCAAAAGAGAAGTTAGAAAAAAATTGGCGAAAAATTTGCAGCCCCGGAAAAGAGTATTTAAGGGGGTTGAAGTCGAAACAATTCTTCCACCCACGCTATGGAACTTGGTAACTTTTTTATTTCGCGAATCATTTAGGATAGTCAAAAGAATGAGGGTCACAAAGTTTCACCAGGGTCGCAGCTCCGGAAAGAAGTATTTAAGGGGGTTAAAGTCTTGAAAAAATTCTACCATCCATGCTATGGAACTCGGTAACTTTTTTATTTCACGAAGCGTTAGAACGACCGAAAGGGAAGTTACAAAAAAATTGGCGAAAAATTTGTATCTCCGGAAAAGAGTATTTAAGGGGGTTAAAGTTTTGAAACCATTCTACCACCCACGCTATGGAACTTGGTAACTTTTTTATTTCACGAATCGTTAGAATGATCGAAAGAGAAGTTACAAAAAAATTGGCGAAAAATTTGCAGCTCCGGAAAAGAGTATTTAAGGGGGTTAAAGTTTTGAAACAATTCTACCACCCACGCTATGGAACTTGGTAACTTTTTTATTTCACGAATCGTTAGAACAATCGAAAGAGAAGTCACGAAAAAATTAGCGAAAAATTTGCAGCCCCGGAAAGGAGTATTTAAGGGGGTTGAAATTTTGAATAAATTCCACCACCCACGCTATGGAACTTGGTAACTTTTTTATTTCATGAATCGTTATAATGACCAAAAGAGAAGTTAGAAAAAAATTGGCGAAAAATTTGCAGCCCCGGAAAAGAGTATTTAAGGGGGTTGAAGTCGAAACAATTCTTCCACCCACGCTATGGAACTTGGTAACTTTTTTATTTCGCGAATCATTTAGGATAGTCAAAAGAATGAGGGTCACAAAGTTTCACCAGGGTCGCAGCTCCGGAAAGAAGTATTTAAGGGGGTTAAAGTCTTGAAAAAATTCTACCATCCATGCTATGAAACTCGGTAACTTTTTTATTTCACGAAGCGTTAGAACGACCGAAAGGGAAGTTACAAAAAAATTGGCGAAAAATTTGTATCTCCGGAAAAGAGTATTTAAGGGGGTTAAAGTTTTGAAACCATTCTACCATCCACGCTATGGAACTTGGTAACTTTTTTATTTCACGAATCGTTAGAATGATCGAAAGAAAAGTTACAAAAAAATTGGCGAAAAATTTGCAGCTCCGGAAAAGAGTATTTAAGGGGGTTAAAGTTTTGAAACAATTCTACCACCCACGCTATGGAACTTGGTAACTTTTTTATCGCAAGAATCGTTATAATGACCAAAAGAGAAGTTAGAAAAAAATTGGCGAAAAATTTGCAGCCCCGGAAAAGAGTATTTAAGGGGGTTGAAGTCGAAACAATACTTCCACCCACGCTATGGAACTTGGTAACTTTTTTATTTCGCGAATCATTTAGGATAGTCAAAAGAATGAGGGTCACAAAGTTTCACCAGGGTCGCAGCTCCGGAAAGAAGTATTTAAAGGGGTTAAAGTCTTGAAAAAATTCTACCACCCATGCTATGGAACTCGGTAACTTTTTTATTTCACGAAGCGTTAGAACGACCGAAAGGGAAGTTACAAAAAAATTGGCGAAAAATTTGCAGCTCCGGAAAAGAGTATTTAAGGGGGTTAAAGTTTTGAAACAATTCTACCACCCACCCTATGGAACTTGGTAACTTTTTTATTTCACGAATCGTTAGAATGATCGAAGGAGAAGACACGAAAAAATTAGCGAAAAATTTGCAGCCCCGGAAAGGAGTATTTAAGGGGGTTGAAATCTTGAATAAATTCCACCACCCACGCTATGGAACTTGGTAACTTTTTTATTTCATGAATCGTTATAATGACCAAAAGAGAAGTTAGAAAAAAATTGGCGGAAGAATCAGGCGCCCGGAAAGTACCGTACTAAAGTTAAATGCGGAAAAGAGGGTTGGGAATACTCCAAAAATGTCCACCACCCACGGTATGGATCTTGGTAATTTTTTTATTTCACGAATCGTTAGAACGACCGAAAAAGAAGTTAGAAAAAAAATTGGCGAAAAATTTGCAGCCCCGGAAAAGAGTATTTAAGGGGGTTGAAGTCGAAACAATTCTTCCACCCACGCTATGGAACATGGTAACTTTTTTATTTCGCGAATCACTTAGGATAGTCAAAAGAATGAGGGACACAAAGTTTCACCAGGGTCGCAGCTCCGGAAAGAAGTATTTAAGGGGGTTAAAGTCTTGAAAATATTCTACCACCCATGCTATGGAACTCGGTAACTTTTTTATTTCACGAATCGTTAGAACGACCGAAAGAGAAGTTACAAAAAAATTGGCGAAAAATTTGCGGCCCCGGAAAAAAGTATTTAAGGGGGTTAAAATTTTGAAACAATTCTACCACCCACGCTATGGAACTTGGTAACTTTTTTATTTCACGAATCGTTAGAATGATCGAAAGAGAAGTCAAAAAAAAATTAGCGAAAAATTTGCAGCCCCGGAAAGGAGTATTTAAGGGGGTTGAAATTTTGAATAAATTCCACCACCCACGCTATGGAACTTGGTAACTTTTTTATCGCATGAATTGTTATAATGACTAAAAGAGAAGTTAGAAAAAAATTGGCGAAAAATTTGCAGCCCCGGAAAAGAGTATTTAAGGGGGTTGAAGTCGAAACAATTCTTCCACCCACGCTATGGAACTTGGTAACTTTTTTATTTCGCGAATCATTTAGGATAGTCAAAAGAATGAGGGTCACAAAGTTTCACCAGGGTCGCAGCTCCGGAAAGAAGTATTTAAGGGGGTTAAAGTCTTGAAAAAATTCTACCATCCATGCTATGGAACTCGGTAACTTTTTTATTTCACGAAGCGTTAGAACGACCGAAAGGGAAGTTACAAAAAAATTGGCGAAAAATTTGTATCTCCGGAAAAGAGTATTTAAGGGGGTTAAAGTTTTGAAACCATTCTACCACCCACGCTATGGAACTTGGTAACTTTTTTATTTCACGAATCGTTAGAATGATCGAAAGAGAAGTTACAAAAAAATTGGCGAAAAATTTGCAGCTCCGGAAAAGAGTATTTAAGGGAGTTAAAGTTTTGAAACAATTCTACCACCCACGCTATGGAACTTGGTAACTTTTTTATTTCACGAATCGTTAGAACAATCGAAAGAGAAGTCACGAAAAAATTAGCGAAAAATTTGCAGCCCCGGAAAGGAGTATTTAAGGGGGTTGAAATGTTGAATAAATTCCACCACCCACGCTATGGAACTTGGTAACTTTTTTATTTCATGAATCGTTATAATGACCAAAAGAGAAGTTAGAAAAAAATTGGCGGAAGAATCAGGCGCCCGGAAAGTACCGTACTAAAGTTAAATGCGGAAAAGAGGGTTGGGAATACTCCAAAAATGTCCACCACCCACGGTATGGATCTTGGTAATTTTTTTATTTCACGAATCGTTAGAACGACCGAAAAAGAAGTTAGAAAAAAAATTGGCGAAAAATTTGCAGCCCCGGAAAAGAGTATTTAAGGGGGTTGAAGTCGAAACAATTCTTCCACCCACGCTATGGAACATGGTAACTTTTTTATTTCGCGAATCACTTAGGATAGTCAAAAGAATGAGGGACACAAAGTTTCACCAGGGTCGCAGCTCCGGAAAGAAGTATTTAAGGGGGTTAAAGTCTTGAAAATATTCTACCACCCATGCTATGGAACTCGGTAACTTTTTTATTTCACGAATCGTTAGAACGACCGAAAGAGAAGTTACAAAAAAATTGGCGAAAAATTTGCGGCCCCGGAAAAAAGTATTTAAGGGGGTTAAAATTTTGAAACAATTCTACCACCCACGCTATGGAACTTGGTAACTTTTTTATTTCACGAATCGTTAGAATGATCGAAAGAGAAGTCAAAAAAAAATTAGCGAAAAATTTGCAGCCCCGGAAAGGAGTATTTAAGGGGGTTGAAATTTTGAATAAATTCCACCACCCACGCTATGGAACTTGGTAACTTTTTTATCGCATGAATTGTTATAATGACTAAAAGAGAAGTTAGAAAAAAATTGGCGAAAAATTTGCAGCCCCGGAAAAGAGTATTTAAGGGGGTTGAAGTCGAAACAATTCTTCCACCCACGCTATGGAACTTGGTAACTTTTTTATTTCGCGAATCATTTAGGATAGTCAAAAGAATGAGGGTCACAAAGTTTCACCAGGGTCGCAGCTCCGGAAAGAAGTATTTAAGGGGGTTAAAGTCTTGAAAAAATTCTACCATCCATGCTATGGAACTCGGTAACTTTTTTATTTCACGAAGCGTTAGAACGACCGAAAGGGAAGTTACAAAAAAATTGGCGAAAAATTTGTATCTCCGGAAAAGAGTATTTAAGGGGGTTAAAGTTTTGAAACCATTCTACCACCCACGCTATGGAACTTGGTAACTTTTTTATTTCACGAATCGTTAGAATGATCGAAAGAGAAGTTACAAAAAAATTGGCGAAAAATTTGCAGCTCCGGAAAAGAGTATTTAAGGGAGTTAAAGTTTTGAAACAATTCTACCACCCACGCTATGGAACTTGGTAACTTTTTTATTTCACGAATCGTTAGAACAATCGAAAGAGAAGTCACGAAAAAATTAGCGAAAAATTTGCAGCCCCGGAAAGGAGTATTTAAGGGGGTTGAAATGTTGAATAAATTCCACCACCCACGCTATGGAACTTGGTAACTTTTTTATTTCATGAATCGTTATAATGACCAAAAGAGAAGTTAGAAAAAAATTGGCGAAAAATTTGCAGCCCCGGAAAAGAGTATTTAAGGGGGTTGAAGTCGAAACAATTCTTCCACCCACGCTATGGAACTTGGTAACTTTTTTATTTCGCGAATCATTTAGGATAGTCAAAAGAATGAGGGTCACAAAGTTTCACCAGGGTCGCAGTTCCGGAAAGAAGTATTTAAGGGGGTTAAAGTCTTGAAAAAATTCTACTATCCATGCTATGGAACTCGGTAACTTTTTTATATCACGAAGCGTTAGAACGACCGAAAGGGAAGTTACAAAAAAATTGGCGAAAAATTTGTATCTCCGGAAAAGAGTATTTAAGGGGGTTAAAGTTTTGAAACCATTCTACCACCCACGCTATGTAACTTGGTAACTTTTTTATTTCACGAATCGTTAGAATGATCGAAAGAGAAGTTACAAAAAAATTGGCGAAAAATTTGCAGCTCCGGAAAAGAGTATTTAAGGGGGTTAAAGTTTTGAAACAATTCTACCACCCACGCTATGGAACTTGGTAACTTTTTTATCGCATGAATCGTTATAATGACCAAAAGAGAAGTTAGAAAAAAATTGGCGAAAAATTTGCAGCCCCGGAAAAGAGTATTTAAGGGGGTTGAAGTCGAAACAATTCTTCCACCCACGCTATGGACCTTGGTAACTTTTTTATTTCGCGAATCATTTAGGATAGTCAAGAGAATGAGGGTCACAAAGTTTCACCAGGGTCGCAGCTCCGGAAAGAAGTATTTAAAGGGGTTAAAGTCTTGAAAAAATTCTACCACCCATGCTATGGAACTCGGTAACTTTTTTATTTCACGAAGCGTTAGAACGACCGAAAGGGAAGTTACAAAAAAATTGGTGAAAAATTTGCAGCTCCGGAAAAGAGTATTTAAGGGGGTTAAAGTTTTGAAACAATTCTACCACCCACGCTATGGAACTCGGTAACTTTTTTATTTCACGAATCGTTAGAACGACCGAAAGAGAAGTTACAAAAAAATTGGCGAAAAATTTGCAGCCCCGGAAAAGAGTATTTAAGGGGGTTAAAATTTTGAAACAATTCTACCACCCACGCTATGGAACTTGGTAACTTTTTTATTTCATGAATCGTTATAATGACCAAAAGAGAAGTTACAAAAAAATTGGCGGAAGAATCAGGCGCCCGGAAAGTACCGTACCAAAGTTAAATGCGGAAAAGAGGGTTGAGAATATTCCAAAAAAGTCCACCACCCACGGTATGGATCTTGGTAACTTTTTTATTTCACGAATCGTTAGAACGACCGAAAAAGAAGTTAGAAAAAAAATTGGCGAAAAATTTGTAGCCCCGGAAGAGTATTTAAGGGGGTTGAATTCGAAACAATTCTTCCACCCATGCTATGGAACTTGGTAACTTTTTATTTCGCGAATCATTTAGGATAGTCAAAAGAATGAGGGACACAGAGTTTCACAAGGGTCGGAGCTCCGGAAAGAAGTATTTAAGGGGGTTGAAGTCTTGAAAAAACTCTACCACCCATACTATTGAACTCGGTAACTTTTTTATTTCACGAATCGTTAGAACGACCGAAAGAGAAGTTACAAAAAAATTGGCGAAAAATTTGCAGCCCCGGAAAAGAGTATTTAAGGGGGTTAAAGTTTTGAAACAATTCTACCACCCGTGCTATGGAACTTGGTAACTTTTTTATTTCACGAATCGTTAGAATGATCGAAAGGGAAGTCACGAAAAAATTAGCAAAAAATTTGCAGCCCCGGAAAGGAGTATTTAAGGGGGTTGAAATTTTGAATAAATGCCACCACCCACGGTATGGAACTTGGTAACTTTTTTATTTCATAAATCGTTATAATGACTAAAAGAGAAGTTACAAAAAAATTGGCGGAAGAATCAGGCGCCCGGAAAGTAACGTACCAAAGTTAAATGCGGAAAAGAGGGTTTCGAATACTCCAAAAAAGTCCACTACCCACGGTATGGATCTTGGTAACTTTTTTATTTCACGAATCGTTAGAACGACCGAAAAAGAAGTTAGAAAAAAAATTGGCGAAAAATGTGCAGCTCCGGAAAAGAGTATTTAAGGGGGTTAAAGTTTTGAAACAATTCTACCACCCACGCTATGGAACTTGGTAACTTTTTTATTTCGCGAATCATTTAGAATAGTCAAAAGAATGAGGGACACAAAGTTTCACAAGGGTCGCAGCTCCGGAAAGAAGTATTTAAGGGGGTTAAAATCTTGAAAAAATTCTACCACCCATGCTATTGAACTCGGTAACTTTTTTATTTCACGAATCGCTAGAACGACCGAAGGAGAAGTTACATAAAAATTGGCGAAAAATTTGCAACCCCGGAAAAGGGTATTTGAGGGGGTTAAAGTTTTGAAACAATTCTACCACCCGCGCTATGGAACTTCGTAACTTTTTTATTTAACGAATCATTAGAATGATCGAAAGAGAAGTTACGAAAAAATTAGCGAAAAATTTGCAGCCCCGGAAAGGAGTATTTAAGAGGGTTAAAATCTTGAATAAATTCTACCACCCACGCTATGGAACTTGATAACTTTTTTATTTAATGAATCGTTATAATGACCAAAAGAGAAGTTACAAAAAAATTGGCGCAAGAAACAGGAGCCCGGAAAATACCGTACCCAAGTTTAATTTGGGAATCTCCACTGAACAGCAACACTGCTCTTAATATCCGTACTGCGCAATTCATAACATCTCTACATCTAGACCTGTGTATCCTCAATACTATTTTTTACACTGCATAATCCTTCCGACGTTAAAAACTGGATTATTGAATGATAATATCCCCATCTTCCTCATTGCGCGACGAGCTACCGGGAGGAGCATCGCTGTCTCGCTTAGCGGCATGTAAGCAGAGAGGCAAGCTATCGCTGTCTCACTCGCCCCGTGGCCTGTGAAGAGTTCTCGTTCAGCGTAGTGCGGGACGTGACGGTTAGCAAATGTCTGCCATTCGTGCAGAGGACGTATGTTTGAACGTTAACACCATCAGCTTACGCCCTTCGCCTTCTCACAGAATCAAAGCTCCTGAAACGATCACGTTGAATACCCTAAATAATCATATCTCAGGATAAACTGAAGCAATTGACTTGCAACGAAAACTAATAGAAAAAGATTATTCCCGAAAATTTCCTTACAAATTTTCAGAACTTTCACTCAAACTGTGTCCCCGTGAAAGATTTTTGAAAACGTGGTGACGTCATAAAATCGGCGTATGCATGAATGCAAGCGTGCGGCAGGGCTCGCGTTGACTATTCATACTTTTTCTTTTAATACTCGGAGTTAAACCGCTGCGCGACTTCTGGTTCAAAGAACGGAGTTGTCCTTAAGTACAGATGAGAAGAGTAGAGTTCTTAAATCACTGCAACGTAGCGAATATACTCGTGTAAGTCCACTCGATAACATTTTTACTCTGATTCTCTCCATTCTATCCATCGTGTATAACGCCTTTAGTCCCAAACACATTGAGTCGGATATTTGAGATTGCTCGAAAAAATTCTATCGCCTGCAGTATGGATTTTGGTAACTTTATTACCGTTGAAGTAGTAGAAAGTACCGTTCAAAGGGGTTCATGCATTGAAAAAATTCTACCACCTACGCTATGGATCTTGGTAACTTTTTTATTTCACGAATCGTTAGAATAACCGAAAGAAGGGTTGAAGCAAAATGGCGAAAAATTGGCGGACATGCACGGAGATAAAAATCTTGGAATGTTTAAAGGGATTTCTGGAAAAAATTACCATGCTCTCTGATAAACCTCATGAGAACTGCAAGCATTAGAATAATTATAAGAAGGTTTCAACATTATTCTTTGACATACAGTATAAATATTGTTTGCGTTGACCAAAGAAAAAAAATCTTGCGTAGAGTGAATTTTTACCGTGCTAGCATGGTAAAATTTGTCATGCTAGCATAGTAAAATTCGTCAACGCACTAACAATTTTTCTAATACCAGCTGGAATTTTTACCGTGC
This sequence comes from Rhimphoctona megacephalus, assembly GCA_963989365.1. Classification (NCBI taxonomy): domain Eukaryota; kingdom Metazoa; phylum Arthropoda; class Insecta; order Hymenoptera; family Ichneumonidae; genus Rhimphoctona; species Rhimphoctona megacephalus. The sequence continues at coordinate 6,139,941 of OZ022415.1, read as the reverse complement.
TAGCACGGTAAAATTTGTCGTGCTAATGTCTTTGTATATTCTGTATAGAAACGAAAGAACAGTCGTCACAACTATTTGTAGTGATATTATAAAATACCGACAACGATAAGAAAAACGCAAAAAATAATAAAACTGAGCAATCCCTGTTATATGGATAAAAAATTAACTGAGATCGTAACCTCGTTCGACTGGGTCATGTTTTCAACTTGAATTAACTTGATCTTCCTTGACTGATGTCATAAAATGCTAAAAAAGATCACACGATACAACGATCATACGATATTCTTCGCTATGCGTGTTCTTTCAATACGGTAAATTATTTAATTAAATCATACTAACAGAATCACTTTCACTAGATGCGTTGCACTTGTCTCACACGGCCACTGAAATTCGACTGGCCTTCTTTATTTCGCGTAGATAAAGAGGCGTCGTCCACTAGTGTGAGTATTCGTTATATGCACGCACACTTTTTCTCTCTTGTGGAGAGAGGAATGAAAACAATTTCAAACTCTGCGATTTACCTAACTCTGAAAATACGGATTTGACCTTCATGTGACATTCATGCTTGTGGTCGCTCTGGGTCGCTCCTCATCTCCCTTTCTAAGAGAGCACGGTAAAAATTTCTCCATCGTCTTGGATTTATTTCCAATGAGACCATCAATTTTTCTGTGGTCGCAAATGAAAAATTTGGAAGCTTGAATTTTTACTGTGCTGCTTATGAAAAATTCGTCATTATATTTTAAATTCTATGATTTCGCGAGACACTTTTTCTGAAATGTGTAATAAATTTTCTGTAACAACAGATGAAAAATTACAAGGTCCACATTTTTACCGTGCTGTATCAGAAAAATTCGTCGTCTCATTTTAAATTTTGTGCTGAGAAATACATTTTCTCTTAAGCAAAATAGTAATTTTTCTCATGAGAACCCATAGTTTTTGTAACATGCATCAATAAATACTGCATTACGTGTCTGTTACATGACGATTATAGTAACAGCACGGTAATTTTTATCAGATTTTTCTCTCCGTGTGGAAAATATGGTTTAAGGTGGTTGAAGTTTTGAAAAAATTCTACCACCCACGCTGTGGATCTTGGTAACTATTTTATTTCACGTATCGCTCAAATAATCGAAAATAGAGTTAGAAATAAAGTGGCGAAGAAAACAGGAGCGCGGAAAGTATTTCACCAAAGTTCGATCTGGAAAGAAGGGTTGAGAATGCTCCAAAAAAAAATTCACCACCTACGGTATGTATTTCGGTAACTTCTTTATTTCACATATTATTCACATAACCGACAAAAGTGTTAGATAGAATATTTGCCACAATATTAGAGACCCGGAAAACACCTCTGAAACATCAGGTCTGATCAATCGCCCGGTCGAGTACATTACGGTTTTCCGCGATGCTTGGAAACTTTTTCATTTGAGAAATCATTCAGAAATGTCATCAAAGTGGAGGAGACTGCGATTCAATCAATAGACACGGTAGCTGCTCGACGCCAAGTATTAAAAAAGCGCCAGCGCGAGACCTGCCGCACTCTCTTTTATTCGAACATGCCGGTTTTATGACGTCATAGCGTTTTTAAATCGCTCTCACGGACGAATCATTTAAGTAAAGAATCTCAATATTGGTGGCGAATTTTTTTTTTGGATTTTTCTCTTTCTATTGGTTTTGTTGCAAGTAGATCCGTTCAGCCAATCTTGAGATATGATAATTTAGTGCATTAAAAACGAACGTTTTAGGAACATTTTATTTCTTGGAGACAGAGAGGCGTAGGTAAAGCTTGTTTACATTGGACTTCCGTCCTTTGCAGGACTGGTATACATTTTTCTATCTGATGATGTTCTGACGTTACGCACTACGCTGAACGAGACTACCCCCTCTTTTCACGGGCCAGTGAGCGAGTGAGACAGCGATAGCTATACCCCTCTGCTAACGCGCCGCTGAGCCACAGCCACAGAGACAGCGATAGATATATACCCCCTCTTATCGCACGACGCCGAGCGAAAGAAACCACGCAAAGCGTGATATATTAAAATGTATAGCAAAATAAATTAATAACTGTTTAGATATAAACGAAAAATTAGTTTCCAAAAGTAAAAAAAGAACGCCAAGCATTGAAAAATTGTGTCCTAAGTTACGGGTGTGTGTCATTTACTCAAAATGAATTTAGCACAACAATTTACCAAATACATTGTACCTATTAATAGCTCGGGAGTTGTTGAATATATTGTTGACAATGAAAAATTACAATCCCATTCGGAGAAATGAGCATACAAGTTTTAAGCAGAAAATTAAAACAAAAATAATTTTTAAACAAAATAATTGAATTGAAAAAACAATTTCAACGCAGAGCTTGGTGAGCTCTATTTTGGTAAACAATTCCAGTGAACTCGGAAGTTCTGCGTTGAAATTCTTTTTTTAATTCAATTATTTTATTTAAAAATTAATTTTGTTTCAATTTTCTGCTTAAAACTGGTATGCTCATTTCTCCGAATGTAATTGCAATTTTTCGTTGTCAACAATATATTCAACAAATCCCGAGCTATTAATAGGTTCAATATATTTGGTAAATTGTTGTGCTAAATTAATTTTGAGTAAACGACACACACCCGCAACTTAGGACACAATTTTTTAATGCTAGGTATATACTTTTCGAAAGCACTCATCGAGGCGGTACAATTCCATGATGGTCCGGATCTACTAAAGCATTTTTTTCCGTACATGTTTTGTTTGAGCGGCCACAAGGAGACTATAGATATTGTCAAAAAATTTTAACGTGATCGATTCCTCATAGCAATTGGAATTCTCATGAGGAATTATATTGACGGCTTTGCGAATCCAACTAGCGGCAGTCGGTACAAAGCGGGTACAGTCAGAAAGATTACATTCAACTCCACGTTGAGAAAAATCGAAAAAAAAGGTTCTCCACTTTCAAATTTGTTACTCAACCCGTCCCTCCCTAAGGACGATTTGAAAAAATAGAAAAGCCTGAAAACCGTCATATTCGAGTATATAAGAGTGCGGCAGGGCTCGCGCTGACTTTTTTTTAAATACTTGGCGTCGAGCCGCTATCGCGCCGCTTCATTATTATGCTCATTTACGCGCAAAATTGAGTGAAATGCCTCACGCCATATGTATGTACATGTATTATTTTATTAAGAATAACAATTTCATATGCATTGTGTAATGTTTTGTCCGGTGTTCAAGCAACAAATTTACTTACTCTCGATTATCGTAGAGCGCCAGCCGAAGATTTCTCCCCGAGAAATTTTTATAACGATGAAAGAGAATAAAAATATGAAAGTTTTACCCAGCTAGGCTAGCTTTCGAGATTGGTAGAGGGGCATAGGTATTCCGATGAAATAATGAAAATAATTTTGACAAATCAGAGCATCTCGGGATTACAAATAATGATTTCTTGATTGAATAAAATAGCAATTGGTAAATTTATCCATGAAATAAACAACGATAGCTTTAATTCTCGAAAGAAAAATATAACAATGATCAATTGGATAATAGTTCCAAAATAATACAATTTTCTAAAATGAGTTCGAACAATACAATCCTACTTTCGTCTTTGTCGTTTCGATTTTTGTTCAATATTTCACATTACATCAATTTCAACAACGATGGCCGATAATAGCGGTAACGATTGGGCATGACCCTTCCAGATATCGCGACAAATAATTTTCTCGGCCAAGATAACACAAATTTAACAAATTCAACAGAATAACTGGGGAGATTACGATATCCGTGGCGCCAAGTTTTGACCATGCAGTCTTTACATTTGGCCCAAAATAAGACTATTTTCAAGAGTAAAAAAAATTGAAATTCGGCCTTTAAGGGGGTGATACAGGGGTTTGAAATTTTTTATGAGATGGAGTATTTTTTGGCAGATTTGCTTGCAATTTGGCGTAAATATTCTAGAATATGAGTAATTTAAAAAGTATTCGGCCGTTTTTTGAAATTCGACCGTTAAGGGGTGGAACGGGGGTTGGAAATTCGCTCCTCCCCCGCACTCCTTATACTATTTCCACATGTCCAACTATTCAAACAACAACCCAAAGATGACCCGAACCCACCCTACTATTTCCACATATCCAACTATTCAAATAACAATCCTAAGATGACCGAACCCACCCTACTATTTCCACATGCCCAACTATTCAAACAACAACCCAAAGATGACCCGAACCCACCCTACTATTTCCACATGTCCAACTATTCAAACAACATCCCAAAGATGACCCGAACCCACCCTACTATTTCCACGAGTCCAACTACTCAAACATCAACCGAAAGATAACCCGAACCCACCCTACTATTTCCACATGTCCAACTATTCAAGCAACAACCCAAAGATGACCCGAACCCACCCTACTATTTCCACATGTCCAACTATTCAAACAATAACCCAAAGATGACCTGAACCCACCCTACTCTTTTCAAATGTCCAACTATTCAAACAGCAACCCAAAGATGACCCGAACCCACCCTACTATTTCCACATTTCCAACTATTCAAACAATAACCCAAAGATGACCCAAACTCACCCTATTATTTCCACGTAGTCATTATACTGCATTTATAGCATGGTATACGGGTCAATTGGGGTGATGTCCTCAGAACAACCGTTTCACAACTTTATGCTTAAACTTTGAAACTGCTGTTTCATCCCCTTAAAGGTCGAATTTCGATTTTCATTATACTTGAAAAAAGTCTTATTTTTGGTCAAATATGGAGGCTGCATGGTCGGAATTAGGGACCACATATATTAATAATAATAATAATAATAATAATGCTTCAACTTTCAAACCGCCGTTTCACCCCCTTAAAGGCCGAATTTCAATTTTTATCACTCTCGAAAAAGTCTTATTTTGGGCCAAATATAAAGGCTGCATGGTTAAAACGTGGGGCCACAGATATCGTAATACTGCCCTTCAACTTTCAACCCCCCGTTTCACCCCCTTAAAGGCCGAATTTCAATTTTTTTTATTCTTGAAAAAAGTCTTATTTTGGACCCATTATAAAGATTACATGGTCAAAACTTGGCGCCACGGAAATCGTAGTACTGCCGAATAACTTAACCTATGACTATGCTACAACTTTTTTCTTACAATTTTTCAGCTTAAAAATATCACTCACTAGACATTTTCGCACGAGATAAGTTTTCGTATGATCTCCAGACACGAACCTAACTGTGTGTGACCCTTGAAAACCGCTTATCAAATGTCTTTTTGTTATAAACAAAATCCGTTTTTCAAAACTCAAAATGACGGATCCAATATGGCGGACCAAAAAATTAAAAATAACGCTCTAGCTTCGAAATTTCGTATTTGTTTATGAATGTCTGCATTAGTGGAAAAAGCAAAAAAAAATATTATTTCATCACACCTTCACGGAAAGTTGACTATTCCGCCCCGCGAAAGTCTAAATTTCCGCAAAAGTATGGTGAAAAATAGTATATGTTACACGGGAATGGAAAAACCGCGTACTTGCCACCCGAGCCACATTCCAGGGTGACAAATTTGACCGCGGTATGAAATAATCTACTTTCCCTCCCTAGTGTAGCGTAACATACTATTTTTTTTACACTGAGAAAATTCCGTAAAATTATTTTTTAGTGAAACCTGCTGCGAAAGCTAGATTTTCGATTCATGTTGACGTTTTTCGATTTTTCTTTCTTTCATTTTCGATTCGTCATTTCAGCGTTTACCGCACTAATGCGGTCAAGTAAAAAAAACTGTTCATTTTACCGCACTAGTGCTGTAAAGTAAAGAAAAAGATATTCATTTTTCCTCACCAATTTACGGAAAAGCCCATAATAGCTCATTTGAACGTAACAAACGTAACTTTAAATGTCAACAACTGTTTGTACTCAACATTTTATGCGATTGATATATATAAAATAAAATAAATATAAAACGCTGCAAATAATATCTTACTTGAGCATTTCTTTTTGAATCTCAAATCAAACTTTCGAAGCAGGTATGACAAAAAATATTGTATGTAACCATTTCGAAAAACGACATATGAAATCGTGCATTTGCCGCATTCGTCTCGACTTATGATGCATATATGCTCGTGTGTTTACGGCACTTGCCTTCGGCTCGTGCTGCAAATCACACTCATACTCGTGTGAATGTCGATCATAAGCCTTCGGCTCAAGCGGCAACTTCATACGCAATGTAATTCGTCGTTTTCCTCACTTGTTTCATTAATAACTATTTTTTCTTAATTTTTTTCGATTTCCGCATATGCCCTCGGTTTTGTACAAGCCCATCCTATCACTTGGACTCCACTTTTCACCTTCTCTAACAAATTGTATATTTCTGTGACACCCCTCAAGAACGTTGTTCCTAATCAATCGTTCCCAATGCGCTACTTTACCGCATTCGTATGAGGGCCAAAAGAGGCTCTTATTAATCATATGGACTAATAAATGATCTTATTATTCATATATGTCCATACTCGGATATTCATGTCTTGATTCATATATTATCCATATGTTGTGATCATATTAATATGATCTTATTAATCCCAGCTAATTATTCTCCTCAACCTTGACAGTATCGTGTTATGTGCACTTCCTTTCCACACTTAAAGCACTTGACATCTTCTCTTTTGTATTGACATTTTTTCACCATGTGTCCAGACCCGTTACACCGATAACATTTCCTCGGAATCATTTGGTTTTTCCCTGGTTCAATACTCCAATGCGGTTAAGGTTTATTTTGGTCTTTTCTCGGTTCTCGCCTTTCTGCCCAACCGTGTCATTGTCCAGAATTAGTGTAACTTTTGTCTCATTACATTGGTATTTGTTTTAAAAAATTTCCAATAGTTTTGACGTTGTCTTAAAATTGCACAACCTCGCTTGATTTTGAAATACTTTGTGTGTGATGCCACAGGCACTTGGTTGGCCAAAACCATTTTTTCGTAATAACGATTACTGAACGATTCTGGGAACGTCCACACTCTTTCTTCGCATCGTCGACGCCTTTCTACTTTGCTCGATCGAGTATCGGAAATCTTCTTCGTCTCTGCAATTAGTGTTACTACGTTAATTTAAACATTCTCCGTTTTCGAATGGCACCACTGTTTAGATTTTTCCTTCAATTTTGAACCGATCAACGCGTGCCATTCCACCGTAGACATTATAGGTATGACATGATATTTTTTCTTACCGTTCTCACTCTTGAAAATCATGACCCGTTCCATTAATATCAGACAATAATTGACCAATAAATTGTATGTCGATATTTGAGAAAACGTTTTTTAGTGTCGTACTGTTTACTTGTTCTCGTGCTCCTGTTGCAGTATGTTCCATTTGTCTATTAACCGATCCTGAACAATCGTGAAACCGAAATTTTTGGTGTCGCTTGGATGTCGTTTTTATGAGTGTCAATCGTCCACTTAAGAACCGAATTTTTAGGAGTCAACACCTATTTCGGTCCCTCGTTCTCTGGTGCCATTACTAAACTGTCGGGTGTCGGCACTCAAAATTTTTCAAACCCAATTTACCTTTGACACCCATATTACGGGTATAGAAACACAAATTTTGATGAACCTGAAATTTGATGCTGACACTAAAATTTTAAGTGTCGACCTGTGCATTCGTACGACCACGGCCACACCACAAATTATGGTGTATACCAATTTATTATATTTATTATAATGAGAATTATGGATCTGGAATTCGTTTTTAACCTAGGAACTTTTCAATGTCGACATGGTCTTGGGATCCCCGGTCTCAACGGTTAACGTAAACAACGCTGAGGTAGGTCACTACGGTTGGTATACGTGAGCGAGGTCGTGTGCATAAAATGTCAGTAAGGTGATCAGGCTTCAATGGCTCATCAGTGGATTCGATGCCAGCTGTACTCTACCGCAGACGCTGTATAAATGAATGATGGTGGAGGTTTGTTGTATCTATGAAAATGAAGGATGTACTACTGCATGTGAGAAAAGTTGTTGAAAGAAATCCGCTACGCGCGGTGTTTGACATTAAAAAAAGTGTCGACACTTGTAATTCTGGTGATGAAACAAAATTTCAAGTCCATAAAAGTTTATGCTTCGCTGTCTTTACTTTCAGTGTCAACTCCCAACGAACAACAACGAGAAACTGAAACTTTCAATATCGACACCAAAATACGGCTTTTAACTAAGTTAAGGGGACCGTATGGTCTAGAAATTTGAAAAAATCGATTTTTTTTTTTTTCGATATGTCGAAAGTATAGTATCTCAAGAATATACTGTGAAATTTTCATGCGGAAATTCTCAATATTACAGCTTCTACAGCCCATAACGCAGGTAGAGAGCGGTCCGCGACACGAAAACGTTCAAAGCCTTATTGGACACAAAGCCTTACGGGGATGATTTTTTAGTTTGCAAAAAAGAATGTGTTTTGCATGTTAAAAAACGTTTGTACAAACGTGCTGTTGATGCGAAAAAAAAACATGCACAAATAAAGAAAGCAACAAAGAAATTGACAGAAAAAGAAGAGGGAAAAAAGACACAGCGGAAATCGATAAATAAAACACCGAAGCGTCAACAATTGACGAATAAATTATTGCAAGAGCTGTCAACTTATTACGGTCTAGCAATTAGACGTAATTCAGATTCGACTGAAGGGATGAGAAGTGAAATATGGGCAGCATATTATCACAAAATTTCAACAGATGAAAATCCGCAACACTCGTACTGTCCTCCAGGTTCCGAATCGTGGTGCAAGTGGCGTCAAAGTGAGGCTGCAGGTACTTTAGACACCTACGAGCACCCACCTGCTCTGTGCGATGAAGCACAAGAGATATTAAAACCAATTTATGAAGAATTGACAGCAGAGACTTTATTGGAAAGGTGTATTGGCAGTAATACGCAGAACAATAACGAAAGTTTCAATGCTTGCGTGTGGCACCTTGCGCCGAAACATCTGTTTGCCGGAAAAAAAATCATTGATATTGCCACTCACATTTCCGCTTGCATATTCAATGAAGGATTTGCATCCCTATTGAAAATAATGGAGACCATGAGCATAACAATCGGGCCACAAGCGGAGCAACTAGCGCAAAACCGAGACGAGCTGCGAGTATCGAGCGCCAACCGTAGGAGCACGGACAACTCCAAAGAGGCTCGGACAGCTCGAAGAAATGAAAGGAGTGAGGAAATCTTGAATTATGAACGTTCCGAAGGAATCCTATATGGTGCCGGAATCGCGGATTAACTGTAAGTATTCAAAATTTGCTCAATTTTTGAAAATATCTGTACCTCAAACTTTAAACTCATTTATCTCGAAACGACTTTTTTCGGCACTGCGCAGGTGAAAACAAAAAAACTATTCAACCGAATCACTTGAAATTTGGATATGTTGTTCACAACATGTATGGCTATCGTCGGAACTACAATCATAATTTTATTTAAATAATTTCTTATTGTTTATACTAAAAAACTAGTGAAAAAAAAACCCGATTTTACGAATTTTTTTTCAAAAGCGCGCCATTTTGTCAATTTTTAATTTTTTCGATTTGTTCTAGTCCCGACCATAACTGCACTCTTTCTGATTAAGAATCTTCTTGAATTTTGTGTTTCAGATGAGTAGAAGTCTCGGATCGATCTTCACCGTCCGGGTCGGATTTTTCGAGAGGGTCGTCTTCAATGCCAATTATATGATAATAAACACTGTTTTTAAAATTAAAAAAAAATTTTTTTGTATACTTAATAAAGGTAGTAATAAACCCGAAAAGTTAAAACATCGATTTTTAAATTTTTTAAGGCAAAAAAAAAATCGTGAAAATAGGTGAAATTTTCGTGCTCTAGACCATACGGTCCCCTTAATTTTATTGTTTGAAAAATTGAAAGAAATTGAAATGACTGAAAAAGTTCTCGCTTCAAAAAAAATATAAATTGTTTTTTTTTTATTTTGTTTAAATGAAATGAGTTATTTTTTTACTCCAACAAAAAATAATTAAATGATTTAATGAAAAAGGGTCCTATGCCAAGCATCTTCAGACTGCACGGAATCGCACGGTCCCCTCCCGCTTTAGCATAGGAAAGGAAGGATCAAAATTGAGAATCTGCAGACCCTACGGAATCGCAGAGTCCCCTCCCTCTCAATAATGAATGATAAGGTTATCACGTTAGAAATCTTTGACCTGCACGGAATCGCACCGGTCCCTCCCTTCTTGGCGTGATCGGAAAGGAATTTCACCCTCGAATCTGCAGACTGCACGGAATCGCACAATCCCCTCCCTCTCGGCGTGAAATTTGGAATATTATAGGTTAAGGATTGTTGGAGCTTGTTTTTCCAGAGTCACTACCTCTGTACTTGAAGCGAGAGCTGATTCAAGAATGAGCTGCCGTTGCTGATCCGCACGGCCTTTTATACGAATTTAGACAAAGGAATAATGATAATGATTTAATCTAAAAATAACTTGGACTTTGCTCCCAGGAATAATCTCGAACCAGAGCTCTTTTACTAAATTCATGGATTGGTCAGCCAACTGGTCGCCGCGGCGTGATTGGTTGAGCTTAAGGCTGATTTTCATCGCTCATGTAAGAAATCATAATTTTATAACGGAAATAAATGTTTTTGTTGTTAAAGGTTCGTTTTTATCCTTTTTTAACTGAAATAAATCAAATTTTCTTTTTAAAAATGATAAAGTGACAATTTGTGAGCGATGTAGAGCATTATTTCCCTTGGATCCGAGCTCTGTTTCGTGATTGGCCATTTCCGTTGGAACCAACGTGCAATTGCACTTTGCATGATTTTACCACCTGGACTCTCGTGTATTTTGTTTTATTGCTCCAATTTAACCTTTTTCGTTGTTTTTCATCTAAAATGAGTCTAACTATTGCCTCAGAACATTAATTAAGAGATTTTTAATGAAAGAATGAACGAGAACTGATTCTCTGTGTAGCCTGAGAGTTTTGTCGAGGAGTGTCGCCTCGAGCGGCGGAGTGTAACACTCCGAGCGGGAAATTTTGCAACTATTCGGAATAATTTGATTTGGGTGGGTTCGATTGACAAGGAGTTGAAACTCGCCTTGCGAATTTTCTCGTAAATAAAAGAAAACACAAGACAAAAGGTTCAATTTAGTGAATATATTGTACGATGATATAAGTCTGGACTTTTCGGCTGACAATATTCTTCTGACTTAATTCTATTTCACTCAAACTCTCAGTCTTACAATATTCAGAGTCTCATGCGCAGACTCCGCACGCTCCTTTCATATGTGGACCAATCACGTTGTTTTTCATTCTCCCACTCGTAATATAATTCTTGGGTCTCGCCGTCTCAGTCTTGCGACCCACGACTCGCTTTCACACGCTCACTATACAATGCCTTTATCGTTAGCTCTTGAACATAAGTGTGACGATGGATATGTCCTTAGCCTAGTGTTTATAATATAGAAGTGGGCAAAAGTATCGTATTAAAACTATTTATGTAAGAAACCAAAAATACATTTCGACGCATGGAGATTATTAAATGTAAACTAAGAATGAGGCAATACCATGCAGGGTTCATATTTCTTATAAACTAGCGGTTATTGTTTATGGTATATTTTATTCGTCAGTCACCCAAGTCCGTCGCGCGTTCCTCTCATTTCACCAATATTCAAATAATCAATTTATTAAATTAGTATAGAATATGATAGTATGGGAATTCGCAAATTCGCGATTTTCTAGCGCAAAAATCAGCGCACTCTGGTGACGAATTTCGCACTCGTCACACCTTCCCCCTTATTGAAAAGGTGTTTCCATGAAACAGCTTTTATAATCATAGGCTTACTCACACAATGTATGTTGTATAGATATATGGCAAAATAAACGTCGAGGACTATGAAATAATATTGAATATGCGATAAACCAAAGTGTTATATTATAGATTTCTGTAGTTTAAGTGTACTCAATAAATTTTAAAAGGTAAGTATAATTACTAAAAAAGAATCAATACTAGGATAGATAGATTTTTTTTTTCAACTTATTTTTAGGTTATGTTATTAATAACTATAACGATGAAATTTCTTTAAATCAAATAAAATCTATAAAAGGCTTAATAAAAGCGTTTTTAGAGTAAAACTATAAGCTATTACTTAATATAAAATTAAATCTAATTCATTATTGATCTTCGTCATCCAATCTAAGAAATGCATGTTTCAGTTTATCCATGTGGACTATTTTCGTTTTAGTTTGACTGATTTGCAATTCAACATTGTTATCATTGAATATTTTGTTTATTAAGAAGGGTCCAGTATAGTGATCATCAAACTTGTTAGTTCTCGGCTCCTTGAGTAAATAGACATATTGCCCTATCTTAAAATTCTTCTGATTCAGTTTACGATCATAGTACCTTTTACATCGTCTTTTTGCTGCTTCGAGCCTAGACACAACTGTTGATTGAGTCTCTGTCAACCTAGCTAGCAAATCATCAACCAGAGCTATGTAAGTAAGAGGCGCCTTTTCTTCTGAGAATTCAGATGGGAGTCTAGCTTTATTACCGAAAACAACTTCGTAGGGTGTAAATCCAGTCGACTCATGAAGTGAGGTATTGAAAGAAAACATCGCGAATGGTAACCAAAGATCCCAATTAACCTGTATACAATAATGTTTCAGATATTCAATGAATGTATGATGACTTCTCTCGAGGGATCCTAACGATTGTGGATGAAAGGAAGTCGATTTGAATTGTCTTATCTTGAAAATTTTAGCGATGTTAACCATAATTGCACTGAGAAATTGGCTACCTTGGTCAGTTTGGATAGACTCAGGACATCCATACAAACAAATGAAACTTTCTGCAAATGCGACTGCGATAGTAGGTGCTTCGACATTGGATAATGGGATGCCTCCTGAATACTTCGACAAACAATCTTGCCAGGTAAGTATATACTTGTTACCTGTCTCAGTTACGGGTAAGGGCCCTACGATATCAATTTGTAATTTTTCAAATACTTTAGTAGGAGTATCAGTGATTCGCATTGGCTGCTTAGTCTTTACTCGAGTTAATTTCTTTCGCTGACACGAACTGCATGTTTTAATGTAGTTATGTATATCATCTTTCATGTTTTTCCAATAATATGACTGTCTTATCCGCTCGTAAGTTTTGACTTCACCCTTATGTCCTCCAACAACAGAGTCATGATTTTCAGCTATAATTAATGAACGTTCTGTTTCAGGTGGAGTTCTAACTGTTCCAGCACAAACAGTTATCTGGTAATCATCTCCACCGAAGTAAGCTCGAAATATTTTCTCAACTAAAACCCACGAGACATTGGCTAGTCCGTTTCCAGTCTTTGACACACTAAATTTCTTTACTTTCAAAGTTTCAGTGGCTTGTTTAAGAGCTTCTACTGCTAACTCGACATTTTTCATAAAGACTTTATCGTCAAATCTTTCTCGAATGAACAAATGAAAAATATAATTTTTCTTTTCTCTGGTCACGATAACTTGACCTATTTCTGGCTCTTCTGCTTTCAAGCTTTGCAAGCGGAATTCGCCTGCATTCATTAAATCTCTTCCAACAGCAGTTGTTAAAATACAAATCCACAGAAATAAAATTCACTTTATTATCATCTCTCATCATTATTGTATCAGCACTGTCCTGGATTATTGGTCTCAATATTGATCTTGGATTCGTTACTAGGACAGGATTTTTCTTTGGAAAACGTGGTCCATTACACAATTCTTCCTTTACTTCATTACAATTCTCATTGTCTACTATTCGTCTTTTTCTCATCTTCATCAAGTCGCCATGGCCAGTTTCACATTTCTCACAAACAATACGTGGTGAAGTCACGTCTTCCCGGGGCACAGATCCAATACACGTTGCGTCCGGATCCAGGACGTTTACACTTTGCAAAAGGCCTGCTGCGCTCCCCTCAACGGAACTGTTCCCCGTAGGGTTCGCTCCTAGAGTTGATACGCTCCTTTGCGCGCACTTCCTCAAAGGGTGTGCAACCTGAGGAAACTTTCCTCCCTGTGAGCGGGCTTCACCACCGCAACACAGCTTTCCCCAAGGGGAGCTCTCATACTTTGAGACATAACTACCCGGTGAGGCGACCGAACCACTCACGTTTGAGGGTATCACGCGTCCCTCACACGAGCCTCCAATACGGGAGCTTTCCTTATCTGTCATGTCATTGTCACTTTCTTTCGTCAAGTCAACATTTTCTGATCTCTTTTTACACAGGAACACACGTTCAATAGCATATTCGTCTACAAGGAGTTCGGATTCTGCAGCGGGTAACGGATCATGCACGATCAGTACCCGATGATCAGTTTCCTCAGGATGTAGGGTATATTCTACAGGGTTCCTCGACAGTGCGTCAACGTTTGCATTTATACGACCAGGCTTGTATTGAATATCGTAATCATATTCACTGAGCCATATTTTCCAGCGAGCAAGTCTTGAAGCAGGATCTTTAAGATTGTGAAGCCAGATCAATGGGCGATGATCGGTAATCAAGGTGAATTTACGACCAAATACATACGGGCGAAATTGTTTTACAGCGAATATTATAGCCAATAATTCCTTTTCAGTAGTGGAATAATTTATCTCTGCCGTATTTAGAGTACGGGACGCATATGCAATAGGGAGATCTTTACCTACGGTACCTTGACTCAATATAGCCCCTAATGCATATCCAGATGCGTCTGTCGTGATTATAAATGGCTGAGTGAAATCGGGGTACTGCAATAATGGTTGTGAGCATAAAATTTTCTTTATTTCATTGAATGAATCTTCTTGTGCCTGACTCCATTGAAAATCGGTTGACTTTTTCAGTAAAATTGTTAAAGGTTTAACGATTGAGGCAAAATTCGGGATAAATCGTCTGTAATAACCAACAAGTCCTAAAATGTGTTTTATATTTTTGCAATTTTTCGGACGAGGAATATTCATTACTGCTTTTATCTTTTGTGGGTCTGGTTTAACACCTTCTCTTGTAATAACATGCCCGAGATATAAAACTTCCTTACATAAAAATTTGCATTTGTCTGGCTGAAGAACGAGTCCGGCGTTTTTTAATCTATCCAATAATTTTTTCAATTTTATCTCGTGTTCTTTAAGAGAATTTGCATAAATTACAATGTCGTCCATGTAGACAAATAACTCATTGCCTTGCAATCCCGTCAAAACTTGGTCCATTAATTTTTGAAACGAAGCGGGGGCATTTTTCAAACCAAAAGGCATTCGATTAAAATGAAAATGACCGTATGGGGTGGAAAAAGCTGTTTTAGGTCGATCGGCTGGCTCAACTTCGATCTGGTGAAATCCAGAGGCAAGATCTAATACTGAAAAATATTTTGCCTTACCAAGCTGATCCAGAATTGCAGTTATATTCGGGAGAGGATACGCGTCTCCAATCGTTTTTTCATTTAATCCTCGGTAGTCTATTACCATACGCCATCGGCGATTACCTTGAGAATCACATTTTTTCGGAACAACCGAAACCGGTGAATTGTACGGTGAATCGGATATTGAAATGGCTTTATTTTTGAGTAGCTCTGTCGTCTGTTCGATAACAACGTCATTATGTTCAGGTGGATGTCTATACTGTCTTTTATTTACGGGTTTATCGTCAGTAGTATTTATTTTGTGCCTTAAAACTGTTGTGCAACCTAGCTTGTCTCCTGGTAAGCGAAACTGATAAAGATAATCAGAGATTGATCTTAAGATACTTTCCTTTTCTTCCACACTGTTTTTACTGAGATTGATATTTTGCAATAATTCAGTTAATCTTTTACCATTTACAGATCGTACGTCTCCTTCAGGTTCAGCTTGGTGAGCTGTTCGAGGGTCAGGTTTTGCAACTTCGAATTCTTCTATTTCTAACGGAGGAATTGTCAATTCTACCCATTGAGTTGCTGCATTCGTACAATAAATTTTAGCACAACCATCTACCTGTTTTACTATGGCTTCACCAAGAAAAACTCCTCCACCAATATCGATATACGGCAAATATCCTGTTTCCAAATCCACGTCTTTTATGGACACAGAAATAATTTGTCGCGTTCGAGCGGCGATACGAAAAGTTTTACACGTGCGAAAAGGAAATGTTCCTAATCTCGTAGTCATGTATTCTTTACTTATATGGATTACAGCATCTTGATCTTTTAGAAAAGTCATCCCTAAGAGTCCGTCTTGTGAGATGGAAAAATCATCTGGTACTACATGAAATTCAACGATTGCATTCTCAATTTTTATTTCGATAACCCCCAAAGTTTTAACAAGTCCAGGACCTATCCCATATAAATCAAGCCTTTCTTGATCATTAATTTTTGCATTTGAATTAACATTTTTCCGTTTAATCAAATTTACTTGAGCACCCGTGTCAACTACAAATGTGCTTTGGCCATCTGTGAAATCTTCGCTTTTTAGGGTTACAATGGGTGTCGCGGCTATCTTTTGTGTTTCGGTGTTTAGTATAACTATTTTTATTAGCGCATTCGGCTTTATTTCCTCGAAGTCGCGCTTATCTTTCGAGTTTCCTTCTAGTTTAAAGACTGTTTTCGATCTTTAGACGATTTTCCAAATTTCATAGTTTCTTTTACTTCGGATTGTTTAGAAGACTGTTCCGCGGCATGCTCTCCGATTTCGCGTTTTTGAATATTATTGTGCGTTTTACTATTATAACAATCACGAGCAATGTGACCCATTTTTCCACATGCATAACACTGAATACGATTATTCGATTTCCTCTCGATTTCAACTCACTTAGCTCGACATCCGCGAGCTAAGTGAGTTGTCTCACCGCAAATGTAGCAATTTGGAACGTTATACTGGTTACCACCGTGTTTCGAGGAGTTATTTGTTTGTTTTGAATCTTTACCGCGTCCCATATCACGATTTGAACCACGAGCATTTTCTCCAGCATGAGCTGCGTCAAAATTAAACACGCGTGAATTTCCTTTTGGACGATAAGGGGTAAATCGCTCTTGAACGTGAGATTGGAATTTATTACTTTTCTTTATATCCGCGTCTTCGTTCTTTTCTGAAGTGGTTTCGCGACGAAGCCCTTCTTGATAAATAACTTCCCATTCTGCCGCTTTTGCAAAATTTGTAGCTTCCTGAAGAGTTTTTGGATTTTTTATTCGAACTCTCAACTCAAGATCTTTTTTCAAACCACGCATGAAATTAACAATTGCGGACACTCGAGCCGCGTGAATCATTCCGAACGAAATTTCCGGAGCGTTCTCATGTTCAATCGCAGTGATAAGCTTATTCAAAATTTTTCGTAAGCGAACGCCATACATTTCGGCAGTTTCTTCAGTTTTTTGTATTACGGTTGAAAGCATTGCAGTGAGGTCTTGTACGTTTTCATGAGGTGAAAACGCAGCTTTTAAATCGTTCAACAAATCTTCTAATGAATTTATTTCTTGGTCTTGCAAATAAAGATCAGCATCACCACACAATCGAGATCTTATCATGCGGAGCAATAAAGGTCTTTCCTTTTGTAAGATTGATTCTTGTGCGAATAAACAATCACGAGCAAATTTTGAAATAGGAATATTCTGACCATCATAAAATTTTGGCAAAAATTCTAAGGCAGACTTAAAACTCATGCAACCTTCAGCTGTCTCGATACCAGGGACTGAGTGAGTTGCCGAAGTTATTGAGGGGTTAGAAAATTGAGGAAGGGGTGGAACATCCTGATTGCCCCTTGAAATGATTTGCGATATACCGTTATTACTAGACATTATGTTGTTTTGAGTGTTAGACATCATGCTTGATTCTGCCTGTCTATTAATTGTTGGTATCAAAGCTGATGATAAATCTAGCGGAGTATCCAAGGGTCGATTTGCGTTACCGTTATCGTTTTCATTATTAATATTGAGAACTGTGTTTTGCGAATTGTCTAATTGACTACCATCATTTCCCTCAGAATTACCTAATGACTCTACATTATTCGTACTTTGATCGGTATTATCGGTCATTTTAATGATTTTCCGTTTTTTTTTTCTCTCCTTTTTTTTTTTTTTACCGTGTAATTAATGCAGTAATTAAAATGAAGCTACTCTACTAATTTTAATCTGACTTCCGAAGTATCAACAATTTAAAATTTGAGAGGAACGCATTACATCATTTGACTGTGGTGACTTACTACTTCAGATGATACTGTGTTTTAAAGGCTCTTTCAAATTCGCTGCTCTTTTCTCTTCGTTGTTCTTCCTCTCGTGTTGATCATTCAAGCCTCTACGTCGATTCGATACATTTCGGTTCTCGTTGTCTTCCTTCCTCTCGTACTGATGGTTCAGGCCTCCGTCTCCCTTCGATACGTTGTCGGTTGAGCTGCTTGTCTTTCTTCCTCTCGTACTGGTGATTCAGACCTCCGTCTCCCTTCGATACGTTGTTGGTTGAGCTCTGCTTGTCTTCCTTCCTCTCGTACTGATGTTTGCGTTCTCGCTCGATCCAATATGTTTTATCGGTAACCGTGTTCTCCGTCTCTTTTCCTCACGTGTGCCTACGGTCGCGTAAGGGTATTTCTACGTGGTCCTTAAATGCGCCGTGAACGACCTCGGTATATATAGTCAATAAACCCTATGCCTCCGGGTGAAAAACCACGCCAAAACCCTGGAGGAAGATCGCGGCAATTCAATGTCAGCAATAAATGTTAAAAGTTCAAAGTTCGTATTTCTGATTCATTAACTCGCACTAATGTCCGTACAAATAACAATAACAATTTAAACGTCACAGTTCTTAGTCAATATCGAGTCAGTCACAATATTCACGTGTCTATTTCACATATTTTGTTTAACTTTAATTCAGTTCAATCACAACTTTTCGCGGGTAATTCACAAGTTCAATTTGCATATCCCACCGCTGCCACCAATAAAATGTAACACTCCGAGCGGGAAATTTTGCAACTATTCGGAATAATTTGATTTGGGTGGGTTCGATTGACAAGGAGTTGAAACTCGCCTTGCGAATTTTCTCGTAAATAAAAGAAAACACAAGACAAAAGGTTCAATTTAGTGAATATATTGTACGATGATATAAGTCTGGACTTTTCGGCTGACAATATTCTTCTGACTTAATTCTATTTCACTCAAACTCTCAGTCTTACAATATTCAGAGTCTCATGCGCAGACTCCGCACGCTCCTTTCATATGTGGACCAATCACGTTGTTTTTCATTCTCCCACTCGTAATATAATTCTTGGGTCTCGCCGTCTCAGTCTTGCGACCCACGACTCGCTTTCACACGCTCACTATACAATGCCTTTATCGTTAGCTCTTGAACATAAGTGTGACGATGGATATGTCCTTAGCCTAGTGTTTATAATATAGAAGTGGGCAAAAGTATCGTATTAAAACTATTTATGTAAGAAACCAAAAATACATTTCGACGCATGGAGATTATTAAATGTAAACTAAGAATGAGGCAATACCATGCAGGGTTCATATTTCTTATAAACTAGCGGTTATTGTTTATGGTATATTTTATTCGTCAGTCACCCAAGTCCGTCGCGCGTTCCTCTCATTTCACCAATATTCAAATAATCAATTTATTAAATTAGTATAGAATATGATAGTATGGGAATTCGCAAATTCGCGATTTTCTAGCGCAAAAATCAGCGCACTCTGGTGACGAATTTCGCACTCGTCACAGGAGCGCAGGCTCTACTGCGCTGGCGCGCATTTCAAATTGTAAAAGACATGTGAAAGGTAAAAAGGGGTGTGACGTTTCAATATATATATATATATATATATATGTATGTATGTATGTATGTATGTATATTTTTTTGCAAGTATTGGATTTGTAAAGTTTGTCATGACTCATTAATTTGATCACTTTTTGGTAGGGTTGAAAGTTTTTTTTTCAGGGTTTTAATTTTTATATGACTATTGAATATGTTTGAATATCTGTTGAAGGCTTAAACACATATGGGAGATCTGAGTCGTGGAATAATGATTCGTTATCACACAACTTCAATGAGAGGAACGATTTCAACATTATTTGCAGATTTCATAAAACATGATAAAGCCTATAATAAAAGCCCACATACTTGAAGCTATATGCTTCGGTAAATTTCTATCGGTTTGTTGACTTTTTCCGAAAGTAAATTTAAGAATGTATTTGAGAAAGGTTATACGCCAAACTGGCCAACGGAAATTTTCACAATATATCGAGTAGGAAAAACTAGCCCTATTACATATAACATAAAAGATCACCAAGATGAGCCCATTGCAGGTGGTTTCTATGAGCAAGAGTTACTTCGAGTTAAATATCCCGACATATATCTCATCGAAAAAGCCTGGAAGAGGCGTGGTAGTCAGTTGCTTGTGAAATGGCTAGGTTTCGACAATACACATAATAGTTGGATAAGTAAGAATGATTTGTGAACAATAAAGAAGACAAACAGATTTTTAAAGTCTGATTTATTCTTTATGACCCTCCCGACACATCCAAGCAGGTCTCTGCATAGCCCTGGAAAGCAGACAGAAGGAAAAAAAAGGATGGACACATTGAGTTTCACAAAAAAGATTCTTTTTATTTCACATCAAATGTACAAATATTGAAGAAAAATGTTCTCTCTCTCTCTCTCTCTCTCTCTCTCTCTCATACACATACGTACGCGCTCTTGGTTTACAATTCTCTACGTTTTCATTGCTTCCGAACCTTTGGGAATACTGTAATGACCCCATGGCAACGTGTCTACCGTTCCAGGTATAATATATCGCTTGTCATCGTGTGGACTTAGAGCGATTTTTGTCTCTGTTATGGTATAGACATTATGTAATGTCGATAGAATCGATGATTGGCAACACTTCATTTCAATCTGCTCATCGAGAAATTTCACATAATCTTCAAATTTTATGGTTCTCACAACAACATTGCTCTTTACACCTTTCGCTTTTTTAACATCTTTCTTCCCCTCAACTCGCATCGCATACATTTTCGATCTAAATCCAACGAATTCAGTCATGAGGGCCCCGTTGTTCTCATCCTTCATGAGACCTGGGACCTTTTTATTGACAAGCGGTGTACCATATACATTGTCAGGGGGGTAGTCGCTTGTGTCATATTTATCAAGATTACGTTTCATATCCTGGTATACATCTTCACATTCAATATGATAAATCAGACTATCAGTATCCGTATACATAACTTTACATTTGTTTTGATACGATGGAGTTATAAACTCGTGGTGGAACGCATATCGAATATCGACAAGTTTTTGAGATATCCAAAATGGGCATACCCGCATATATTGGTTTGTTAAACTTGACCTGTAGATTTCGCAACTCTACAGCGATTAAATTTTCCGCAAAGATACTTCGACTGTGAAAATTAGGTTTTGCGATCATAGCCTATGCTCCATATCGGCCTACCCATTCAGTTAACAGTTTGACTTGCACGTGACTACGAACATCTTGCATGGTTTTTCCAAAAACTGCATTATTCAATAATCTCTTAAATTCTTAAACTCTCTCAAACTCTCAACCACCCAAACTCTTGAACTCTCACTCTCAAACTCTGAAACTTTCAACTTTTCAAACTCTCAAACTCTGTCGAACTCTCAAACTCATAAACTTTTGAACTCTCAACCTCTTAAACTCCTAAACTCTCAAACTTTCAAACTTTCGAACTCTCAAACTCTCTTAAGCTCTCAAACTTTCAAACTCTCAAACTCTCTTAAACTCTCAAACTTTCAAACTCTCAAACTGTCAAACTGTTTTGAACTCTCAAACTCTCAAAATTCCCAAATTATCAAACTGTCTCGAACTCTCAAACTCTCAAACTCTCTCAAATTCTTAAACTCTCAAACTCTTAAACTCTCAATCTTTCAAACTCTTAAACTCTCAAAATCTCAACCTCTCAAACTCTTAAACTCTCTCAAACTCTCAAACTCTAAAACTCTCAAACTTTCAAGGTCTCAAACTCTCGAACTCTCTTAATTTTTTTTACACTTTCAAACTCTCAAACTCTCTCAAACTCTCAAACTTTCACTCTCAAACTCTCACACTCTCAATCTGGCAAACTTTCAAATTCTCAAACTGTCTCACACTTTCAAGCTCTCAAACTCTCTCAACCTCAAATTCTTGAACTGTCTCAAGCTCTCAAACATTCAAACTCTCTCTAACTCTCGAACTCTCATACTCTCATACTCTCTTAAACTCTCAGACTCTTATACTCTCTTAAACTCCCAAACTCTCTCAAACTCTCAGACTCTCATACTCTCTTAAACTCTCACTCCCAAATTCTCAACCTCTCAAACTCTCTCGAACTGTCGAATTCTCAAACTCTTGAACTCTCTCAAACTATCATACTCTTAAACTCTTGAACTCTCTCAAAACCTCAAACTTTTAAACTCTCATACTCTCTGAAACTCTCACACTCCCATACTCTCTTAAACTCTCTCAAACTCTCAATTTGAAATGAAAACGAATGTACCTGCGCAGACATGTGCATACTGCCTCATTCTACATGATCGTATTGTAGAGTATAATCCCCTGAGTGGTGGGGTGAAAAAATTGGTATAAAATGGCTGAAGTGACCACACTGGACATCAGTCGAGATGGAGTTTATCGTTGATCTACAAGGTTTCAAGGGGCCCATCAATGAGTTTATCCTCAAAGAAATTTCAAATATTCGAGCAGATGTGAAAAACGCTGAACCTCTAACGCTGTTCTTCGAACCACCATACGCATGGGACACGCTACCAGCAAAATATCGAACCATGAATAAATGGTTGCAACGTAATTTCCATGGAATATCATGGGACTATGGTCTTATACCATACGACGCAGCGAAACCTATAATTCAAGCAATTTCACAACACGCTCGCACCATATTTGTGAAAGGCTGTGAAAAGTCTTCGTGGTTAGCGAGCTTCTTGGATTTGTCAACGGAGATTGTTGATTTGGAGACTCTGGACTGCCCATCGTTGAAGAAATTATTAAAAACTACATCGAATTGCCCCCACCACCATACCAACGAATTGAAATTCAACTGTGCAACGATGAATGTAAAAGCTTTGAAAAGCTGGTTATATGTATACCATGCCTTATGCAAACGAGGGATCTTTGAATAAAGAAAACATTTTTGAAATGGTTTTTTCTAATTTATTTATACAAAATTTCCTCCTCCTCTTCCTCCTTCACATTACAGAGATTTTTATATATTTTTTTATTCACGTTGAAATTTCATGAAACTCGACGCCGTTCCAATCTCCGCCGATGTATTTCATACTGAGTTTTCCAGTATGAGCAGCTTCCAATAGTTTTTCATACGCCTCAGGATCTTGTTCAAATGCCTTGACGACTCGGGGTGGCAGGAAGACGGTGAATTCACTCTGCACTTCCACGACGTATCTTGGGCCGTACTTAGTCTTTGCCGATCGAATATCAGAGATTCCATAGTCACCGTTCACTTCAAGATCTTTTAGTTTTTTCGTGGGCAGATACTCGGACCGCTTAGTGATGTCGTTGATACCAGAGAACGCCATCGTTGTCGAATGTGGAGGTTTTAAGAGATTTTTCAAAAATGACGACTTGTACGAAGCTTCTAGAGCTGTGAATTGATGCTGATCTCTTCCATGCTCGACTATTTGTACCATCCATCCCTTCAATAAGTCCAATCCCCTTCCACTTCCCGGAAAAATTAGTTCAATCATGTATTATGCAGCCTCATACAGGTTTGAACATGTCGCCACCTGCATCTTTGACAGCTGCTTCTTCGAACAATGCACATTCCGCAATAGCAGATTCTTTCCCACGCATTTTCCGAAGATCTATTCTTGTCGAACAATGGATCCACGTTTCTTTGTTTGCACACCTGCATTCGAGACAGGTTTAAACATGTTCAATGCTCTTGCAACACTCTCTGCAGTTACGACGTTGGGGTACGGGGCCATCGATGTGATCCCCCGTCGATGGTGTGTTCCAATGTTCGTAACATCGTCTATATGATATAATCTCACTATCAGATTGATAATATTCTGGTAAACGATCCCACAAATAATCGGTAAATTCACTGAAGTACTGTTTAAATATTGTTGGCGATATAATTCGTAGCTCCTCCGTCGTCATTTCTCGCGGATACTTCGTACGTCGAATTGCATTATATTCACCAATTCTTCCATTTCAAAACACTTTTCACAATCTCGACGCATAGGTCCAACAGCATCAACATGAGTCAGTTCCCATGGTGGATTAAAATGATCATCACACTCATGATATGATTGTATCTCATTATCACACTGTAAATGCTATGGTAAACGATCCCACAATGAAGTTATACAGTAGCTAAAATATTTTAAAAGTAAAGCCTTGGGAATCGATTCGAGTTCATTTTTCGTCAATGTCCAGGGGTCTTTCGACGGGTGGATTGCATACAAGCTTGCGCATCTATCCATGTCGACGTCTACTTTCAGAATAAACATTTAACTCTCAATCTTATAAGTTTATTCACTTTTTCAAACTAAAATTATTTAAAAATAATCACACATCTCTCACACTCACTATACCCCGCATTTCCCCTACTCTCGCCCCACCCATACAGCATCAACGCAAGACTGTATATAACGCAAAAATATGGACTAGCAGGTAGGAGATTTATCTTTCGTTAAAATTCTACCAATGCACCATTTTAAGCAAACAATGACTCAATGGAGGTCAGGTGTGATCGTCACCCGGTAGTCTTTCCATAAAAAGTGTCCTTTCCATTAAAAGTCTAAGGCATAATTTTTTTTTAATAACATTACAAAAATTTCACTACTAAAAAAAACTTTCGCCTGAGATGAAAAGGAAGCGGTCCATCATCCATTCACGTAGCTGGTAACTATTGAAGAAAATAGAAATCTTATGCAATTCCCAACAACTGGAGCTAAAATCTGGGGGAAGGGCAGGTGACTTTTCAAAGAAAGTCTCATGAATGAGCATTCTTGTGGAATTTGACTAAAATGTCTTCATGATGACTCTGCAGGTTACAAAAATGTGTAACAGGACACATAAATCTATCATTGGGAGTGTGATGCGTAAACACCATTTGTAAAGACTTCCAGTAATAAATATCATTTTTTATTCTCTTTTCTTAGAAACAGTGACAATACGTCAGCATTTCTCTAAGCATTGCCGCACAAGTTCAAACAGGTCCGTTGCATTGTGATCCCCATCTCGCCACTTCCCCCTCCACTCCCCCGCTCCCTGAGATACTTCCCCTCCCCCGAAGATCCTTCCCCCTCCAGACCCAGGCACCCTGCTGTGAAAAGTGAGTTAGAACTGGCATAGCCTTACTACTGATCTCCGCACAAAAATCCTTTCTAAAAACCAACTCATCATACAAAGTTTTATGAGTAACCGCTCTCATTATCTTATCAAATTAAGTCAAATTGTACAGAGGTGATAATTTCATTCTCGTAAATGTTGTGAGTTTACAAAAAGTTGATAAATAAATAAAGATCTACTAAAGTATATATGATCAAGTACATGGGATTTAATTATGTTTATAAAATCTTCAATTATGTTCATATGCCATTTCTCTAATTAATGCTTTATTACAATGAATTATTATCCTATGACTTGGAACTACAAGGGCTTTAAAAAAAAATACAGAATTGCATTAGCCTGCGTGAGCTTGAACGCTGCCACACTCTCATTTGTAATATTTGTAGTATAGTTTTATTGGTAACCAATTGATAAAAGTTTACTATCGTACGTAGAGCGGATACGCACAGAGTACTTGTCCGGCCCGAAAATTTTTCGACTAGTCAGCGAAAAATATGCTTTTTTGTTCACGGTAAATTTTTCAACCACTCCGAACATTCAGATCTCCTGACGCAGATTTGAATCTTACCCGCCTTGGAATGCAATCAATTGATGACCGCTCTTACATGGCAGGCTTATTCCGTTTTGTAAAACCTGTTGTAGTAAAAACCGGTGTAAAAGTGCGTGTAAATTGTACCGGATTACTTATTTCGGGTGTACAGCACCGTTTAGATGCTCTGTAACTTCAGTTTTCCCCCGGATGTTACAAAACCGGAATAAACGTGCCGTGTATTAACGTGAGATATGCTCCACACGAGCATCAATTCATCGATAACAATTGGTTAAAGGGAAGGAGGATAATTTGGGATACAAAACAATCCGCATATTGTGATTCCAAATTAGCTGTGTTTACTTTATTAGTTAATGCCAAAATATATGGTAGATTAATGTTGACTTATGTGACAAATTTTATGAAAAATTTTCGGGCCGGACAAGTACTCTGTGCGTATCCGCTCTACGTACGATAGTAAACTTTTATCAATTGGTTACCAATAAAACTATACTACAAATATTACAAATGAGAGTGTGGCAGCGTTCAAGCTCACGCAGGCTAATGCAATTCTGTATTTTTTTTTAAAGCCCTTGTAGTTCCAAGTCATAGGATAATAATTCATTGTAATAAAGCATTAATTAGAGAAATGGCATATGAACATAATTGAAGATTTTATAAACATAATTAAATCCCATGTACTTGATCATATATACTTTAGTAGATCTTTATTTATTTATCAACTTTTTGTAAACTCACAACATTTACGAGAATGAA
This sequence comes from Rhimphoctona megacephalus, assembly GCA_963989365.1. Lineage (NCBI taxonomy): Eukaryota > Metazoa > Arthropoda > Insecta > Hymenoptera > Ichneumonidae > Rhimphoctona > Rhimphoctona megacephalus. The sequence goes on along the minus strand of OZ022415.1, from coordinate 6,113,405 downwards.
ATTATCACCTCTGTACAATTTGACTTAATTTGATAAGATAATGAGAGCGGTTACTCATAAAACTTTGTATGATGAGTTGGTTTTTAGAAAGGATTTTTGTGCGGAGATCTTTGCATGAACGACTTAGACGGGTTTTTGTAAATTTTGGTGGGTATCGGTATTTTGGCGCTGGGTGGTAGGGGGGATTAACTGGAATGATTATTTGGGGGGTATAAATGTACTTGTCTCAGCTTTTTTCACAGCATTTATGCTGTTTTTGGCTAGGATTTGTCGACTTTTTGTATGGAATTCATAGCTTGTTAATTAAACATGTCAATATTGTGTACGTACTCGGGTATGAAATTCATAGCCTGCCAATTAAACATGTCTATATTATGTACGTATCTGAGTGATGCAAAAGAATTGACATTCTTTTCGGCATTGCAGCAAAATATGGTAACATGTTATCAAAAAGTGATTCTCTCAAGAATTGAATCCTGAATCAAAATTTTAGAGGTCGCTCAATCGATTTTTTAATGATTTCGGCTAAAAATGGATACATGATCGAATTTCGAGCTGGTGTATATTCGGACTAAAAATGCAATGTGAAATATTGATCTAAGAATTGTTCAAGTGAATTCAATCTTCGTAATTAACCGTCAATACTTATGAAATTATTAGATTACTTAACGGGGTCATCCCATGTGACAGCTATTTTTTTTCGCTTTTTTGGGATTTTTTTTTGATGAATCATTAAAACACAATATCTTTGAATTTTTACCACACATTTATTAAAATTTTTACAGTTCCTCAGAATTTTATCAAACAAAAATAACGAGTTGAATCGACTTTACACCGTTCGGAAGAAACTCATGTGTTGGTTGACGGCTGCCATGATTCCGGAGGTTTTGCTCATCTGAAATCAAAAAATCAAACGGCATTTTAACGGGACAGACCTAGTTAGAATTTTCGAAAAATCGATTTTTTTTTATTTCATTTTCAAAAAGTAGAATCTCTTACGAACATTTTCCGCCCAGGTAAATGTAAATCGGACCATTATTCGCCGAAATACAAGACTTTGTAGCACGTCGTGTCTGAGCCATGCAAACCGTACTCAAAACTTTAAATGCGTTTTTCTCGAAACCATGTTTTTGAAGTCGGTGATCACTGTAGCTCGAGAACGGCTTTACCGATCGGGTTGAAATTTATATCACTTCTTCTATACATGGTAGTCCTCCATATGAACGAAGGATTTTTTTTTTGGATAATTATTTTTATTTTTAATAGCAAAAAATGGAACTGATATTTTGGTCAAAAAAACACTTTTGACTTTTAACGGCCGCCATTTTGTGAAAAATGGAAATTTTTCAAAACCCTTCGTTCAACCGGAGCATTATATCATTAACTAAAAATCCCCTCCGTTTTTTTTGTTTCAGATGAGCCGTTGCAGCGTGAGCTTGATCACCGCAAACCGTGTTTTTTTTTGCAGCGTCCTCGGCAATTGACGGTCACCAGCTTATTTCGATATGTATTGCGTTGAAAAAATTGCAACATATACATTACATATGTATCTTTTAAACGGAAGAACTTTTGTTGTGAATTATTTTATCGTTTGACCAAAAAAAAATCGGAAAAAAGGCCTTTTTTTTGACGTTCCAACTAGGTCTGTCCCGTTAATTAAACATGTCAATATTGTGTGCGTACTCGGGTATGAAATTCATAGCCTGCCAATTAAACATGTCTATATTATGTATGTATCTGAGTGATGCAAAAGAATTGACATTTTTTTCTGCATTGCAGCAAAATATGGTAACATGTTATCAAAAAGTGATTCTCTGAAGAATTGAATCCTGAATCAAAATTTTAGAGGTCGCTCAATCGATTTTTTGATGATTTCGGCTAAAAATGGATACATGATCGAATTTCGAGCTGGTGTATATTCGGACTAAAAATACAATGGGAAATATTTGTCTAAGAAGTGTTCAAGTGAATTCAATCTTCGTAATTAACCGTCAATACTTATAAAATTATTAGATTACTTAACGGGGTCATCCCATGTGACAGCTATTTTTTTTCGCTTCTTTGGGATTTTTTTTTATGAACAATTAAAACACAAATCTTTGAATTTTTACCACACACTTATTAAAATTTTTACAGTTCCTCAGAATTTTATCAAACAAAAATAACGAGTTGAATCGACTTTACACCGTTCGGAAGACACTCATGTGTTGGTTGACGGCTGCCATGATTCCGGAGGTTTTGCTCATCTGAAATCAAAAAATCAAACGGCATTTTAATTTGTAGATCTGAGATTATCGCTAGAACTAGAGCAAAGTAAAAATATCGAAAATTGAATTTTTGGCATGGTTTTAAAAGTCGAAAAAAACGACGAAACTCGTAACTTAACATTTAAAACTGTGCCAAAAATTCAATTTTCGATATTTTTACTTTATTCTAGTTCCAGCGATAGCCTCAGGTTCACAAATTAAAATGCTGTTTGATTGTTTGATTTTAGACGAGCAAAGCCTTCGGAATCATGGCAGCCGTCAACCAACACATGAGTGTCTTCTAAACGGTGTAAAGTTGATTCAGCTTGTTATTTTTGTTTGATAAAATTATGAGGACTGTAAAAATGTTAATAAATGTGCGGTAAAAATTTAAAGATAGCGTGTTTTAATGGTTCGTCAAAAAAAAATTCCCAAAAAAGCGAAAAAAATAGCTGTCACATGGGATGACCCCGTTAAAACGTACAGTAGTTCTGAGAAGATACGACGTATAAAAGAACAACGAACAAGTAAAAACTTGACTTTTTTTTAATTTTGTAAAAAAAAATTTCAAAAAATATTGCACCGAACCATGCGTGCCAACAGATCAACGGATAGGAAAATACTCCAATAGCATCAGAATGCACCGAAAGTTTTTAAATATAAGTAATCATAACGAAACGAGATTTTGAAACAAAAAAATATACGTACAAAATTTCGAGAGTTAAAGTTTGATTGGAAAAAATAATTTTGGCCGAAGTACTACGCGAGTTTTTTTTAATAATATTTATTGATTACGAATTATATCTCATGAGCAATAGATAAAAAAAAAATTGGTGAAGTACTTATGACATTTTTTTTTCTCAAATCAAATATCTTTTCGCTCAAAATTATTTGGCATCGTCTGATTCCGTTTTGTGTTGCAAGTGCAAAGTGCACTCTAGGGTGGTTTAAAACCACATATAATTCAAACCTAGGGTGATATCATACACCATTCTCTCAGTTATATAAAAAATGAAAAGAATGGTTTCTTAATAAACTTTATTGTTGCATGCAAGAGACATTTTATGGTAAAAGAGAAGGGCACTGTTTTCGACTCCGTTCTAGAATTTACGTTCGGAAAAATGAATTGTTGGGGCTAAAGTTAATAAAAAAAATTATTTATAAAGGTACTGTTCAAAAGTTTATTTATTAAATTACACTTTATTTTTGCACTATCACTCTTCTATCTATATATATAAAAGTTACTTTAACCAAAACTGAAACTGACCGCGATCTTTATAACCTCACAACTGTTCAAAGATATCAAATATTCACCGAATACGAGTTTATCATACACCATTCTCTTAGTTATAAAAAACAAAACAAAGAGAATGGTTTCTAAATAAACTTTATTATTGCATTCATGGAACATTTTATGTTAAAAGAGAAGAGGCACCGTTTTCGACTTCGTTCTAGAGTTTACGTTCGGAAAAATGGATTGTTGAGGCTAGGGTTAATAACAAAAATTATTTATTTAGACACTGTTCAAAAGTTTATTTATTGATTTAAACTTTATTTTTACACTATCACTCTTCTACCGATAATATAATAAAAGTAACTTTAATGAAAAGTTGAAACTGACCGCGATCTTTATATAACCTTACAACAAAGATATTAAATGTTCACCGAAAAGGCGTTTAAAGTCCTGATCTCGAATATGTCTAACCAAAAATAAAATTATCTGCTTTCACACCCGCGATTTTTATAATCTTACTTTTCAACCTCACAACTATCACTAGTATAACCGCGATCTTTTTCGAAACTCACAGCTGTCACTCTTACTTATGCATCCTGAAGAAAAGTCTTCGACGGTCACATCAACGAACACAGTCTCGCATATCACCAGAAAATTTCTAGTTATAACTAGTGTCACTAGACAGCAACCGCTAAACGTCAAAAAATGTGTGCGAAAAATGCCACCTTTTTTTGATGATTTGGAAGGATGAAATATTAATGTTTCCAATATGCGTTAGGCTACAGGGTTCTAAATAGTCACGATCGAAAGAAAAAAAAAAGAAAAAAATACGTGAACTAGCAACATCTTTTAAAGTGTTGTAATTAATTAAATATCGCTGAAACAATTTTCGAAAACCGTTCGAAACCGCTCTGCTTGCTGTAAAGACTCTAGTAGCGACTCGTCTTCGCCATCTTATAATATACGTAAATGTACTTGTCTCGAGTCGCTACCGCGACTCTAGACGTACTCAAAAAATAAACACTGTAATCATCCATGTTTTTTTTCTTTATTTAGTTTTCTGCTCGATTTTCGTCACGCACAACTGAATTTTTGGCTTTTGTCACTATAATTTTTTCTCATAACCGTCACTATAATTTTTTTTTCAACCTCATACCCATCACTATTAACCTTAACCCTGATGACTCTAAACATCAACTTTCACACCCGCGATCTTTATAAAATCATTTAATCTTATGACTACCCGCGATCTTTATAACCTCATTTTTCTCACGACTATCACCATTAATCCGCGGCCGCGATCTTTATAACCTTTTTCATTTCAACAGCTGTCACTGTTATTATTAAAAAAGATATGAAACGGTCGGCGGTCACATCGACGAACACACTGTCACATATCACCAGAATATTTCTAGTTACAACTAGTGTCACTAGACAGCGACCGCGAAACGTCAGAAAATGTGTGCGAAAAACGCCACCCATTTTTCATGGCACGGAAAAATAAAATATTAATATTTACAATATGCGATGGGCTACAGAGTTCTAAATAGTCACGATCGAAAGAAAAAAAAAATAAAAAATATGTGAACCAGCAACATCTTTCAAAACGCTATAATTAATCAATTATCGCCGAAACAATTTTCGGAGATTTTAAAAAACCATTCGATCCAACTCTGCTTGCTGTAAAGAGTCTAGTAGCGAAATACGTCTTTGTTTTTATAGTATTTTAAATGTACTTGTCTCGAGTCGCTACCGCGACTCTAGATTTTCTGGTGATATGTAACAGTGTGTTCGTCGATGTGACCGCCGACCGTTTCATATCTTTTTTAATAATAACAGTGACAGCTGTTGAAATGAAAAAGGTTATAAAGATCGCGGCCGCGGATTAATGGTGATAGTCGTGAGAAAAATGAGGTTATAAAGATCGCGGGTAGTCATAAGATTAAATGATTTTCGGGCCGGACAAGTACTCTGTGCGTATCCGCTCTACGTACGATAGTAAACTTTTATCAATTGGTTACCAATAAAACTATACTACAAATATTACAAATGAGAGTGTAGCAGCGTTCAAGCTCACGCAGGCTAATGCAATTCTGTATTTTTTTTTAAAGCCCTTGTAGTTCCAAGTCATAGGATAATAATTCATTGTAATAAAGCATTAATTAGAGAAATGGCATATGAACATAATTGAAGATTTTATAAACATAATTAAATCCCATGTACTTGATCATATATACTTTAGTAGATCTTTATTTATTTATCAACTTTTTGTAAACTCACAACATTTACGAGAATGAAATTATCACCTCTGTACAATTTGACTTAATTTGATAAGTTAATGAGAGCGGGTACTCATAAAACTTTGTATGATGAGTTGGTTTTTAGAAAGGATTTTTGTGCGGAGATCTTTGCATGAACGACTTAGACGGGTTTTTGTAAATTTTGGTGGGGATCGGTATTTTGGCGCTGGGTGGTAGGGGGGATTAACTGGAATGATTATTTGGGGGGTATAAATGTACTTGTCTCAGCTTTTTTCACAGCATTTATGCTGTTTTTGGCTAGGTAATATAGACTCGGCGAGCCTCGGGACAGCAGACGACAGAGCTGTCAATGTAATTGTCCCGAGACTCTACCGAGTCTCTTGAACTCTCAAATAATTTTTCTTCTCTATCAAACTCTATCAAATGATTCTCAAACGATTTGCATTAATGAAAGTTCAAAAAAATAAAGTGGGGGGGCTAACTTCACGGAGGTAGATTGGGTTGGCTGAGATGATGTTCCCGGTGGAGATTGTCATTGGTGGAGATTTTTCTTGGTTGGGATTGGTCTGGTCATTGAACTCTACTTCAGTGGGTCTGGTACAGATGATCCTGATGGAGTTTTTTTTCGAGTGAGTTGTACGGGTGCCGCGCGGCGGATGTGACGTTCGGAAAAGCAGGTCTCATTGGCTATCGCCCATCGCTCATCGCTCATCGCGTGCAGAGGCCATTAATCTCCCACTTGGGACGTAACAAAATAACGTAATTTTTTGATGTTTTTTTAAAATAAAATAATCTTAATCTTAAAATAATGACCGTGGACCTTGTGAATGATTTTTTCAATAGTTTTAGATGAAAAATGAAGAATACTGATTTTTTTGGGTGCACTATAGTTTGACGGCCTTGATACGACGATTTGATCTGCTGAGGTTGCCAGCCCAGCGTTACAGCGTGAACGACACGCAGGAGTGATAACGCGTTTCTGGCGTTTTCCAAACGTCATTTGGCTTTTGGGGATAGTATAAAAATAATATGTAAAAATTTGCAAACGTTTTTTTATTTAATGTCTCTGCTATATTTCATACTCATACATTTATTTCATTTTTTATATGGGGTGCAGTTATTGGATTGCTTTATGTCGTGAGCTTAAATTCTTTTTCGAGTGGTGTGAATTCCACCAGTTGCAGACTACGACGAAAACTCTTGTAGAATTCCAACACGTTCCGGTCGGCCCATATTTGTTCGGTATTGAAATCCAGGACTTTGAGAGAATCCAAGCTCTGAGCACGTGAAAGTGCAACATAAGCTTGACCGGCATCGAAAACTCGGCCGAGACTCATTTCCACACAATCGAGAGTCAAACCTTGACTCTTATGAATCGAAAATGCCCAAGCGAGTTTCAGAGGTATTTGCTTCCGGTAAACAAAATTATTACCCGTTCTTCTGATCGTCCATTTCTCCATTGTGGCGTGATACTGCTCTCCTGACCGGAATTGTACAACCGGTGTACCATCGACAAATTTGACAATGACACCACGAGCTCCATTAACGAGGCCACTACTCACATTTATATTTTTCAATAGCATGACTTGCGCTCCTACTTTCAATATCAATTTACTAGGTACGGATAACTGCTGCTCCAATACTTTTGTCATATTTTCGTCCGAGTCTTGTGCAATAAAAGTTTGTTCTTCGCTCATAAGATTATCTAGTTGGGAACTATTTATCTCGTCCACTTCCCGAATATGAGAACAAAGCCTAGTAGCTAAAATTCCATTCTTCTCGATCTTTTGGCTGGAAGTTGCTCTAAGAATGCTAGCAATTTCTTCCGTAACACATCCAACTCTAACATGGTTCAATAATTCAACAAATTTTGGATCTTTCTGCCTGTGCACTGTATTTAATTCAAAATTGTAATTAATGCATTCCTTCCATGCCATGCTCTGAAAGCAAAACTTGGTTTTCTTTTCACCCTTAGATACAGGTGGCAATTGAAAAAAATCACCACACAGAACAAGCTGTATTCCTCCAAAAGGTTTATCGTTTTTTCTTACATGTCTTGCGACAGCTTCTATTTTATCAAAAAATTCGCCATCAACCATGGAAATTTCGTCTATAACAAGGTGTTTGGTTTTGCGCCAGACGGATGCAACTGCTGACCTAGAGGCCAATTCGAAACAACGCTCCAATGTCGCACTACCAAGTCCTATTCCGGCAAACTGGTGAAGCGTCACTCCACCTATGTGACAAGCGGCGACTCCGGTACTTGCAGTCGCTACGGTAACATCCGGTGGTAAGCCTGCTATTATGCGTTTCAACAAAAAGGACTTGCCGGTGCCTGCGCTACCAGTGAAAAACACATTGTGTCCTTTCAGAACAGTATCCAAAATTTTCTTCTGCTCTTCGCTCATGCTCTCTGTAGTTGGATTGGAATACAGTTTCTTAGAAGATGGAATTCTCAGGCTGTGTGAATCAATCAGTTTTCTTTTTCTTATACTACTCGGTGATGGTGTAGTTATTGTAGCTCTTGATCCCCTAAACGCTTTCTTTTTAGCTATTGCTAATTCTGCATTCGTAGCAGGACTTATGTTTTCTGTTGTGTTCAAGCTCCCTCTTCTGTTTAACAATGGTTTATCACGCAATCGATTTTCCTTCCGCGTATCCTCTGATTGTCCGGTTATTTTGACGAAAATCATTTTAAGAAAAGTTACGAGCTGAGCAGCAGGAGCGTTCGATAAAAATATTGTACATTTTTCATCAGCGAGTTTTATCGTTGCTTTACCCTCGCTCATGAAACGATTAAATACAGAAATTCCTTTGAGGAGCAGTTTTGTGGTGACTTTGGCTTTTTCAACACGCATCTCGAGTACTATTTGCCGTAGACTGTTTCTCAACAGTCGCAAATTTGCTGTGCGATAAGTGACTTTACGTAAAATTGAACCATTTCCGTCTAACCATTCGAGAACCACGCTACACGTCATAGTGCTATCTTTCGACGCAGATGCCATTTTTTATTATTATTTTTTATTCCTATCGTATTATCTGCTAGCTATTTCATCTAAATTGTTGCGCTCGCTTTCCCATCCACTCAGTACATACCAATACCATTCCGGTTTACGTGTTTAGGGCGTTTAGGTTAGAAATTGTTACGAACTTAAAAAACAAACTACGAACAGTGTCACCAGCAAGGAGACTAGAGCACGGTCCACGGTCTTACATACAGGACTTGCAACTCTGGTAGTGGGGGGTGTTCCACGGGGTAGGGTGGAGATTGTCAGAATAATCAACTTCAGACCGTACGAAAGTGACTAGGGCTCAAGAGCACCTCTGTGAATTTGGCCAACTGATTTTGGATTTCTGAATTTTTGTTTATGTCAATCGTTTGTCGGGTTCTTGTCGGTGATTGTCGGATCAAAATCGACGTTTGTCGGAAATTAGTTAAATAGAAAAATTAAAAACAAAAATCCGTGTGAAGTTAGCCGATTTTTTTCAATTTTGAGATATCAATTTTCAAACGCCTAATCAAAGCGCAATCGTTTGTCGGATATGAGTTTCATAATTAAAAAGTTTGTCGGATGTTTGTTCATTAGAAAAATATTTAAAAAACATTTTATGTGAAGTCAGCCGATTTTTCTCAAATTGTAAGATATTACACATTTTCCAAAGCCTAATCGAAGCGCGATCGTTTGTCGGTTACTAATTTTATAATTAAAAAGTTTGTCGGATGTTTGTTCATTAGAAAAATATGAAAAAAAAACATTTTATGTGAAATCAGCCGATTTTTCTCAAATTGTAAGATATTACACATTTTCCAAGGCCTAATCGAAACATGATCGTTTGTCGGATACTAATTTTATAATTAAAAAGTTTGTCAGATGTTTGTTTATTATAAAAATATTAAAAAAAACATTTTATGTGAAGTCAGCGCATTTTTTTCAAATTGTAAGATATTACACATTTTCCAAAGCCTAATCGAAGCGTGATCGTTTGTCGGATACTAATTTTATAATTAAAAAGTTTGTCGGATGTTTGTTTATTATAAAAACATTTAAAAAAACATTTTATGTGAAGTCAGCGCATTTTTTTCAAATTGTAAGATATTACACATTTTCCAAAGCCTAATCGAAGCGTGATCGTTTGTCGGATACTAATTTTATAATTTAAAAGTTTGTCGGATGTTTGTTCATTATGTGAGGTCAGCCGATTTTTCTCAAATTATTTTTTGCTTATCTTAAATTTTGGTTTCAAAACGGCTTTGGCATAGATATATCTATAGATATATCTATATATTGGTATATATATATATATAAACTGGATATATATTGCATATATTATATAATAAACCGGATTTTGGTTTAGAGTGAAAGACTATTTTTTTCTTGAAAATACAAGATTAAAGAAGAGAAATGCCGCTCCATTCGAGTCATTAAGCTTCGTAGAGCTTATTGTAACGGTACGTTTTCATAGAACACGCCGCTACGCGTGAATTCGAGCTTCTTAATAGTAAGGAGCAGGTATGAAAGAAAGCGAGAAAAGACAGGGATTTGACTTTAACAAAATAACAATATAATTTATTAATGAAAACACAAAGATGATTTCAGTTGTATAACAATTTTGTTCAAATAAAGATAATGTTTATTTATTTCGCGTATTTTCTTCTATTATTTTATTCGCATGGATTCTCTTCTTTTATTTGATTCGCATGTTTCATTGGTTTTCACGGAAACAATGAGATTTGTTCTGTTATTATTATTTCATCAATTATTAGCGGTTTGGTGTCTTTCTTTACAATAGAATGGGAAATAATCGATTCGTCGCTCAAAAACAATAAAAATGACAAATTTTTCTGATTAATTTTTCCAAAATAGTCAATTAAACTTTATAGAGGCTCTATACAATAATAACAACCTTAGTCCGTGACTCGATATAATCTTACAATAATTGAACTATTTTGGACAAAGGAAATTCTTGAGTTCGATTACTCTCGACGTTTTATTTCTTGATTGTTCACTCAATTCTATAATTTCGCTCGTTTCGTAATATCTTAATTATTCAGACAAAATGCCCTGGTGACTTATTTTGGTTATTTCTCAAAATAATAAATTCAAAGTTCAATTATTCAATTTAATAATAATAATAATAACAATAATTTAATAATCTCCAATTCCAGCCAGCTATGTTTTTTTTTTATTAGGTAAAGGTATAATGAATTTGATAGGAGGTTAGGAATACCAGCTGCAGGAATTGAACGAACCCGAACAACTCCGTCACCAGTACCCCTTAAAGGATAGGTAATTGGCTGCAGGGATAGAACGAAGCCGAACTACCCCGTCACCAATCGGTAATTTATCCTAAACCGGCTGCAGGAATCGAACGAACCCGAACGACTCCGTCACCTGAAAAGGATAAATTTGGAGGAAATAGAAATATTGGGTATACACCAGCTGCAAGGATAGAACGGAGCCGAACTACCCCGTCACCGGTGTATAGGAAAATTTAGGATAGGTAGTTGAGCTGGTTATGAAACTCGAGAATAATTTGACGCTAAGAGTTTAGTGTCTCTATCCAGAATAAGCCAACAATGCTTGTCGTGAGCTAGCTTACTAGTCTCTTTTCAGAGTCAGGTATTAGCTGAGAGTGAGCTGGGAATGAGCTGTCGATGCCTCTGAGCACGCTCTTTTATACTGTTCGAAACAAAGGAATCATAATAATAATACAGTCTAAAAATAACTCGAGCACCGGTTACTCCGCAAAATAATCTCGAACCAAAGTCTGGCTTCTAAATTCTCTTATTGGCCCTCCTTGTTGTTACGCAAGGCCCGATTGGCTCGGCTCAAGGCCAGTTCACATCGCGCATGTGCGAGAATAATTAACTTCTCAATTTTATATTTTTTATCGAATTTTATAATTTCTTAATTCTCTTTCATTTTTCAGTCATCGATTATTCCCATTTTTATCAACAAGGATAGTGTCTCTCAAAAGTTATTAATGATTAAAAAAAATAATTAAAACTTCTTTCTGATTCGTCAATTCCCTAGTACTATCGCCATGCGCATGTGCAGACGTAGTTGATCCACTCGTTTCGTACAAATAAAATTATCTAGTGGAGAATTTTGTATCCTTGTTTGCTCACTTATTCGCTATTTCGTTTTATCTAATTCCTAATTATTAATTTTTCTACAAAAAGCGATTAATTATCATGATAAAATAAAGAAACACGTATTTGTAAAATTAGTTTTGATTTTTCCCGGTAGGAGGCGACGCTAGTGAGCGACGTGCACATCACGTAAGTGCAGCTCTGTTCGCGTTACAGTCTTAAGATGGCCGCCTACGTAAACAAACGTGCGTGCCATAAGTGTCGTGAAAAACGACAAGAAAAGTGGCGAAAAAGGACTTGTATTTAGTTAAAAGGGGTGAGAGAGTGTTTTGCGTTTCATTATATATGGACAGATCCATTACATTTCGACCGCAGCCTGCGTGCTTGGGTCAGCGATTTGGCTGCCAATTTTTTTCAAGAAAGTAGGTTCTAAAAAAAGACGATCCTCCAAATTTGAACTCAATATAAAGAAATTTGATGGCTGTAGAAATATTTGAAATTTTTAAAAAATGATTTTTTATCTGAAAAAAATATAAAAATATAAAAAAAGACGAACCTCCAAATTTGAACTCAATATAAAGAAATTTGATAGCCGTAGAAATTTTTAAAAAGTGATTTTTTATCTGAAGCTCTACGATGCTTAAAGACTCGAATGGAGCGGCATTTCTCTTCTTTAATCTTGTATTTTCAAGAAAAAAATAGTTTTTTACTCTAAACCAAAATCCGGTTTATTATATAATATATATAATATATCCGGTTTATTATATAATATGTATAAAATATTTATATTTGCAAATATATAGATATATCTATAGATATATCTATGCCAAAGCCTCCGTGAAACTAAAATTTAAGGTAAGCAAAAAATAATTTGAGAAAAATCGGCTGATTTCACGTAAAATGTTTTTTTAATATTTTTGTAATGACCAAACATCTGACAAACTTTTTAATTATAAAATTAGTATCCAACAAACGATCACGCTTCGATTAGGCTTTAGAAAATATGTAATATCTTATAATTTGAGAAAAATCGGCCGACTTTACATAAAATGTTTTTTTAATATTTGTCTAATGAACAAACATCCGACAAACTTTTTAATTATAAAATTAGTAACCGACAAACGATCGCGCTTCGATTAGGCTTTGGAAAATGTGTAATATCTTACAATTTGAGAAAAATCGGCTGACTTCACATAAAATATTCTTTTATATTTTTCTAATGAACAAACATCCGATAAACTTTTTAATTACGAAACTAGTATCCGACAAACGATTGCGCTTTGATTAGGTGTTTGAAAATTTATGATATCTCAAAATTGAAAAAAAAATCGGCTAACTTCACATGGATTTTTGTTTTTAATTTTTCTATTTAACTAATTTCTGACAAACGTCGATTTTGATCCGACAATCACCGACAAGAAACCGACAAACGATTGACATAAACAAAAATTCAGAAATCCAAAATCAGTCGGCCAAATTCACTGAGGTCTCAAGAGCCAAGCCTAACGTGAGAGACTGCTTATAGATGTGGAGCACAGATGTCGCAACGGTTACTTTCGTAGATAATTCGCCGTTTACAGATTTGGTGACAGTGGTTCTCAACTAAATAGAGATATCCGAATACGAGACTTGTTTTTCATGTAAGCGACGTTATTCCTTCGCAAATGATCATTTTGGAGGGCTTGTTCTTAATTTTTATTATTAAAAGGGTTATACATAGCAATAATCTGATGCGATTAGCTTACTTTGACAATAATTAATAAATATTAATAAGTAAATGAACAGAATAAGAAAAAATGGAGCTATAATTAAGAATAATAATAATAATCATTTTTCTATTATTCAATATCAATAATTATAATAATTGTTGTTATAAATGTTTTATTTCTTTATTTATTATATTTGATACTATATTTTTGTTCATCCGTATGACGGAACAAATGAGGTGAGGGGGAAGGATGCACGGAATACTCAAGTATTATATGCATGTATATATTTGTAAGATTCTTAGATCAATTTTTCAATGAATAAATAACAACAAATTGTACTGACATCTGGCTTTTGCTATTTTGTTTCAACATACTTTATCAGAACAATCACTGCTGGGTTTCAGCTCTCAATATCTAATAATAAAAAGATAATTATTTATTTAAAATAAAACTGGAAAGTTGAAAACATATATTAATATATAGATATACAAAGCTGCTTGCCCAAAGCGGAACATTATAGAAATTTCGTGGATGACTGTTTTAATTTTGATAGCAACGCGGCTATTGTTGTTAAATGTTAAGAAAAAAATTTAAACTACAGTTTTCTACTCCGTAAAACATCAAATAAAATGTCAAGCGGCCCTGATAAGCATGTACCATTTTCCGCCATTAACTTTCAAATACATTCGTAGCAGAATGAGTAAAAGCTAGACTCACCAGGGTTGCCAGATTGGGCGATAAATCGCAATTTGGGCGACTTGGAGTGCCACCTTGCGACCAAATTTGGAGGTATTGCGATTGTCGCAATTTGGGCGATTCAGATTTTTTTAAAGCGATATTTGGGCGATCTGGAGTGCTACCTCGTCATTAGATTTTGAGGTTATGCAATTGTCAGAATTTGGGTGATCGCGATATTTTTTTTCCGATATTTGGGCGACTTGTCGATTCAATGAAATTAAAAATCTTGAAACAAACGAATAACATTTTCAACCCGTGCAATCAAAAAAATACAATCCCAATCAAAAATTTAGTTTATATTAAGTCCCCCTGATAAGCGGGTATCATTTTCTACCTATAATTTGACAAGTCCTCTCGTAGCACAGTCGGGCAATGCCAGTCTGATAACTGAAAGGTTGAGGGTTTGATCGCTGCCTTGAGCAATTTTTTTTAAATTTTTTTTTTACTACAATGCCAATGTGTTCATAATAATATGAGAAAGTCAATATTTTAAACGATTAAAGCATTTAATAATTATTAATTAATTATTATCATCAATTTTTTTTTCATGTTTTTCATGCGAATAATTGATACTATTTAATTCTTTGAAAAAACAAGTTATTCGCGCATTTAACTACATGAAATAACATTTATTCGCATCCGCTATGATTATTTAAGAAAAAAAGACAAGAGGGTTAGAATGAGATCTAAAACTCAAAAACACATGTATATGATTTTGGTACAGACCTAACCTGCTACGGACACGAACGTATTTTTCAATTCATTTTCATTACAGGTTTACAGGGTATCGTTTGATATCATCAGGGTGTATTTGATTTTTATTTATCTTTTTTGTGAGCGCTTTAGTTCTTAGTTTTTATTTGTTATTAATATCTTTTATTTTTTCGTATCGTTGGCGCGTCGATTTTTGCGGTTGTGGACGATTTGAGCGCTGTATGTGGCCGTGGCAAAACTTTCATTCTCTACCTGGTAACACGTTTCCTTCTTCCACTTTCCACTCTCTAGTGTCTATATCTATGGATTTATGCACGCGGGGGTTCCCTTCCTCAATCCAACTGCCTTATTCGTTTTGACTGTTTTCTTCTATTGTCCAAATCGAATTCGCAGTAATTACAGAATCATGGGGAAGTGGGGAAAGTATAAAAAAAAATTATAAAAAAAAATGGGAAAGTGAACCAACAATGAAAGGTAAGTATATCGCCATAGTGACGTATTAAGGATGTATATAAGGTCAAATCCGCAGTACATCTATTTATTTTTTAAGGTTAATCTTTATGTCGAAATGTCAAGTGCCGAATCATTCCTTTTATTTTTTATGATGTCTAATGAAAAACTTATGTCATTTTGTATAATAATTTACGATTTTTAATGAAATTGATATGCAACTTGATATATGTGGCCGAGTACAAATTGAGCCAATCAGATAATTTCATTTCTGTCCCGAGAAAATGTGGCAACAATGCTACACCCAGCCATGACAGTCAACTACAGCTGATCATTCCGAGACCGGCAGTTGAAGCGTGCTGCGTTGCCGCATCTACGTGTCCGATATGGTGGACGTATTAAATTGAACAACAGTTTACAGAACGCTAATGAAACGTCAAAAGTTAACCATGAATATCTTCACAACAACATCGGGAACAGTAGTTTTTTTTTTCGTGAAAAAATTGAAAAATGTATGAAGTTTCTGAAAATTCTTTTTTTGGCCAAACATTGACTACAATACATATACTTTTTTATCATTTTAGTTTCATTTTGTCAACTTCCGGTACAAATAACACGGAGTTAAATGAGGCTTTAATTCTTAAGTATTTTTTTCAAATCATCGGCTAAGTGTCTTTTTCTTTTTTCCGAACGATGCAGCGTGATAAACTCTATCATATTAGTCATTTTTATCGAAAGTTAGACGACTTGATATATTTTACATACATCCTTAAAAACTGTAACGAGAGAACGAGGAGACGTCTTGATAACAGTAGCGAAACTCGGAGCCGTCGGAGCAGCCTTTTTATTATTCTTATTATTATTTATTTTCCGAATCCCACGTGCAGAAGAATGTTTTTCTTGTTCTCAGGCTGGTTAATCGAAAATCCGAACGCAAGCACGGACCCTGAGGTTAGAGAGGCACGTTGTAAAGTGTGTGAGTGCAACTTGAGGGCTCATCACACAGATCTCCTCCGACATAGTAACACTGCATCTCATAAAGCAAAAATGTCAAGCATCAATAGATCGAAGCAGCCGCTCCTTGCTAGTGTGGGTAAATATATTATGTTAGAGAGTAGAGTACTGGATTTATTTCATACCAATATCAAACCTCGAACCGACAGTATTATAAATACAAAAATACAAAGTACATCCGAGAAACATGACGTAATTTTTATTATTATTATTTTTTAAGGGGTTATATACAGTTGGAAATTTCAGAAAATCGATTTTTTTTTATGGCATTTTCAGAATGTACATACATTTGAGTACATTCTCTGAAAATTTCAAATTAATCCAGCAAGTAATGTCGGAGTTATATGCTATTTTATGATTAATTTCAAATTTCAAAAAATCGATTTTTTTTGTTGCATTTTTGGAGTCTACATATATTCAAATAGAATCTCTGAAATTTTCAAAGCGATACGGCAAATATTCGTAGAGATACATGCGTACTTGAAAGGACGCTTGGAGCATTACAAAGTAAGCGCGCTCCGAACGGCCCGAGCGGCAGTGGTTGTTGTGGCCCGCGTGCCTGAGGTGACCCTTTTCAGTGTTTTTGCATACATGGTATATGCGAGAGCTAAGCGTGGTCATTTCTTATACCGAAGAAAGGAATTTTGTCAGTCGAACTAGCTCTGTCATAGTGTAAAGTCGCGCGTTCAAATTTTACTCCGTTTTCGTAGTTTTGCGAATAAAAATGCCTTACAAGTGTACCAGACAACGGAGACTATCCGACAAGACGCAAATTTCAAGAGGGAAAAAGCGAAAACAATCGTACAATCCAAAAACAGTCGAGGCCGATGAAAGTAGCTTCAGTACATCCGCGAAAAAATTGAAAAATCAGAAGGAGATCTTAGTTCCTCGTGATTCCTCCATTGAATATCGCATTTTCAATTTTATAACGGTCTTCGCAGCGATAAGTGAATACGTCCAGTGTAAAACTTGCAAAGGAAAAGTGCAATTTCAAACGGCTGCACAACGAGGACTCGGTTTTAAAATCGTCATTCTGTGTGATAAGTGCGATCCTCGAGCCATAAACTCTTGTCCTTTCATCAAACATTCTTACGCGATAAACAGACGATTTTTATTTGTGATGAGAACTCTCGGAATAGGATTGAAAGGTGCAGCGAAATTTTGTGGATTGATGGACATGCCACCTTTTGTGATGCAAGCTACGTACGATTTGATCGTCAAAAATATTCATTCATGCACGCAAATGGCCACCGAAAAACTTTTCGAAAAAGCTTGTGCTGAAGAAAAAGAAGCGTCTGCTCAAAATCGAGGCGATGGAAACTGTGAAGAATTGACAATATCTGGCGATGGAACCTGGAAAAAACGAGGGTTTACTTCTTTATACGGAGTAACATCACTGATCGGTTATTATACGGGGAAAATTATCGATATCGTCGTGAAAAGTTCGTACTGCAAACAATGCGAGATTTGGAAAAAAAAATCGACACTGAAGAGTACAACGAATGGTATGACGATCACAAAGATGTTTGTGCTGCGAATCATAACGGTTCTTCAGGAAAAATGGAAGTCGATGCGGTCGTAGAAATGTTCAAGCGTTCAATGGAAAAATTTAACGTCCAATACAAAAATTACATCGGCGACGGTGACTCGAAAACCTACTCGGGGATTTTGAAAGCTGTGCCTTACGGAAACAACGAAGTGGTAAAAAAAGAATGTATTGGACACGTTCAAAAAAGAATGGGTTCACGACTCCGAGACTGTGTCAAAAAAAATACCGAGATGACTGTAAATAAAAGTGGGAAAAAAATGCAAAAAAAAGTACTTGGTGGAAAAGGAAAGCTCACAGCCAAACTGATCGATAAATTGACTGTTTATTATGGCTTGGCAATCAGGAGGCACTGTGATTCCGTTGACAATATGTATAATGCAATATGGGCAACATATTACCATTATTGTTCAACAGATGAAAATCCTCAACACGAAAGATGCCCGGTCGGAACTGAGTCATGGTGTTGTTGGCAGCAAGCGCGAGCTTCGAATAAATTATCGGATTATAAACACGATTATTCTCCATTTCCACAAGATGTTGCTGACGCTCTGTTTCCGATCTACACGGATCTGAGCAATGAAAAGTTGCTTGAAAGATGTGTTGGTGGTTTCACACAAAATAACAACGAAAGCTATAATCAGTTGATTTGGAAAATCACACCGAAAATAATTCCTAGTGGTTCAAAAATAGTGGAAATAGCAGCTCACATGGCAGCCGGCACCTTTAATGAAGGTACGGCATCACTATTATATTATATGAGTGCACTGGGTCTATCGATTGGGTCCAATGCCCATGCCTATGCCGAAAAACAGGATGCAGAGCGCGTCGCGATCTCTATTTTAAGAGCGCATGAGCGCACGCGCGAAGGAAGAATGGTTCGCCGACGACTGCAATTCGACAATTTGGAAGCTGCTGATGATGCAGAGGGAACTTCTTATGGCCCTGGAATAGATGACTCCTTGTAAGTTGTAAAAAAAAATTTTTATCCATGTGTTCACCACTTATGAAACTTTGAACGCGTTTATCTCGAAACGATGTTTTCAAAGTCGGTGAGCACGATTTCTCAAAGATGGCTCAACCGATCGGTCTGCAATTTTAACACAACTTTCTCAGATATATTCTACTGGGATTGGACGAAGGAGTAAGATTTCCGAAAATTATTTCTATTTTTTTTTGAACCATTGAACGACCAAAATTCGGTTAAAAATTGAAATTTCGTCTTTGAGGAGCCGTCATTTCATCAAAATTGGAAATCTAGAGACGCGGCAGCGTCTTGACGCCAAGTATAAAAAGAAATGTTCAAACGGCGAAGGCAAGTCGGGCCGCGTATCTATACTCGAGATTTGGCTGTTTTCCGTTACTTTCGAACTTCAACTCGATGCCATTTAAAAACGCGTAGACTTATTGAAAATTTAATGCCATTTTACTAATATATTTGCTGCCTCCTGCTTCTAATGGTACCATTATTTTTTTTCTACGTCCCCTATAAGTATGTGAACCCATGATACGAGCTCAATTATTTTCAAGTTTCGTTATCGAAAATTTTATTCCACACCCATATATATATGTTGAAAGTAAGGCTTCAGCGGCTCTCGCTAGGCACCTGTACCCCCTCCCGCGTGCTGCGCAGCCGCGCGGGGCGATATATATATGTTGAAAGTCAGACTCGGCTATGCCTTGCCTGTATATCTATATATACCCCCTCCCGCGTGCTGCTCAACCGTGCCGGGCGATATATATATGTTGAAAATAAGACTCGGCTATGCCTGGCCTGTGTATATATATATATATATATATATAATACTTATAATAATAATAAGTAAAATATAATAATAATAACAATTGTGTGTATATATATATATGGACAGATCCATTACTTTTCGACCGCAGCCTGTGCGCTTGGGTCAGCGATTTGGCTGCCGATTTTAT
This sequence comes from Rhimphoctona megacephalus, assembly GCA_963989365.1. NCBI lineage: Eukaryota > Metazoa > Arthropoda > Insecta > Hymenoptera > Ichneumonidae > Rhimphoctona > Rhimphoctona megacephalus. The sequence goes on along the minus strand of OZ022415.1, from coordinate 6,093,467 downwards.
CCAATAAAGTAGGTTATAAAAAAAGACGATCCTCCAAATTTGAACTCAATATAAAGAAATTTGATGGATGTAGAAATTTTTGGAATTTTTAAAAAGTAATTTTTTATCTGAAGCTCTATGAAGCATAAAGACTCGAATGGAGCGGCATTTCTCTTTTTTAATCTTGTATTTTCAAGAAAAAAATAGTTTTTCACTCTAAACCAAAATTCGGTTTGATTAGCACCCTTTTCTTGAATTACTATCTTATTTGAAATGCTGCCGGGGCGAGAATTTGTCGAGTAAACGGCTATAAGATGGCTTCAATTTTCGTCTAGGTATAATCTATCACTACTTACACTAATTTTTATATATTACCACGTTCCTTTTTATATACGGCCTCTCAATCTAACTGATTTCTGAAAAATCCCTGTTTTCATATAGCGGTAACTTTTTTCTATTAGAACGAAATTGCTTGACATTTTCAGGGAATATACTTTATTCTATCCCCAAACAACACCGAAAATTTCAAGAATGGGTTTGAGCTGGTTAGCGAGCTGTGAATTTTTTTGAATGCTCAAGTTTGTCTTATTTTTATACAAGTTTATGGCATTATCAATATTGCCATACACATGAAAAAAATGAATTGTCAATTTGAATAAAATTTAAATCGTTCAAATGAACATCATAAATTATCACTATTAAACATCAAAATTATTAATAATGCCGTAAACATGTAAAAAAATGCGAGAAATTTGAACATTTAAAAAATTTACAGCTCGCTAACCAGCTCAAACCCATTCTTGAAATTTTTAGTGTTATTTGGGGATAGAATAAAGTATATTCCCTAAAAATTTCAAGCAATTTCGTTCTAATAGAAAAAAGTTACAGCTATCTGAAAACAGCGATTTTTCAGAAATCAATCAGATTTGAGAGGCCGTGTATAAAAAGGAACGTGGTCATATTTAAAAATTAGTGTAAGTAATGATAGAATGTACCTAGATAAAATATTTGAGCCATCTTAAAGACGTCTACTTGGAAAATTGTTGCCCCGGCAGCGTTTCAAAAATACGCAAAATTTTGTGAAAATAGTAATTCAAGAAAAGGGTGCTAAATTAAGCGGAATTTTGTTTGGAGTAAAAAACTATTTTTTTTTTCAAAAATACAAGATTGAAGAGGAGAAATGCCGCTTCATACGAGTCTTTAAGCTTCATAGAGCTCGCATGAAAAAATCGTGAAAATGGTTAAAAAATTGATTTTTTTTAATTTCAAAAATTTTTGGAGGATCATCTTTTTTTAGAACCTACTTCCTTAGAAAAAATCGGCAGCCAAATCGCTGACCCAAGCCCGCAGGCTGCGGTCGAAAAGTAGTGGATCTGCCCATATATATATATATAATTTTTATTATTATTATTATTGTTATTATTATATTTTACCGTCGTGTATTGACGCCGATATAAGGAATAAATAAATAACATATATATACATTCGCTATTTCTCGCTTTTATATTCTATTTTTATATACTATTTTATATTACACAAATATATATTTTTAAATGTTGTTTTTATGTATGTTTTTTATTAAGAGTTTTTTCATTACTTTATAGGTTTGAAGCATGAAAGAGGGTTTACTGAGAATGTCAACCAGATGTTAAATAATAAGTGCATCATGCAAAATTGGGATTCATTTTTTATTTGAATTTGTATCGCCGCAAAGTGCACAAGTCCTCGATTGCTCGATGCTCAATATGTTTTCGACTCAAGTTTTGGGGATGACTGGTGGCGCCGCCATGCACCGAAGATGTCGCTCGATGACAGATTGGCGAATTTACAATATGGCTGCCTCCATGTGCCTATGCTCGCAACCGTATTTCGCGTTGTTTTCGTCTTATTTTTACGAATACGAATAAATTACGTGTCAGTGTATGTTTTGTATAGTGTTGGCTATCGTGTTGTGTGATCATTTAAATTATGATCGGTATTGGATCCGTTGGCGATGGAAATCTGACAATTTCAGCGCGAGGTGGACACGTCACTTTCGTTGACGTTTAACGTTTTCATTTTCATTCTTGTTTTTTTTTCTCAACTTGTCCGAATTTCTAATTTTCCCTACCAGTCATTCCCTAAACATTCTACAATAGCGATTTCGGGTTGTTCTTTTTGGTTTCCCCATCATACGAGTCGTTTTATAACATTACATCTAAAAATACCTGAGGAGATTCATTTCCTTCTTTCCCGACTTTTGAGCTGATACTCCCAGTTCCCGAACTTATTTTTCCTACGATTAACTTTTTACTCATAATGAATACAATTTGAAATCCCCTGGCAGCTACGTCCTGATAGAGATCGGAGTTGGACTCGAAGAACCCTTGATCGTCAACCTTTACGACACGAGTATCATCCTTTAAAGGACTTAGGAATTCTCCGGTGAGTTATTTTCTTGCCTATGTCTTCACTCCCATTTGGTTTAATAAGGAGTACACTCACAAGGAAGGTTACCTTACTGTACCTCTACAACCTGGGTCGAAAAAATTACGTTTCGTAGTTCACATCAAAGTATAAACCCTCACAAAAAATGAGCTGTCCACTTGCATACTTAAGCGGTAAAATTAATTCCTCAAAATCGGTGTTTTTTTCGTTTTTCGCTGATATCTTCGAAACCAAAATAGATACAGCAAAAGTTTAAATAGCAGTTATTCATTTTTCAGTGCTCTGCAATAATATGTAGTTGAAAATTATATAGAAATTTTTTATTTATTTTATTTTCATAAAAAACTTGTTTTTTTACATTTTTCTTCATCTGATCATTCAAAAAGTTCTTATTTTACCTGAAAATTAAACAAGATTGATAAATTTGTCAAACGAAAAATGTATACATACATATATAGGTTTAGTATATTCATGTATGCTGTTCTACGCTTGAAAAATGAATAACTTTGCTATTTAAACTTTTGCCGTATCTATTTTGGTTTCGAAGATATCAGCGAAAAACGAAAAAACCACCGATTTTGAGGAATTAATTTTACCGCTTAAATATGCAAGTGGGCAACTCATTTTTTGTGAAGGTTTATACTTTGATGTGAACTACAAAACGTAATTTTTTCGACGCAGGTTGTGGGGGTAATCTTTCTTGTCAGTACTCAAACGCGAAAAACCGAAAAACACTTTTTTTCTCAGGCCGCATGCCAGGTCTCCTTCGCAATCATTCGTACACTCCTCTTTTCTCTTTCGTTGCCGTTCTCATCCTCTTGCACGCATGCGTTGTTTATTCCATTGCACAAATCATAGCTTTCGTTCATATTTTCCTACCCTCTGCCATTCACTTATCGCGCTCACACATTCATAGCATTTCCGTAATTTAAATATTGTATCAAATGGTTTTCTCGTTTGGCTGTCTATGAGGAAATTTTGTAGTTCACCAGCGGGGTCTCCTCTCCCAAGATTCACAACCTTCTACTAGGCACTGCTAGCTTTTCAAGTTTTTTCCCCGTCAATATTGCTTCAATCTAGAGACATGGCAACTTGTTTACACCAATTATTAATAAAATGAATAATTATGCCGCATATCAATACTCGAGAATTTATTTTTCCAGAGCTATTTGAGATTACTATCTCTATGTTTACCAAATCCTTAGTATTTTGTTATAAAAAGTTTTCTCTATTAAAATATAGATCTCTACTTCTACAAAATATGTAACTTCTCTCGGCATTCCTTATACTTGTAAGAAAGTTTTTCCTCTGCCGGATTATGTATTCATTAATTGTATCTATTTTTCTTATTATTGTTTTGCTTTTTACAGAAATTGTTATCCAGACGGCATCAAGGTGGCCTCCGGAACGACCTAAATTGGCAGAACACGTTGAGCTGTGAAATGAAATTTTTTTCACAAAAAGCAATGAGCTATGTTACTTTTTTATGTACATCATTAATATTTCTGTTCAAATACGTTTTTCCCTTTCATGTCATGTGATCATAATTCTTTGTGCAATCTGAAAGAAGGTCAATAAAGAGCATATTGACTCATAAAAATAGAACGGTTATGTGTTTGTCTGTTTTCAACATCCTTTCCCATCACCATTATATAAAATAATTGCGTTTGGATGAAGAAACCACGCCGAGCTGTATGGTAGTATTTGTTATTTCTATAATCTATAAACTATGAAAGAACTGTACAAAAAGCAATGAAATCTTGGTAATAACTTTGAAAAAGTAAAAAAAGGACGCCAAGTATAAAAAGTTGTACCTTAGTTATAATGTGACCAGTTTGTTATTTTTCCACTTAAAACAACATTATTCCTCTTTCTTCAAATAATTCTTTCTCCTTCTCTCTTCTTTCTCTTTTATAAAAAAAATCTTCTTACTCTTCTTCTTTCTCGAGCATTTTTTTTCTGTTTATAAAAAATTATCCTTCCTATCCTACTTTTTCTTCTTCTGTATAAAATTATTTTTCTCTTACTTCCTCTTTTCAAAAAGAATTGAAATCACTATTCTTTTTCATACAGCCAAGTGAACGTGAGACTGAATTTTATTAGAAATTGTTTACGGATCTGCTCGAAGCGAACAGTGATTGTATTTCGAAAGTGCTAACGATGTTAAAAAAATGCAGACAATTACGAACAAAAGTATATTCCAAAATTTTCGATTATTGCTCGGAATAAAAACTACTCTTTTATTGACTTGAAACAACGAAGGAATCATTCCATTTCGATAAAAATTTCGTGATTCACTATATAATCTTGCTCGAATTTAGTTATTCACAGATGACGATGTGTATGGAATACATAAATATATAACGTACATACCGCACAAGTTCGATGCAGAGACTATACAAAAACTTGGCGTGCATGGTTCAGGAAAATAAGTTCGGCGAAGAGACGCCTCATCTTTCTCGGCCCTCCGTTCCATCTATTCAATTCTCATCCGTCCTACACATCGCATTGTTGCATCGAACTACCTCATCCATTCCGTCCATCTACCTTATCCATTCCATCCCTTCTATCCATCCGACTATCTTTTCCAGCTCAATCCATCCGTCTCGTTCATATAATCCATCCATTGATTGCGTTGATCCGTTTACCAATCTCATCCCACATTTTTCACCCATTAATGGATCTGTTTCATCTGATATCATATTCATCTATTTATTTCATCCATTTCATTGCATTCATTGATCCATACACCCATCATTATATCCGTCCATCTCATTCTTGTTACCCATACATTTATTGCATCCATCCATTTATTCCATCCACTGCATTATATCAATTTTCCATTCATGTATCTGTAAATCCATCCATCCCGTTCATATAATCCGTACATATATCGCGTCTATACAACTCATCCACTATTCACCTATTTTATTTCTCTATTTCATTTCATTTCATCAATCGACATATTTCACCGATCTTATTCACTCAATTGAATAATCCTTCCATTTTATCATGTCTGTCCAACCATTCGCACTACAGATTCTCCAGATCTGTTGCGAATGCTTGGATGCACTACAGATCGCACTACAGATCCTCCGGATCTGTTGCGAATAATTGGATGCGAATTTTTCTTGAAATATAAAATTGTGCTTGAGTACATAATTGATATCGGGCAGTACATTAGATAGAAGTATACTTCCCGGGCTTATTTTCCTTAACCATGCACGCCAAGTTTTTGTATAGTCTCTGCATCGAACTTGTGCGGTATGTACGTTATATATTTATGTATTCCATACACATCGTCATCTGTGAATAACTAAATTCGAGCAAGATTATATAGTGAATCACGAAATTTTTATCGAAATGGAATGATTCCTTCGTTGTTTCAAGTCAATAAAAGAGTAGTTTTTATTCCGAGCAATAATCGAAAATTTTGGAATATACTTTTGTTCGTAATTGTCTGCATTTTTTTAACATCGTTAGCACTTTCGAAATACAATCACTGTTCGCTTCGAGCAGATCCGTAAACAATTTCTAATAAAATTCAGTCTCACGTTCACTTGGCTGTATGAAAAAGAATAGTGATTTCAATTCTTTTTGAAAAGAGGAAGTAAGAGAAAAATAATTTTATACAGAAGAAGAAAAAGTAGGATAGGAAGGATAATTTTTTATAAACAGAAAAAAAATGCTCGAGAAAGAAGAAGAGTAAGAAGATTTTTTTTATAAAAGAGAAAGAAGAGAGAAGGAGAAAGAATTATTTGAAGAAAGAGGAATAATGTTGTTTTAAGTGGAAACATAACAAACTGGTCACATTATAACTAAGGTACAACTTTTTATACTTGGCGTCCTTTTTTTACTTTTTCAAAGTTATTACCAAGATTCCAACTATTCCTTCGTCCAATCCCAGCATTTATCTGTCCACTAAACAAATCTCTTTGGTTTTTTAATTTCAGCTGATCCAAACGGGAGATTTCATGCTCACCGCAAGACGCCTTTTTTTAGAGGACCTACAGGAGATCAATCACAGGAGCTATCTGAAGCAATATTTTGTTAAATAAAAAATTGCGATAAAGAGTTAAAAGATGACACTCCATTTACTTCCTTATGCTTTTCCTCGTCAAATGAAATCCCTATCCGGAAAAAATTCGTAAAAAAACGAGTTTTTTTGGCCTTCCAACTGTATATAACCCCTTAAGAATGTTTGGTTTGACCATTGTTGCTCGTTTTGGGTTGAAATCTTAATTTCTTTTACTTCCGTCTCGTCCCGCTCTATCTTACACCTAAAAGCCAATAGACACGAAAAACGACACATAATTCATATATATATATAACTAATATATAAATGAGAGTCATCTTAAATATCAAATATATTATTCTTTTGTTTTTTAATTTATTACTTTAAAACGAACATAGACACTTACCACCTTACCAGTATTCTTATCAATGTGACATATACAATGTGGCATATACTATGAATTGAAATTTTTAGTCATTTTAATCGAGCAACAACAGTTTTTTCGAGTCACACTTTTCTTTTTTTATCACACGATCTTTTCAAATGTAAAGTCACGATTTTTCTCCAAAATTTTGGATTATATTATTATTAATGGTGATTTATTCCGAGTTGTTTTCTGATTTTTCTAATAAGAAATAAGGAGGCAAAACTTTTCAAAAAAATCAAAATACTATCTCGCTAGGCAACATTATTGATATTATTATTGAATTGATACATATCAATTCCAAGTTTTTTCAAAAATATTTTGTTGTAATTTTTCGAAAATTTGCATTCACTGTCCGTAGCACGTTCTTTTAACTCGTTATTCCTTGAATTTTTGAAAAATTTTGTTTCACTCATTGTCCTCCTTAGTATAATTTTTGATTATTTGATGTGACGTTTGGAATTATATGATTAGCCTTTTTTTAATGATAAACAAATGAAAATAATCGTAACAAAAATTACTGATGTTTGAAATTTGAAGATTCTTTTTTTTTTCTTCAATTGATTACTTTGAAACGCACATCGACACCTACTAATAGTACTAATACTACTTTTCTTATCAATGTGACATATCCTAGGATTCAAGGTCGTTTCATTAGAGCAAAAAAATGGACCTTTGTATGGCCGTACACATTGCTGCCCATTCAGCGATACGAAGTATTGACCACCTCTCCGAAATCCTGAGAGCACTGGGCACGGGATCTTCATTGAAGAATCTGAGACTTCATCGAACTAAGTGTTCTAAACTGATAAAAAACGTCATAGCCCCTGCTTTACTGACTGAACTTGTCCAAGATATAGGAAATATGAAATCAGGAATTTTCCTTAATTGTTGATGAATCCACGGAAATTTCGAACAACAAGTATCTGGCATTTGTTGTCAGATACTACAGTAAGAAGAAAAACCAAATCGTTAACGAATTCCTGGGATTTGTTGATGTTGAAAAAGCAACGGCCCAAAAACTTTTTGATTCAACCGTATCTCAATACAATCGGATTGGACATCAAAAAGGTTATTGGGATTGGAACAGATGGTGCCAGCAACATGTGTGGAATTCGTAATTCTTATTACACATTGTTTGGAGAAAACGTAAACGAGTCTTATTCATTGTATTACTTATATCTTAGCAGATTTTGTTTACTGAATTTTTTGTAATGTTTTTCCCAGGTCCCGCACGTCCAACGTGTCAAGTGCGTTTGCCACTCTCTACACCTATGTACCTCAAAAGCTGCAGATGAACTGCCCAGTAACCTTGAATATTTGATTCGGGAAACACGCAATTGGTTCCATGACAGTCCTCTTCGCCAGCAGTTATACAAAACTCTCTACGAAACCATCAATCAAGGAGAACTTCCGAGACAGCTTGTGCAACTCTCGAAGACACGGTGCTCGCCTGGCATAAGGCTGTATCCGTCATTATCGATCAGTGGCTCGAATTGAAAACGCACTTCAACGCAATGGCCTTGAAGAACGATAACAAGTGCTGGAAAGCTAGGATCCTGAGAGACATGTACAACAATGACAGCAACCTTCTCTATCTCACGTTCTTAAAGCCCATAACAGGGGAAATGCAGCGCGCGAATTTAAATTTCCAGAAGGAGTCAGTGGAGGTCTGTTTCATGATAAGAAATAGTAAGAAGAATGTCTCGTTTGAACGAAATTTTATGGAATTCTACTTTTTACAAGTTACGAAGCTTTTCCAAGACCTCAAGATGCTATTGCTTACGTTGGCGAGCAGGATCTTAACACCCTCCTTCGTTAGAGCTGGTCAGGCGGGAAATTTTATTTCAGCCACTGAGTTTGCGTCGTTAGCCGAGGCTCTGAAGAGCGATGGTCCCACACTTGCTCATCATTAAAAAAAAAAACCTGTATCTGAATCGTATGTATTCGTTTATTAATGCAGTAAGATGTACATCCGTGTAATTTTTGTACTCAAAAATTACAATTCTGAAAATGTGATACATAGTATAATATATAATATAATAATTTAAACAAATTTGTACCTGAATTGTATGTGTTAATTCATCGATTAACATATTAATATGTACACTTTGTGCAATTCGTAAAGTAATTTGACCAACCATGTGTCGAACAGATGGGAGAATGCTATAAGCTGTGACGTGGTAATTTTGCCCACGTCCCAAAATGTTTAAAAATTGGCACGGCACGAGAGGGAAGCGTTCTTCGTCGATGAAGAATTTCTCTCGAGTACATCCAGAAGGGCCAAATGCTTGCGTATTTCTCACTTACTAATTTTATTTTGAATTATTTTATTTTGTACGAGCGAACGACGGTCTCTTATACCGAAGAACATCGGATTATCGTCGTTTTCGGGAGGTTTTATCGTCGAGGAAAGGCTTATGGCGAAGTTCAAGGTCATCAAGCGTGGGTCGCTAGCTCCATGCCCTCACCCTGAGCTGTCGAACTCAGGATGCGTCTTTCAGCATTCCGGAGATTGCCGTGTTCTCGTTAGAAGTCACAGTCATCATCTTATCGGAACGAAACATCGAATTTGCCGCTCAACGAATCTTTGAAATTACCGCTCAGCGAAACAAAAATTGTCGCTCGGAAATATCGTCGAAATTCAAAATATATCGTTGAGGTCAGGTCGGCGAGAGAAGACTCTAGAATATTCGAGAACAAACAGTTGCGATTCTCGTGAGGAGGCAACGGGTGGGGGGTTAGGACCCTAATTCGCGTATTGGCTCTCGGTACAATTATCGAGGACTCGAGTTTTGGGCAGCAACGACGGAGGACGTCTTTTTCTCGAGCCGTGGCCGTTCCGATCAAGAATTCGACGCCCCGAATTATCGATGGAGAGAATATCCGTGGTCTTTTTCCGGATCTCGTCCTACTGAAACTGTAGCGGTGAGCCGTCGTTTCGCTCTAATTTTGTTGTACCGTTTTGAGTAATATTCGCGAATAATATTTTGGAATTTTGAGAGTAAAAGAGTGATATTGTTTCGGGGTACGCACGCGTTTGGAAAATTTCGGTTACGTCTTGTCTTGCGATTTAATTCTTTCGCGAATTGTCGTTGTCTTTTATTAGTTTGAATTGCCGAGAGGAATTCTATTATATTCTTTTGTCCAATCTCGAGATCCATAGTTTGTAAAAATTGTTATATAATTGTCGATGTAGATCTATATTATTTTATCGTTGGAAAGTACGTTAATGGAGTAATCTTTAACGTTACGCAATTTTGGTATGATAGATCGACTAAAAATGTTACTTTATTGTTAATTTAATTTCGACGGTTAACAGAAGAACATTGTATTTCTGAATTTATATTTTGAAACATTTTGTATCGAAATTTATTTTTCTTTTCTTTTATTCAATCGTAATTATTAAATTGTAAATTTATATTTTTCCGGAAAAACCAAATCCAATTTATCCTTAATTTGTTTTCACTGAATAAATATCAATTGTAATTCCGGATTTGTGTGAGAATTGAGAGTGATTAATTTTGTATTTTGTATTTGACCTCGCCCCTCTACCAAATCGTTTCAAACTACGGCTACGACCGGGAAAACATCTTTATTTGTTCTCGATGGTTTCGAATAAAATTTGTTTAAGAATTTTCTTAAACTGGCGTCCAGAGATTATCGAGAATAAATATATTTTGTGCGACTCAGGGGAAAAAGTCGTTACAAAGCATATGATGTGATAATAAAAAAACAATCTTTTCATTTGAGTTAAATCTTATCTTTTGTGTCTTATATTCTTTTCGAATTTCGAATTGTTGACGCGTCAGTTTGTGCGATTTTGGGCGACCTTGAGCGTCATCTCGTGAATGCGATTTTGGGCGACTTGAGCGCCAGCTGTACGCGACTAGCCCAATGACTAATCTGGCAACCCTGAGACTCACATCCCGAAGGTGGTGAGATCGATTCCGCCCTCGGGCAACTTTTTTTTATAATGTAACGAATTCGAATAAATAGTAATATGCGAATAATTATTTTTCATTAAATTATTAAAGAAATGAATTATTATTAACTGATTATTATTAATTATTGATTTTTTTATGCTCCTTTCATGTAGTTAGATATGCGAATAATTGATTCTGTATTCAATTTTTTGACAAATCTAATTATTCGTATAACCAATATGAAATACAATATAACGCAGAGCGAAAATGAATATGTGCCTATTTTACATTGTACTAATAAATGATTATATTGTTATTAAATATTCAGAAAAATTCCACTTCTAGACTACTAAATTAATGTTAGTTAGACTAATATACAGACTAGACTAGATCAACAAAAATTGAAAAACGTACTAAATTTACAAAAAGCGTACTAACGTACGAAATACTATAAAACCGTATTAGATTAAGTACAATCTAGTACGTGCTTAAATAAATACTTATATTGTTGTTGAATATTCAGAAAAATTTAACTAGTAGACTACTAGACTAATTGTAGACTAATAGAATAGTAGACTAGGCTAGACTCATAGATTTAGTACAATCAAGAACATTTCAAGGTGTTTAATACGTCGGTACGCATTTTATAAATCTAATACGTTTTTTAGTTTCTATTAATCTACTTTAGTCTATTAGTTTAATAGTGAAATTTTTCTTAATATTTAACAACAATATAATCGTTTAATTCGAAAAATTGAATAGAATCAATTATTCGCATATCTAACTTGTGACGGTACATTTTGTCCCCGCCACCCGCACGAATCGTTGTCGACCAGTGGACCGGATTTACGGTTCCTTTTTGATGCCGCGTGTCGACTCGCTGGGGGGTGCTCGACCGAGGATTCACCGTACCGCGTAATTTTATGGCGTAACGTTAATTTTTTTGTATTATTTTGATCTTAATATTGCCTACCATTTGGTACCTAACGTCAGGGAATTTAGTTACCTAAAAATTACCTATGATTGCCTAGTAGCAAGGAAACCTGGAGACGAATATCTGTGTGACGATCTATATTTTTTTGTAATTTTGGATTTTGTTGTTTTATTTACTGTTTTTGAGAAGCGTTTACTCTCCGCGCTTGCCTTTTCCCTGGGTAGTGTTCTCTCGCTCTATTATAAAATTTTAGGGTGATTAGCGACAAAGATCCCGCTTCCAGGCATTACGTTTGGCTACGAACAACATCGGCCAAACGCGTGAACGGTCGAAAGCACACGCTGGATCATGGCCATGTATGAACGCCGCCCGTGGCTTTTTCACCATCGCAACCGAGAGTTTGCCCCGTTCACCGTCGCGTACTCGGGCATTATGATCCGCTCACAACGGCGCCTCGTCAGGTGGGATTCGGGACATTCCTGGAGGAAAGGTGCTGTATTGCCTGGTGGATTTTTTGTGGGCCCACCGTGATTCGATGGGACATAAGTCATGAGGGAGGCCTCCCCTTTACCTCTTCAGTGACGTCGGCCGAATCCCCAAGAGGAAAAATGTCCGAGACGCGACCCTTAGGATGCTGGAGGCGAGATCCGAGCCGAAGAATTGATAGCGATCGAGTTATTGCGTGGCGTGCGAGAAAATAATTGTTTTCTCGTCGTGCATAAGTTTCAAAATTGGCGCGTTACGCGCGATAGAGTGAGTTATAATTGATAGTTCGTACCGAGGGCGTGAGAGCGCTGCCCTGCGGGGGATCACGCGTGGTGGGGAGATCGCCGAAAATCGGGAAACCTTACCGGGGCACACGTCTCCTCATTCTTCGTTCGAGCATCTGCCTAGCGAGACGTGACAGCCCGGCCCCGCGAGTTTCGGCGATTGTTCCTCGGTAAGCCCGCTCCTCTCTTTTCTCTATATTAAGATGATTTGTTGGGGTCATTTTATTTATTTAATTGTGTTCTTCGCCGGGATAAGCGGTTTGACCAATTATCCCGGGCGTATGGCATATTTTTCGTAGTTTTCGAGTGAGAAACAGCGAGTTGAGGCAGGCTCATCGCTAGTTTGCGAAGCTGCCTCCTCCCTTTCTCCAAAATTAAGCTTTCATTGTCGTGATTGCCCCAAGGAATCGTCTTCTACCATAATTAGCACCGTTCGATTAACGACAACTTTGTTTCGGAATTTATTATTTGAAATGGCGTTGTAGATGAAGTTTTTTTGCAGTCATATTTTATTGAAGAATATTAATTATGAATTTTGCGAGCATTAATTGCGCTGATGAAGGGGCTATCGCCCGTATAAAAACCAGATTATTTTGCGTCATGTAATTTTTGTGAATATTCGTCTCAGGTTTTTCGTTCGAACGTTCAAGGTTTTTCTCTTTCTCTGTGTTTTCGTACGCGCGCTCGGCCGCGCGGCCGTGTTTTCGTTCTATCTCTCTCGCTTTTTCATCGCGCGCTTGGTTCGAGGCCACGGCGTACTATTGTCTTTCTCTTGTTATTGGGATTCCGTATATTTTTGTGCCCATGTGTCGCCCGATGATTACCTTATTGGTTTCGCATATTTTTCTATCTTTTCGCACTTGCTGAATTATTTTGTCTCCCGATTATTACCTTATTTGTTTCGCGTATTTTTCTACCTTTTCGCACTTTCTGAATTATTTTGTTTCCCGATTATTACCTTGTTTGCATCGCGTACTTTCCTACCTTTTCGTGATTTATGAATTATTTTATAGCCGATTTCTCAGTTGCCAGTTATTAATAAAATAACCTACCTATTTTTCTTTCGCAATGATTTGGTTACCTGTCGTACGATTACCTATTTGCGGTGATTTAGTTACCTGTCGTCCGAGTACCTAGTTTCCTTTTGCAATTATTAAGTTACCTATCGTACAACTACTTAGTTTCCTTTTACGATTATTCAGCTACCTATCGTACGACTATTCAGTTTCCTCTGGCGATGATTTAGTTGCCTATCGTCCGATTACCTAGTTTTCTGTTACGATTATTCAGCTACTCCTCGTACGACTATTCAGTTCCCTATTTGCGACTATTTCGTTACCTGCCGTGCGATTACCTAGTTTTCTTTCGCAACTATTAAGTTACCTATCATACGACTATTTAGTGTCCTTTTTACGATTATCGAGTTACCTGTCGTACGGTTGTTTGGCTTCCGTTGGCGATCATGTTACTATCGTTTGGCGATTACGGCGTTACCGGTCTTGCGAGTGTTGAGTTACCGATTTTGCGATTATTTTATTACCTTTTTTGCGACTACCTAACGTACCTGCGGTACGACTGTTTAGCTACCTGCCTGTATGAACTAGGAAGATTTTCTGAATAAATCTTATTGTTAAAATTTACTTTGTCGTCTAGCCTACTTTATTTTGCGTGCGTTGTTGCTCTCTAACCCCTGGACCAGCCCCTCTACCTTTTGTATCTCAGCATGAGCTGAGTAGCCGGACCGCCCTCGGTCACCCACGTTACCCGTGAATCTGTGTGGCCAGCCTTGCGGCAGGGGTGGGCAAAATTAAGTCGGTCTAACCGGCGGTACTTTCGTACCTGGCGCCCAGTCCACCCTCGCAATTTTTCGATCGTGTGCGTAACGGGTCAGGTGAGTCGAGAAGGGACAGATCGTACCCCTCGGGGAAAAATCTCGTTACAAACTATATGAAAGAAACACCAGAAAATAATAATTAGAAATAATAATTAAGTTATTTAATTATTAAAGAAAAATAATTATTCGCACATTACTATTTGTTCACATTCGTTACATCATAAAAAAAAGTTGCCCGAGGGTGGAATAGATCTCACCACCTTCGGGATATGAGTCTAGCTCTTACTCATCCTGTTGCGGATGTATTTGAAAATTATTGGTTCAAAATGGTACATGCTTATCAGGGCCGCTTGACATTTTATTTGAAGTTTTGCGGAGTAGAAAACTGTGGTTTAAAATTTTTCTTAAAATTTAATAACAATAGCCTCGTTGCTATCAAAATTAAAACAGTCATCCACGAAATTTATATAATGTCCCGCTTCGGGTAAGCAACTTTGTGTAGGGTAAAATACTCAGTCGCCTGCCGTGTACCAGTAGTCGGTCTCTGTCCATACTTTGTATGAGTGGGAAGAGTGCCGAAGACATCTTCCACGCTCTTCCCACTCATACAAGGCCGACTACTGGTACATGGCTGGCGACTGGGTGTTTTACCCTATCTATATATTAATATTTGTTTTTCAACTATCCAGCTTTATTTTAAATAAATAAAATTATCTTTTTATTATTAGATATTGAAAGCTGAAACCCAGCAGTCATTGTTCTGATAAAGTATGTTGAAACAAAATAGTAAAATCCAGATGCCATTACAATTTGTTATTATTTATTCATTGAAAAATTGATCTAAGAATCTCACAAATATATACATATACATAATACCTGAGTATTCCGTGCATCCTTCCCCCTCACCTCATTTGTTCCGTCATACGCACGAACAAAAATATAGTATCAAATATAATAAATAAAGAAATAAAACATTTATAACAACAATTATTATAATTATTGATATTGAATAATAGAAAAATTATTATTATTATTATTATTATTATTATTATTATTCTTCTTAATTATGCCTCCATTTTTTCTTATTCTGTTCATTTACTTATTAATATATATTAATTATTTTCAAAGTAAGCTAATCGCTCCAGATTATTGCTATGTATAACCCTTTTAATAATAAAAATTAAGAACAAGCCCTCCAAAGTGATCATTTGCGAACGAATAACGTCGCTTACATTAAAAACAAGTCTCGTATTCGGATATCTCTATTTCGTTGAGAACCACTGTCACCAAATCTGTAAACGGCGAATTGTTGACGAAAGTAACCGTTGCGACATCTGTGCTCCGCATCTGTAAGCATTCTCTCACGTTAGGCTGGGCTCTTCAGCCCTAGTCACTTTCGTACGGTCTGAAAGCTCTATAAAATTAGCCGCTCGATTTTGACTTTTGCATTTTTTTAAAATTTATAATGATTGTTTGTCGATAGTTTGTGATTGTTTGATTAATTAAAACGTTTGTTTGATCATATTTTTTATCAAACAAACGAAACAAAAAAGGGCGTTAAGTTAGCCGCAAATTTTTGAAATTTTGTCTAATTTGATTTTTTCAAACGCCAATCGATTCCGAATCGTTTGTTTGAAACAAATAATATTATTTGAGGGTTTGTTTGATTGTTGTTTTTCCAAAAAATGAATAAATAAAATATTGGATCATTGTAGCTTTTACACTGGATTCTAATATAACCTCGAGCATTGGCCGAAGCGGTTGAGTTTACTTTTCAGAGCAATCATGATCTCGATTGTGTATAAAAAATGTGTACATCTATTCGATTTAAAAACATTGAATTATTTATAATACCAGGCTAGCATTAAAATTAGGCTGTGTCTAGTCGTCCGGACACCCGGACAAATACGCGTCCGGTATTCGTCCGGATATTTGTCCAAAATGAGGTTATTTTTTTTTTTCAATTAATTTTTTTATAGTATGATGGTATATTGAAACTCCCTCCGAAAATACACCTCGCAGCTATAAATGTCCGGACAAATAATCGCACGTAATTCGTTCGGATATACAATTTATAATGATTTTCCTATATCCGAACGAATAATCATACAGAATTCATCCGGGTATATAATGAATTACGTATCGACGAACGATTTCCAAGGGTTCTAATATGTATCCGGACGACTAATCGTACGTAATTCATACGGATACATAAGAAATAAAAGTATTTGCATGTATCCGGACGAGTAATCGCACGTAATTCGTCCGGAAATACAATTTATAATGGTTTCCGTATAGTATATCGGGACGAATACTCACAGGTCATTCATCCGAATATACAATTTCTGATAGTTGTTATATGTATCCGGATAACTAATCGTACGTAATTCATCCGGATATATGATGAATAAAGGTATTTGCATGTATCCGAACGAATAATCGCACGTAATTCGTCCGGATATACAATTTATGATAGTTGTTATAATAGTTGGACATGAGAAAATAGTAGGGTGGGTTTGGGTCATCTTGCGGTTGTTTCTTGAATAGTTGGACACGTGGAAATAGTAGGGTGGGTATGGGTCATTTTGCGGTTGTTTTTTGAATAGTTGGACATGAGGAAATAGTGGGGTGGGTTTGGGTCATCTTGCGGTTGTTTTTTGAATAGTTGGACATGTATTTGAATAGTTGGATAAAAATACTATTTCCACATATCCAACTATTCAAAAAACAACCGCAAGATGACCCAAACCCACCCTACTATTTCCACATGCCCAACTATTCAAAAAACAACCGCAAGATGACCCGAACCCACCCTACTATTTCCTCATGTCCAACTATTCAAAAAACAGCCGCAAGATGACCCAAACCCACCCTACTATTTTCTCATGTCCAACTATTCAAAAAACAACCGCAAGATGACCCATACCCACCCTGCTATTTCCACGTGTCCAACTATTCAAGAAACAACCGCAAGATGACCCAAACCCACCCTACTATTTCCACATGTCCAACTATTCAAAAAATCGCAAGATGACCCAAACCCACCCTACTATTTCCTCATGTCCAACTGTTCAAAAAACAACCGCAAGATGACCCAAACCCACCCTACTATTTTCTCATGTCCAACTATCCAAAAAACAACGGCAAGATGACCCAAACCCACCCTACTATTTCCACATGTCCAACTATTCAAAAGCAAACGCAAGATGACCCAAACCCACCCTACTATTTCCACATGCCCAACTATTCAAAAAACAACCGCAAGATGACCCAAACTCACCCTACTATTTCCTCATGTCCAACTATTCAAAAAACAACCGCAAAATGACCCAAACCCACCCTACTATTTCCACATGTCCAACTATTCAAAAAACAACCGCAAGATGATTCAAACCCACCCTACTATTTCCACATGTCCAACTATTTAAAAAACAACCGCAAGATGACCCAAAACCACCCTACTATTTCTTCATGTCCCACTATTCAAAAAATCGCAAAATGACCCAAACCCACCCTACTATTTCCTCATGTCCAACTATTCAAAAAACAACCGCAAGATGACCCAAACCCACTCTACTATTTTCTCATGTCCAACTATTCAAAAAACAACGGCAAGATGACCCAAACCTACCCTACTATTTCCATATGTCTAACTATTCAAAAAACAACCGCAAGATGACCCAAACCCACCCTACTATTTCTTCATGTTCAACTATTCAAAAAACAACCGCAAGATGACCCAAACCCACCCTACTATTTCCTAATGTCCAACTCTTATAACAATTATCATAAATTGTATATCCGGACGAATTACGTGCGATTATTCGTTCGGATACATGCAAATACCTTTATTCATCATATATCCGGATGAATTATGTACGATTAGTCGTCCGGATCCATATTAGAACCCTTGGAAATCATTCGTCGATACGTAATTCATTATATACCCGGTTGAATTCTGTACGATTATTCGTTCGGATATACGAAAATCATTATAAATTGTATATCCGGACGAATTACGTGCGATTATTCGTCCGGACATTTATAGCTACGAGGTGTATGTTCGTAGGGAGTTTCAATATACCATCATACTATAAAAAAACTAATTGAAAAAAAATAACCTCATTTTGGACAAATATCCGGACGAATACCGGACGCGTATTTGTCCGGGTGTCCGGACGACTAGACACAGCCTAATTTTAATGCTAGCCTGGTAATAGAAATAATTCAATGTTTTTAAATCGAATAGATGTACACATTTTTTATACACAATCGAGATCATGATTGCTCTGAAAAGTAAACTTAACCGCTTCGGCCAATGCTCGAGGTTATATTAGAATCTAGTGTAAAAGCTACAACGATCCAATATTTTATTTATTCATTTTTTGGAAAAACAACAATCAAACAAACCTTCAAATAATATTATTTGTTTCAAGCAAACGATTCCGAATCGATTGGCGTTTGAAAAAATCAAATTAGACAAAATTTCAAAAATTTGCGGCTAACTTAACGCCCTTTTTTGTTTCGTTTGTTTGATAAAAAATATGATCAAACAAACATTTTAATTAATCAAACAATCACAAACTATCGACAAACAATCATTATAAATTTAAAAAAAATGCAAAAGTGAAAATCGAGCGGCTAATTTTATATAGCTCGGTCTGAAGTTGATTATTCTGACAATCTCCACCCTACCGTATGAGTTCTTTGCCCACTTCTTGAAGGCGTTTTCTTTAGTTTACGATCTGGCCACGCAAGGCGCTTTGATCGTCTGTCTATGGAGTTCAATTACGCTTTTATGTTCTTCAATTAATGCCACAAGAGTATTTATTTCGTCACCAGGAAAATTCGCGCCCCTTTCCCTTTTTATTTTCATTGATTCGGCCATCTAATACATTGAAGTAGCAAAATAAATCATTTAACATACTTTGCTATAATAATTCGGGCCGTTTTCTCCAACGTTACTGACAACGATTAGGGTGGTCAAAGTCAGTGATCAAGGTATTCGGAGACAACAATACGGCTAGTCGAAGTCAACAATCAAGATAGTCGAAGTCGACGATCAGGATAGGCGAAGTGAGTGATCCAGACCGTCAAAGTCAACGGGACAGTGGAGGTCAACGATCATGATAGTCGAAGTCAGCCATCGAGATAGTCGAATTCAATGTTCGGGATAGTTGAAGTCCGCAATAACGATAGTTGAAGTCAGCGATCGGAATAGTCGTAGTCAATAATCAAGATAGTCGAGTCAATAATTGGGATAATCGAAGTTAACAATCACAATAATCAAAGTCAATGATCGAAATAGTCAAAATCAACGACGAGAACAATCAAGATGGTCGGAGTCAGTGATCAGGATAATCGAAGCCGACTATCAAGATAATCAATGTCAGTGACCGAGGTAGTCACGATCACCGATCAACATAGCCAAAGTCGGTGATCAGGATAGTAGAAGTCAACAATCAAGATAATCGAACTCAGCGATCGAAATAGTCGAAGTCAATGATCGAAATAGTTAACGTCAACGATCAGAACAATCAACAATAGTCGAAACCGACCATCAGTATGATCAAAGTCAGTGATCAAGATTGTCGAAGTCTCTGATCCAGATAGTCCAACTCAACAATCTGGATAGTCGAAGTCAACGATCAGCATAGTAGAACAATGAACGTAGTCGAAGTCAACGATCAGCATAGTAGAATAATGAACGTAGTCGAAGTCAACGATCGAAATGGTCAAAATCATCACTATGCTGATCGTTGACTTCGACTATCCAGATTGTTGAGTTGGACTATCTTGATCAGAGACTTCGACAATCTTGATCACTGACTTTGATAATACTGATGGTCGGTTTCGACTATTGTTGATTGTTCTGATCGTTGACGTTAACTATTTCGATCATTGACTTCGACTATTTCGATCGCTGAGTTCGACTATCTTGATTGTTGACTTCTACTATGCTGATCACCAACTTCGACTATCTTGATGGTTAACTTCGACTATGTTGATCGTTGACTTCGACTATCTCGATCGGTTATCGTGACTACCTCGGTTACTGACTTTGATTATCTTGATAGTCGGCTTCGATTATCCTGATCACTGACTTCGACCATCTTGATTGTTCTCGTCATTGATGTTGACTATTTCGATCATTGACTTTGACTATTGTGATTGTTGATTTCGCTTATCCCAATTATTGACTCGACTATCTTGATTATTGACTACGAATATTCCGATCGCTGACTTCAACTATCGTTATTGTGGACTTCAACTATCCCGATCATTGAATTTGAATATCCCGATCGCTGACTACGACTATCATGATCGTTGACCTCCACTGTCCCGTTGACTTTGACTGTCTTGATCACTCACTTCGCCTATCCTGATCGTCGACTTCGACTATCTTGATTCTTGACTTCGACTAGCCGGATTGTTGTCTCCAAATACCTTGATCACTGACTTTGACCACCCTAATCGTTGTCGTCGATAATTCTAATTACCGGCTTTGAATATCCTGATCATTGATGTCGAATATTCTGATCATCGACTTTGAATACCACCTTGATTATTTAATGTGGCTATTCTGATCACCGACTTCGTGTAAGTCGATCACCGACTTCGACTATCTTGATTGTTGACTTGACTATCCCGATCGTTGAAAGTTCTGGAATATTTTGTTCATAAATCTTGTCGGACGGGCTCACAACCTATGTTTATTTAAAGTTGATACATCTCCACTGCTATGAACATCTCGAGATCGTGCACAAATCTTTGATCTCGAATAGTTGCAATGCGCATATCACGAGTGACAGGCCAATATCCCCAGTAAAATATTTCACGTAATTATGTTATGACCCCACTCATAACCTCCTGACGTCGAACACTCAAGAAGAATCCTATGACGTCATCGTCGATACTTAAGGCTGTCATCTTGTGACCAGGGTTGCAAATAATGCATTATTTTTTTTAATGCATTACCATTTTCATTAACCATTAAAATTAAATGGTTAGTGGAAAATATTTCTATTAACCATTAAAATTAAATGGTTAATGAAAAATATTTCCATTAACCATGTATTTAAATGGTTATAATGGAAATTATTTCCAATAACGATTAAAATTAAATGGTTAAGGGGACCGTATGGTCTAGAAATTTGAAAAAATCGATTTTTTTTTTTTTCGATATGTCGAAAGTATAGTATCTCAAGAATATACTGTGAAATTTTCATGCGGAAATTCTCAATATTACAGCTTCTACAGCCCATAACGCAGGTAGAGAGCGGTCCGCGCGCTCCTAACAGGTCTAGCGCTAACCGGTAACCTAATCGGAGCGCAGCAGCTGTCCCAATCCTTCTCCGAAAATATATACCTGTATATAGTACATACTATATACCTATATATACTTTTCCCTTCCCCGAAATATACCTATTGTCGAACATTTGTGAGGGAAACGGTCATTTCGCTTTCCCCTGACTTGATCAGTACAACGTTACGTTTTGACGAACCAACATCGAAAATTTTGAAATAAAATATCAGAAAATATGGATAGAAAGCAAGGCCGTGACTCTTCTAGACGACCATCTTCTGTAGGTCGCAAAAGATATTTCAAGGGCAATCGATTCACTATCGAAAATACTACTGATTTTACGAGCACGTCTGCGAAAAAATTAAAAGGCAATGAGGAATTGGAAGTAAACGTTAATCCTACTTTCAATTATTGCATCATCGAATTCAGCATGATATTTTTAACGTTGCAACAGTTGTTGAAGTGTAAAGATTGTAACGGTGCGGTCACTTTTAGCAAAAACGGACAACGTGGTCTAGGATTCAAACTCTCTGTGAAGTGTGAGTGTAAAGAAACTTTTATTTTGTCTTCGCCGTTAATTGATAAGGCATTTGAAATCAACCGTCGACTTGTTCTCGCCCTGAGAATGCTTGGAGTAGGATTTGAAGGCTTGAAAAATTTCTGCGGTCTCATGGATCTTGGACAAGGAATTTGTAAGAGTACATATTACGGCATCGTGGACAATATAAAAATTGCAGCTGAAGCCGTCGCGAAAATCGTTTTCCAAAGAGCATTGAAAGAAGAAGTCGAGTTGAATGTAAAAGCTGGGCGTCCCGCGGATGAACTTTCTGTGTCTGGTGATGGATCGTGGGCGAAACGTGGATTCTCATCGCTTCTCGGTATTGCCTCGTTAATAGGGAAATACAGTAATAAAATTTTAGATGTTGTCGTCAAATGCAGTATATGTCAAGCCTGCTCTCAATGGAAAGGCCAAGAGGATACGATTGAATATGAAGCGTGGTATCGAGAGCATGAAGATCACTGTGACGCAAATCATACCGGAAGTGCTGGCAAAATGGAGGTAGACGGCATCGTGGAAATGTTCAAGAGATCGGAAGAGTTGTACAACGTAAAATACGCGAACTATATCGGAGACGGCGACACGAAAACGTTCAAAGCCTTATTGGACACAAAGCCTTACGGGGATGATTTTTTAGTTTGCAAAAAAGAATGTGTTTTGCATGTTAAAAAACGTTTGTACAAACGTGCTGCTGATGCGAAAAAAAAACATGCACAAATAAAGAAAGCAACAAAGAAATTGACAGAAAAAGAAGAGGGAAAAAAGACACAGCGGAAATCGATAAATAAAACACCGAAGCGTCAACAATTGACGAATAAATTATTGCAAGAGCTGTCAACTTATTACGGTCTAGCAATTAGACGTAATTCAGATTCGACTGAAGGGATGAGAAGTGAAATATGGGCAGCATATTATCACAAAATTTCAACAGATGAAAATCCGCAACACTCGTACTGTCCTCCAGGTTCCGAATCGTGGTGCAAGTGGCGTCAAAGTGAGGCTGCAGGTACTTTAGACACCTACGAGCACCCACCTGCTCTGTGCGATGAAGCACAAGAGATATTAAAACCAATTTATGAAGAATTGACAGCAGAGACTTTATTGGAAAGGTGTATTGGCAGTAATACGCAGAACAATAACGAAAGTTTCAATGCTTGCGTGTGGCACCTTGCGCCGAAACATCTGTTTGCCGGAAAAAAAATCATTGATATTGCCACTCACATTTCCGCTTGCATATTCAATGAAGGATTTGCATCCCTATTGAAAATAATGGAGACCATGGGCATAACAATCGGGCCACAAGCGGAGCAACTAGCGCAAAACCGAGACGAGCTGCGAGTATCGAGCGCCAACCGTAGGAGCACGGACAACTCCAAAGAGGCTCGGACAGCTCGAAGAAATGAAAGGAGTGAGGAAATCTTGAATTATGAACGTTCCGAAGGAATCCTATATGGTGCCGGAATCGCGGATTAACTGTAAGTATTCAAAATTTGCTCAATTTTTGAAAATATCTGTACCTCAAACTTTAAACTCATTTATCTCGAAACGACTTTTTTCGGCACTGCGCAGGTGAAAACAAAAAAACTATTCAACCGAATCACTTGAAATTTGGATATGTTGTTCACAACATGTATGGCTATCGTCGGAACTACAATCATAATTTTATTTAAATAATTTCTTATTGTTTATACTAAAAAACTAGTGAAAAAAAAACCCGATTTTACGAATTTTTTTTCAAAAGCGCGCCATTTTGTCAATTTTTAATTTTTTCGATTTGTTCTAGTCCCGACCATAACTGCACTCTTTCTGATTAAGAATCTTCTTGAATTTTGTGTTTCAGATGAGTAGAAGTCTCGGATCGATCTTCACCGTCCGGGTCGGATTTTTCGAGAGGGTCGTCTTCAATGCCAATTATATGATAATAAACACTGTTTTTAAAATTAAAAAAAAATTTTTTTGTATACTTAATAAAGGTAGTAATAAACCCGAAAAGTTAAAACATCGATTTTTAAATTTTTTATGGCAAAAAAAAAATCGTGAAAATAGGTGAAATTTTCGTGCTCTAGACCATACGGTCCCCTTAAAGAAAAATCCTAAACACATTTTTTTGCAACTCATAAACGATACGCGACTTAAATTTACACGCGTTTAGATGGGAAAAGTTAAAAATTGGAAATTGAATATCTCAAATTCTTGACGTCAGCAAATTTTTCTTCATAGGAGAAAATTGTTAGTTTTGGTGTCAAGAATATTCATACAAAATTATTAAAGAATCCTAAATAAAGTAACTTTGTGATAGTAATACGTTAACGCATCTGCATTTGTGTTCTTTTTCCCTGCTTTATACTCTATTGTATAGGTATATTCTTCTAATTTTATTCTCCACCTCATTAATCTCGACCCTGGGTCTATTACGTTGAAAAGCCAGATAAGGGGTTTATAATCGGTAACAATGATGAAATTCGTACCGTAAATGTATGGTCGAAATTGAGTAACTGCCCATACAATTGCTAGCATTTCTTTTTCTGTGGTAGAATAATTCATTTCTGCCTTGTTTAGAGTTCGACTGGCGTAGCATATTGGCAAATCCTCTCCTATCTTCCCTTGCGACAAGATGGCTCCTATCGCTTTATCTGATGCGTCGGTCGTGATGACGAACGGCTTTGTGAAATCAGGATATTGTAATATGGGTGCTGCGCTGAGCATATCCTTCAATCTTTCAAATGCCGCTTGTGTATGCTCAGTCCACTCGAATTTTTTGTCCTTTTTTATCAGTTCCGTTAAGGGCTTGGCCAGTTTTGAAAAGTCCTGTATGAACTTTCGATAGTACTCTGCAAGACCCAAAAACGACTGCACTTCTTTCACATTTTTCGGCACGGGAAATCTTTGAACTGCTTCGATTTTTTCGGGATCAGGCTACACTCCTACTTCGGTGATTGTGTGTCCCAAATATTGCGTTTCTTTCCTCAAGAAATGGCATTTTCTTGGTTGCACTTTTAGGTTTGCTTCTCTTAGTCTATTGAAAACCTCACGTAATCTGTCATTGTGTTCCTTGAACGATGACCCATGTACGACAATGTCGTCTAGGTATACATAACATTTTAGCCCTTGCAATCCTGCTAAGACTGCGTCCATCAATCGTTGAAACGTCGGTGGCGCGTTTTTCAGTCTAAAGGGCATTCGATTGAATTCGTAGTGTCCCATAGGTGTTGAGAAGGCTGTTTTTTGTTTGTCCTTTTCTGCCATCGGAATTTGGTGGAATCCAGAGGCAAGATCGAGTGTTGTAAAATATTTTGCTCGTCCTAACTGGTCCAATATCTCGGTAATATTGGGCAGTGGATATGAATCTCCTTCTATTACTTCGTTTAATTTACGAAAATCCACTATTACTCTTTTTCGAACGTTACCCTCAGCATCGGCCTTTTTTGGAACGACCAGTAGTGGTGCATTCCATGGACTTTTACTCGAACGTATTATTCCATCCTTGAGCATTTCTTTTGCTTGACTCATCACTTCTGATTTGTGAGTCTCTGGCAATCTGTACGGCCTAATGTTTACCGGTACAGTGCCTTCTATTGTATGTATACGGTGTTCCACAAGGTCTCTAGTTCCGAGTATTTCTCCCTCGAGATGGAATACATCGGAATATTCCTCGCTAAATTCCTTGAGGAATTTTTTTTCTTCTTCGTTTAAATGTGATTGGTTTCCAATTTCTTTCCAGATTTTTTCTTGCCTTTCCTTTTTATTTACTGTATTGATTTCTTTCACATTTTCTGTTTCCTTTGAGTTCAATCTCGGCTCTTCTTGTATTT
Source organism: Rhimphoctona megacephalus (assembly GCA_963989365.1). Taxonomy (NCBI): domain Eukaryota; kingdom Metazoa; phylum Arthropoda; class Insecta; order Hymenoptera; family Ichneumonidae; genus Rhimphoctona; species Rhimphoctona megacephalus. Next base: position 6,067,481 of record OZ022415.1, on the reverse strand, counting down.
CCTCGATTTCCACGGTGGGTCTTTATATTTCAACCTCTTGGTCCCGTGTGTTTCTCATAACTATAGGACATGCGTGTCCCTCTGAGGCGATCGTTCCGCCCATTATTACTCCTGGCGATATTTCTTCGGCTATTACGCACTTAATTTTTAATTTATTTGTTTTTGCGTAATGTATGCTCTCGGAGCGGGGTGGTAATTTTATTTTTCCCGACCCGTTTATTAACGGTTCGACGTGACCATAAATTTTTATATGTCGGCCACCTAATACGTCGACCTTATGTTTCTTGATAAAATCTATACCCAGGATCCCATCAGTGTCTATTGGTACTGAGTCCTCGACCACGTAAAATCCATGGAGGACGATTACCGCTGGGGTTTCTATTTTCAAATCCACTTTGCACAATGCGTGGAAAGCTTTTCCCCCTATTCCCTTTAATTCGACTATTTCGTCGATTGCTTTAGTGTCTGGTAAGAGAGCACTTTTTTTTATCAGGCAGCATTGCGCTCCTGTATCGCCTTTTAAAGTTAAAACTTTATTTTTAGCCTGTTTTGCTGTGATATAAAAATCACTCGCCGCATCTTCGGGATTTATGGCGCTTATTTTAAACTCCTTTTGTGAGTTTTCTGGCTCTCCTCTTTTGAGTAAGCCTGTAGCTCGCTTCTCTGCAATATTGCTGACTGTGATTTCTTGGTCGGTAGTGAGCGCACTGAGTGTGAATGACCCTACTACCTTTTTACTGTCGCTCGCATTCTTTTCCTCATCTGTTTGTTCCTGTTTTTTATTATTTCCGCGTTGTCCGCTGTTTTGCCCTGATTGACTTCTAAAATTTCCTTGGCCTTGTTTATAGTTATTTTGATGTTGTTGACCCGTATTATTTTGTCGATTATTTTGTTGATAGACTCTACTCCGACAATCTTTATAGAGATGACCAGGTTTTTTACAATAATTACAAGTTATTTGATTTACGTTTCTCGTAGGAGTTGGTAAATTATTCCGCCCGCTTGATGACATGGCAGTTCTGCAATCCTTAGCTATATGACCTCTTTTATGACACCTGTTACAAGTGTTTGACGATGAATTTTGTGAATTTGTTTGTCTGGTTATTGCCCTGTTGTACTTTTTCTTCTTCTAATGCAGTTCTTATTGCGGCTTTAAGGGTCGTGTACCCCCTGGCCTTGATAAGGGTTTGGAATTCTTTCTTTATTCCTCTCTCAAAACTAGCTAGGGCTAAATCCCAGACGTATTTTTCAATTGCTAATTTTTCGCTCAGCGTCGTTTGTTTTCTCGTGCTAGCTTCGATTAAATCCATCATTAAGGTCTCTAACCTTTGTCCAAATTCTAATACATTTTTTTTTGATTTTTGTTGGCAGGTGCATAATTCAACTTGTAGCGCTCCTACGGTGCGACGTTCACCATATAATTCTAACATAATTTCTTTAAACGATTCAAAAGTTTCAATTTCTTTGTAACGGACATCTTTTCGCGCTTTTCCCGCTAATTTTGTAGTTAAAACGGTTTCTAACAAAAAGGGTTGATCTAATTCATCAATGTGTTTGTTTGCTAAGCCAAATGAATCTATTAAATCGCGTATTTCCTCCGGTTTTGTACCGTCGAAACGGGGTATAAGTGAACGCGCTTCTTTGAGGGACATCGAGCCCCGAAGTCTGCGTGTAGAGTTGTTAGATGTGTTACCGGCAGGATTTTCGTTGTTACTATTATTATTATCGCGATTATTACCGTTACTATTACCGTTATTGCGGCCATTATTTGAATTATTAGTGCCGCTACCGCTCGCTGTCGCGGTTTCATCTAAATTCACGGTAACTACCATTGTTACTGTGGTAGGATTTAGAGTGGATTCTGCAAATGGGGTGTCTCTAGGGAGTTCTGTAGGACTAAATTCACTTTCTGACTCTGCAACGTCTAAATAATCGTCTTCGGACGTTGAAGTGTTTTTCAGTTTACGCACAAATTTTAAATTTCTATTGAAAATTGAGTCTAAAGATCGAGAGACTGTTTTCACACCGGGTAATTTGAGACGGTTTACTAATTCGTCGTTCGACATGTAAATATTTTATACGCGTTCTGGCTTTGGCGGATTACAAATTAATTAATGTTTCGTCACTTACAGTAAGATGATCGCTCGCATGTTGCTCGTTGTCGAGTCGAATTTCTGTCGGGTCAGCTTGTCGGGTCTTCCTTCGCTCGGTGAATCTGTGACGTTGATCGGTCAGCTACTCGATGAGACGATAGTCTTTGAAGCTTTCAAGTTGTCGAATTGAACAGCTGGGTCCTTGTCGAGTTGTTGCTTGAATTTCTCGTCTGGTCTTTGGCCCTTTGATCCCTTCTTCTTCTTTAGTTTGACCTCGTAGACGTGTCTGGTTCTTGAGTTGTGGCAATCCCACCGCTGCCACCAATGTTGTGCCCGCGAAAACCGTCACGTGGGGACGAGTTATCGAGGACGGGTATTTTGGGGATTATTGCCAATAATTGAGCCAAAACTCCAACTCAGTACTTTAGAACAAGTTAACGTTAGGTTTATTGATAAAGTTAAAGATTAAAATACAAAGTCAAGGTGTGTTTGCCTTGAGACCAATCGTTCAATATTTCGTTGTCAGACTGTCGCAGACTGCCGATTTTGGGCATTGTCTCCGCTTTTATTGATTTACGAGTTTCCCCCAAATGGTATCGAATTTTACCCCTTCTATTGATTTATTTGTCATCGCGGAACGTTCTCGAACGTTCGGTGGCGTAATGCCCTGTCAGCATTTTAGGGTGAGATTGCTCGGGGTCGATAGACCCATGCGACGATCGATTGTAGGAATGTGCTGTCTTAGCTATTATTTATGCTGGCTTCCTGTTGCCAATCAATTTATGTTGCAATTGATTCCAGCTGATTTTATGTTGCCATGCGGGGCACAACAGAGGATAGGATTCGACTTTTTCGATCAGCAGAATCATTTAATAATTAAGAAGCTTCAGGGAAAGGGAAACAAATATTGCGAAGTACTTTTAGTCTGCGACAATAAACTTGTAAGATGTCGAATAACATTTATAATTAGGATATATGAATATAAATAGCATCTGGGTGCTGAAGGTCTATTGTGTTCATTACATATACATAAAAGACGTATCAAACATTTATAAAAATAAAAAACGTTGAAGCGTTCGTAATGAAAATCTCATGATAAACGCCTCAATATCCGTTCTTAAATTTCGATTATTGTTTCTGTTCGCATGTTCAGTACTTCTTTCCGTTCACGCTATTTATATTTATAAAGAAAGAGATAAAGACCCTGGATGTAATTCCTACACGATTACTACATGAACAACGATATATTTTGGAAATAATTATATAATCACTACGATTATCATGTCAACAAAAACAAAACAAAAATATAAAAAACAATTTATTCTATTCTTCATTTTAGTCGGTGCCGTCGTCGTGGTCGTGGTGGTCGTGTTTATTATCATCGCACGAAGAGGTCCTTGGATATGTGCAGCAGAAGTTGATCGCTTCATATGGCTTGCATATGGACGAATTACACCATCCCTTACAACGGAAATATTTTTGGGACAACATAGTCAATGACTTGATAAGCCAAAAAATCAACGTAACGGCCGAGTTGTGCAATTTTAAATGGAACAACCTCATACGAAGCTACAAGCAATGTAAGGATAAAACTGGACGTGCGCCATCGCGATTTTTATTTGTCGACGATATAGATGAAATCGTAGGAACGAAACCATCCAATTCGTCCCATTTCACCCTTAGCTCTATAAAAAGACAATCGGTTGAAGAAAAAACAAAACAAAATAATAGGGAAACGCGAGTAAAAAAAAATAAATTGACCGAAAAAAATCTACGGAATACAAGGAAAAAAAACTCGAGTTGATGCAAAAAAAAATCGAGTTACAAGAAAAAATGTTACTATTACAAGAAAAAAAAATCAAAGCTCAGGAAGAAAAAGGGGAATTGATGAAACAATATCTAAAAATCAAATCGCAGCAACTACCTTGCAGCAGCGTTACGGCAGGCTCTTCAACCTCTTTTTAATCGAATGTTTTAGCCTTGGTGCATAGTTAAAAGATAAAGTAAAGAAACGTGTGATTCATACATTTGTTCGTTCGGCGTGATCTGTACCCTCGAGTCAAACGACTCGAAGCTTGAAACCAACGAGACCCTGTGATTTAGCGTGACGAAAATTTTCAACGACGCTAACGAGTCTTTTTTAATTTTAATAATTAAAAATTTTAATAGTTACAAGTAGTAACTAAACGTTCAAGATACTTTCCCTTCGGCGAGTTACACGCGACTGATTAATAATAAGACTACGTTATCTTTTTTTTAATGTTATTAATTAAAAATGTACCTGTGATTTAAGAATGTATTTATACATGAGATATAAGATTTGTTATGGACGGCCAGTACAAATGAAGAAAAATTGAGGATAAGAAAAAGCAACGTTCATTAGATGTTTTTATACTCATGTTTTTATAATGAATACGTATTTTATTATTTCTATTTTTATTAACCATAGAAACTGCCTGTGATGAACGTTTTTCATACGTATAACGAACTCATGCCAATAATCGTACGCGTGATGACATTTTTTAAGACTTCATGGCTGGCCCATATTTTAATAGACGTAAGTTTCATACACATACAACAATCAATGATTTCTAAGTAATATATTTATGTTTTGATAATGGAAATAATAAATAAGAATACGTTCTCATAAGACTTATTTGTTTTATTTATACGATATTTACACATAAAAATGTACAATTAATGAATACGTTTACAACTTGACGTTTGTCTAAAATGACAATTATTTGTTACATAGATTCAACAAATTAAAAATCGATTTCGTTGATTATATTACGCATTGCCTCGAAACATTGCATTAAAAATAGTTTGCCGCCTATCTTGTTCATTACCGTAGTCAATATTGTCACCATTCAGAACATCATTATCACCATCATTGTTTTCGTTATCGCTTCCAGAATCGCTATCAGATTCATGTTCACTATCGTTTAGCATGATAACATTATGCAAAATGCAGGCCGCCATTATGCAGCGGATGATAATATCTAAACGAAGGTTATTAAAGTGCGTCAATGTTCTAAATCTAGATCTTAATAAACCAAAAGCTTGTTCTACGTACACACGAGTAGATGAGTGGCGATAATTAAATAATCTTTGCTGGCGAGTTAATCGGCGGTTATCGCGGAAAGGGGGTACAAGCCATGGTAGATTTGGATAAGCTGAGTCATCTAAAATGAAGTAATTACCACAAAAATTGGGGTCGTCTACAGCGGCGATCTTCGCAACACCCGTGCATCATGCATCGATCCTGGTTCACCGACATATACATCAGTGAAAATTTGATTACTTGTTACAACAGCTTGTAAAATTACACTGTGGTATCTTTTCCGATTAAGGTAGTCTTCTTGATGCTCGATGGGTCTTCTGATACGCGTATGGCATCCGTCGATCGCACCCATCACGCCACGAATATTTGCGCGTCTAGAAAATTGTCTGCTGATCACTCTTTTTTCTTCCTCTTCAGTTGGCCATTTTATAATTTCTTCAGTTAAAGAATTCAGAAAGTCTAGTGTGTTTAATAAAACTTTGTGCACAGAACTTTTCGTTAAATTGAATCGATCAGCGATTTGTCGAAAAGTTTCAGTATTAGCTAAGTACCATAGCGTTAACAGAAAAGCTCGTTCGTGAGTAATCGCATTCCCGTGTGGTTCATTATTTTGGAGGAAGTCACTTTGTGCAAATCGCTCTGGAACATAAAAATTATTCGTTATTCAAGTTTTTATGGTGTAGTCGCAAATTTCATGTGATAGTACATACAGCTTTGGCCAAGTATTCGGCATCCTGAGATTTTTCTATTCGGACAAAAAATTATATATTTCAGAGAAAAAAAGTCGTTCGATAATTCAAAAAAAGGGGTTTTAAAGCGGACAAATTCAGCTTCATCTTGCTTCTTTATTTTCAGTTTAGCGTTTTCTCTAGTAGCCGCTACGTTTTTTTTTTTTTCAAAATTACCATTTTTGATGTTTTTCTCACTTTGCAAAATCGTGTGCATAACTTCGAAAGATGGTCATCTTTACTCGCCCACATACACACACACACACACACACACACACACACACACACACACACACACGGGCGCGCAGGCGATTTTTTCGGCTATTTGGAAAAAAAAATTTTGCGGCTACAAGAAAATCACAAAATCGAAAATCAAAGAGCAAAATGAAGCTGATTTATCCGCTTTAAAACCCGATTGTTTAAATTATCTTATGATTTTTTTCACCGAGATATACAATTTTTTATCCGGATAGGAAATTCACAGGGTGCCGAACACTTTTGGTCTAGGCTCTATATTGATATAATTCTTCTTGCCTATCAAATTATATGCTGATGCTCTTTTAAGTCTAAAGTGACTTTTAAATTCATCGTCGGAGTATGACGGAACAGTGACTTCTAAATAATTTCTTATGCAGACTCTTTGAGTCGCTGGTTGCTCATCATCGTTGGATGATTCTGAATCGGAGGATTCTGATTCGGATGAACTTCTGTCGTCGTCTGAATAGAATCCATCAAAAATCCATTCCTGAAACAATTAAACCATTTTAATCATAGAGTGTTTTATACTGTAACGACTTTTCCCGGAAAGTCAAACAAAATACCTCATTCTCGATAACTCTGGGCGCCAGTTTAAGATATTTCTTAAACGAATTTTATTCGAATTTATCGAGAACAAGATTTTTAGATTCTCCCGGTCGTAGCTGTAAGTTTGAATCTAGGTGGTAGAGGGGCGAGGTCAGACACTTGTACAAAATAAGTTCACCTTACTAAGTTGATATCCGGAATTACAATCGAAATTTTATTTTAAAACAGTCCATGAAAAATGAGATTATAAATGGAGTTTTTGTATTATTTTCCGGAAAAATATTTAGTACAAAGTTATTTCTCTCTACATAAATTATACCATAATCCATGTATTCTTATCGGTAATTAAATTATATAATATTTTTAATTTCTTTCCATTTTCATTTATTAATCGTCAATAAAATAAAAAAATCGCAACGAATAAATAATATTATCAAGAATTAATCGACAGATTATACAATAGAAATTCGGAGAGCCACGCTCTACGAATTTCTTTTCCTTCAAAAAGATTAACTCTTGATAAATTTAATACGTAATTTTCTTATAATTAAGGACTCTCGTTGAACGAATAAATATCAAGTTTGAATTCCTCTCGGCAATTCTAAAATTGTACAACGGAACGTACGGCAGATTTTATACCGCGATTAAACGTATCATACAACAAATTCATATCAAGCGCGAACGTACCCCGAAACAATATCGCTCTTTTTAGCTTCAATAATTCGTCACAATATTCACGTCAATTTTTAGTGCTCTTTCAATACAACAAAATTACACAAAACGATATTAAAAGCGAGACGACGGCTCACCGCTACGGTTTCAGTAGTAAGAAATCCGGAAAAAGACCACGGATGTTTCTTCTCGATAATTCCGGCTACGTCGGTTTCTTGTACAGGGTTGGTGACGGCTCGATAGAAAACGTCAGGTTCCGTTGAAGTTCAATACGGAAAAGTCCCCGATAAATTACGGAAACGCGATTTTATAGTTTTGGGTCCTAGCCCCCCACCCTTCGCCTAATCGCGAAAATCTAGAATCTTCTCGATTTTTCGCCTCTTTTCCAACTCGCAAATTCGAATTTCGATTTAGCGCTACGCTGGCAAACGTTGACCCTTGCTAGCCGAGATTTTCCGAAGACTTCCGATGCTGTTAGACGCACCTCTTGAGATTAGAGAGCTCCGGATGAGGGCTTCGAGCTAGCGACCACTCTCGATATGATTCTCGCGTTCCATCGATGACAACTTCAACTGACCTTGACGACCTATGCCTTCCCTCACAGACGATATGACGATACCGACGACCAGAATATTCTCGATGTTTTTCTTCGCTCTTTCTCTCGATGTCTCATGACCGTCGCTCGCTCGTATAAAATAAAATAATCAAAAATAAAATTAATATCAGGAAATACGCTCGCATTTGACTCTTTTATTATTTTCTCGAGAGGAATTCGTCTTCGAAACCTCACGTTTCCTCCCGTGCCGTGCCAATTATTATCTTTTCGTGACGTGAACAAAATCACCACGTCACAATACATACTTCACGATCTGTATAGTTAATTACAATTTCATTGAGTATACTCAAAGAGGGTGGTCACCTAAATCGATGTGCAGAGTAATTGATAAAATTTCATGATAACGTTATTTGTCATCAAGCCTTTTTTTCAATTTTTTTTTCTACCTATAGTTTATCGAGTAATTAAGGGCCGGTTGTTTCACCTTCTGGTAAATTTTACCTGACGGTTGTAGCATTGAGTAGCAGACCTTTAACTATCAGATAATATTTACCTGGAGGTGGAACAACCGGCCCTAAGTGCGACAGCCGAGGAGTAATAAAACTTTTGCTCGATAACGTTACAGTAAATAGCAATTAGAAATAAGAAAAAAATTAGAATAAGTTGAAAAACCTCAATTATTCCATCAACTTGATTTTCCAGTTCGTTTACATCCACGTTCGGTCCTGGAGTATTATTTTCCATTTTTTTCAATGTTCACACGATTCAACTACTTTCAAAAAAACGGAGTAAACTAATATGAACGTGTTGTGGTGAAGAGTAGAAGAATTATTATTACTATTATTAATTATTGCTCCATTTATCTTATATTGCACATTAATTTACCTTCAAGATGATTTTCGAAGAAATAACCTCACTTTATTTTATTGAAAACAAATCCCATTATCCCGTATTCGGGTATCTCAATTTATTTAGCTGAGAACCTCTATCGCAAAATCTGTAATCGTCGAATATCGACGAAAATACGCATGCGACATCTGCGGTGAGCGTTCGGTCACGACGGCTGCGTTTTTTTCCTAGTTCCGCGTGTCTAGTTTTTCGGCTAATTTACATCCTACCGTCCGCGATATCCGCAGTCAGCGATCATGAAGACAGCGATCAGGATAGTTGGGAAATCCGAAGCGGGGACACGAACCCATCGGCGGGAACTTCAAACACAGAGACGCGAACCCACTGGCGGGGAAAATCGAATACGAAGTGTGCGATACTCGCAGTTAATTATCGGGATGGTTGAAGTTAACTATCTCGTGATCGTCAAAGTTAACTATCGGCATAGTTGAAGTTAACTACCCGGATAGTCAACGTTAACGATTAGGATTGTTGAGGTTAGGATACTCAGTGACACTCGGTTGATTACAATTTCTCTCTATTGCGAATTCAAGATACATTCTCTTCCGAGTGGTGCAAGCAAACTTTTCCCATCCGGAACGTGTTCTCGAAATCTTGGATAAAACCTAAACAAATTCAGCCCAACCTAAACAGGCCCTGCTTAATCTAGAATCATTTAAAAGCTGAGATACGACCCCCCCCCCACTCCCCGCGCTGGTAGTAAAATTCAAAAACTGAGACGAGAACCCTCTGGCAGCATAATTCGAAAGCTGAGGCTCAAACTCCCCTGGCGGCAAAATTCAAAAGCTCAGGCATGATCTCCCCCACCCTGGTGTCAAAATTCAAAAGCTACGACAGGACCCCCACCCCTCCTCTGGTGACAAAATTCAAATGAAGAGACACAAAACACCCTGGCGATTCAATTAGAGATTAGCAATATAGCCTTGCAGCAAAATTCTGAAGCGGGGTTGTAAGTGACAAAATCAAGACACGGAAATACAAAGTCCGCGATACCTGCAGGCGACAATCAAGATAGTCAAAGTCAGCGATCGGGATACTCGAAGTGAACGATAGGGATAGTCAAAGTCAGCGATCAGGATAGTCGAAGTCAGTGATCCAGGTAGTCGAAGTCAACGATCAGGATAGTCAAGGTCAGTGATCCAGGTAGTCGGAGTAAACAATCAGGCCAGTCGAAGTGAATGAGCGAGAAAGACAAAGTCGGTGATATGAATAGTTGCAGTCAACAATCAAGGTGGTGGTCGACGCCGGTGATCAGAATAGTCAACGTCAACGATCAGGATAGTCAAAGTCAGTGATGCAGGTAGTCGGAGTCAACAATCAGGCTAGTCGAAGTCAACAATCAAGATAGTCGACATCGACGATCAGGATAGGCGAAGTGAGTGATCTAGATTGTCAACGTCAATGGGATAGTCGAAGTCAGCCATCGAGATAATTGAAGTCAATGATTGAAAAAAAGTCGAAGTCAACAATCATGATAGTTGTAATCTGCGATCGGGATAATCAAAGTCAATGATAAGAACAGTCACAGTTAACAATCGAGATAGTCGAAGTCAGTAATAAGTATAGTCAAAGCCGACGATCAAAATAACCACAGTCAGTGATCGAGGTAGTCGAAGTCAGTGATCAAGATGGTGGAAGTTAGTCATCAGGATAGTTGAAGTCAACAATCAAGATAGTCGAAGTGGGTGACCAGGATAGTCGAAGTCAACAATCAAGATAACGGAAGTCCACGATCAGAGTAGTCGAACAATCATCATAGTCGAAGTCGGCGATCAGGATTGCGAAAGAACAATTAAAATAGTCAACGTTAATAATCATGACAGTCGTTGTGAGTGATCGAGATAGTCAACAACCAAAATAGTCACAGTTAATAATCAAGATGATCGAAATCGGTGATTAGGATGGTCAAAGTCAGTAATCTAAGTAGACGAATCAGTAATCGAGATAGTTCAAGTCAACGATTAGGGCAATCAAAGCCAATGATCAAAGTAGTTGGAGTCGACAAACAAGCCCGTCGAAGTTAACAATCAAGTTAATCGAAGTCAATGATAGAGATAGAGATAGAGCAGTTAACGGTCAGTATAGTCGAAGTTAACAATCAAGATAGTCGAAGTCGGTGATCAGAATATTCGAAGTCAACGGCCACGATAGGTTGAAGTCACCGATCAGGATAGTCAGTCAGCGATCGAGATAGTCGAAGTCAGCGATCGAGATGGTCGAAGTTGACAATCTAGACAGTTGAAGTCGGTGATCAGGATCGTCAAAGTCAACGACCAGATTTGTTGAAGTCAACAATCAATATGGTAAAGGATTGATCAAGATAGTTGAATTCAGCGATTAGGATAGTCAGTCAGCGTTCGAACTAGTCGAAGTCAACGATCAGCCTAGTCGAAGTCAATGGTCAGGTTAGTCAAAGTGAACAATCACGATAGTCGATGACAACAATCAAGACAGCCGAAGTCGGTGATCAGAATAATCGAAGTCGGTGATCAGGATAGTCAGAGTCAATGATTAGAATATTCAAAATCGATGATCAGAACAAATGGAGTCAACGATCAATGTGGTCGCAGACAACAATCAGGCTAGTCGAAGTCAACGATTTGGATAGTAGAAGTCAGTATCCAAAATAGTGGAAGGCAACAATGAGGATGATCAAAATAGTCGAAGTTAACGATCAAGATAGTCATCGAAGTCAACAATTTAAATATTCAAAGTTGGCGATTAGGATAGTCGAAGTCAGCAATAAGGACAGTCGTAGGCCATAATCAAGTTGGCCAAAGTCAACAATCAGGATAGTCAAGGTCAACAATCATGTTGGTTAAAGTCAATAATTAAAATAGTCGAAGTCAACAATCAAGATGGTTAAAGTCGACAATCAAAAATATTCGAAGTTTACGCTTACGATAGTCGAAGTAGGCTATCGAGACAGTCGAAGTCAACAATGAAGATAGTTAAAGTGAATAGTCAAAAATAGTGGAAGTTGAAGATTTGGATGGTAAAAGTTAACGATTGAGACACGCGAAGAAAACGATCAGAATAGTCGAAATCGGCAATCCGACTGTGGAAATATTAGATTTAATCGCAGTCATCAAGGTGTCATTCCTCATGGCAAATAAACTTTCTAGCCTAAACAATCCAAGTCAAGCAATCAATCCCCAAATCCTGACGGGAAACTCAAAAATGAAGACATGAACTCCGGATGGACAATTTTAACGTCGAGACATGGACTCGTGGTATGAAATTTAGAAACGAAGATGCGAAACACGGTAAGAAATTCGAAAGTGGAGATAAGAGTCCCCAGTCGATAAGTATGACCGTTTCCGGATAGAGATTCCTATGGCCCACTCCTAATTCGAACCTCGTCAAAAAGCCCCGAGATCCTTCTCGATGGTTCAACGTCATAATGTCATGCGTGCTTTCTCGAAGATTCAACGATGACGTTAGAGGTGCAAGTGAAACGGGGGCTGGAAAAATCACAAGATGGCAGGCTTTAGGTTCGATGACGACATCAGAGGTGGGAGTAATGAGGGCTACAAAATGGCGGCCTACAGGTTCATCGATGACGTCTGAGTTAGGGGAACGGGGGGTAATGGGGTTCACAAACAGGGTTGCGAAATTTTTAATGAAAATATTTTCCATTAACCATTTAATTTAAATGATTAATGAAAATAATTTCCATTAGCCATTTAAATTAAATGGTTAATGGAAATTATTTCCATTACTATTTAAATTAAAAGATTAATGGAAATATTTTCCATCAACCATTTCATTTTAATGGTCAAGGGAAATATTTTCTATTAATCATTTTATTTTAATGGTCAATGGAAATATTTTCCATTAACCATTTAATTTTAATGGTCAATGGAAATATTTTCCATTAATCATTTAATTTTAATCGTCAATGGAAATATTTTCCATTAAGGGGACCGTATGGTCTAGAAATTTGAAAAAATCGATTTTTTTTTTTTCGATATGTCGAAAGTATAGTATCTCAAGAATATACTGTGAAATTTTCATGCGGAAATTCTCAATATTACAGCTTCTACAGCCCATAACGCAGGTAGAGAGCGGTCCGCGACACGAAAACGTTCAAAGCCTTATTGGACACAAAGCCTTACGAGGATGATTTTTTAGTTTGCAAAAAAGAATGTGTTTTGCATGTTAAAAAACGTTTGTACAAACGTGCTGTTGATGCGAAAAAAAAACATGCACAAATAAAGAAAGCAACAAAGAAATTGACAGAAAAAGAAGAGGGAAAAAAGACACAGCGGAAATCGATAAATAAAACACCGAAGCGTCAACAATTGACGAATAAATTATTGCAAGAGCTGTCAACTTATTACGGTCTAGCAATTAGACGTAATTCAGATTCGACTGAAGGGATGAGAAGTGAAATATGGGCAGCATATTATCACAAAATTTCAACAGATGAAAATCCGCAACACTCGTACTGTCCTCCAGGTTCCGAATCGTGGTGCAAGTGGCGTCAAAGTGAGGCTGCAGGTACTTTAGACACCTACGAGCACCCACCTGCTCTGTGCGATGAAGCACAAGAGATATTAAAACCAATTTATGAAGAATTGACAGCAGAGACTTTATTGGAAAGGTGTATTGGCAGTAATACGCAGAACAATAACGAAAGTTTCAATGCTTGCGTGTGGCACCTTGCGCCGAAACATCTGTTTGCCGGAAAAAAAATCATTGATATTGCCACTCACATTTCCGCTTGCATATTCAATGAAGGATTTGCATCCCTATTGAAAATAATGGAGACCATGGGCATAACAATCGGGCCACAAGCGGAGCAACTAGCGCAAAACCGAGACGAGCTGCGAGTATCGAGCGCCAACCGTAGGAGCACGGACAACTCCAAAGAGGCTCGGACAGCTCGAAGAAATGAAAGGAGTGAGGAAATCTTGAATTATGAACGTTCCGAAGGAATCCTATATGGTGCCGGAATCGCGGATTAACTGTAAGTATTCAAAATTTGCTCAATTTTTGAAAATATCTGTACCTCAAACTTTAAACTCATTTATCTCGAAACGACTTTTTTCGGCACTGCGCAGGTGAAAACAAAAAAACTATTCAACCGAATCACTTGAAATTTGGATATGTTGTTCACAACATGTATGGCTATCGTCGGAACTACAATCATAATTTTATTTAAATAATTTCTTATTGTTTATACTAAAAAACTAGTGAAAAAAAAACCCGATTTTACGAATTTTTTTTCAAAAGCGCGCCATTTTGTCAATTTTTAATTTTTTCGATTTGTTCTAGTCCCGACCATAACTGCACTCTTTCTGATTAAGAATCTTCTTGAATTTTGTGTTTCAGATGAGTAGAAGTCTCGGATCGATCTTCACCGTCCGGGTCGGATTTTTCGAGAGGGTCGTCTTCAATGCCAATTATATGATAATAAACACTGTTTTTAAAATTAAAAAAAAATTTTTTTGTATACTTAATAAAGGTAGTAATAAACCCGAAAAGTTAAAACATCGATTTTTAAATTTTTTAAGGCAAAAAAAAAATCGTGAAAATAGGTGAAATTTTCGTGCTCTAGACCATACGGTCCCCTTAACCATTTAATTTCAATAGTCAATGGAAATATTCTCCATTAATCATTTAATTTTAATGGCCAATGGAAATATTTTCCATTAACCATTAAAATGAAATAATAGTAATCGAGGTTTCCTCGGTTACCAGTAGCAGTACCAATTTTGGCTGGGTCAAAATAACCCTACGGTAGTAACCGAGGTTCTCTCGGTTACAAGTAGCGTGAGAGGTTTTGTTCTGGGTCAAAATGACCCTCTGGTAGTAACCGAGGTTTTCTCGGCTACAAGTACCGTGAGAGGTTTTATTCTGGGTTAAAATGACCCCATGGTAGTAAACACAGTCATCTTGATTACTAGTAATGGGATGATGCTGAAGTTTCCATGGTTGGAAAACAACGAAATCGAAAATTTTTCAAAGTTGTCACGCCAACTTTTTTATTTCATGGATCCATTCGGATAAGCATAGAAATGAGGTACAAGAAGTTTCGCAGAGGTTAGACGACCGGAAATAATAATTTAGGGGTTTGAAGATTTGAAAAATTTCTGACGACTCCGCTATGGGTTACGCTATCTTTTTTATTTCACATATCATTAGAATACCCCAGAAGGCAATTGAGAAAAAATTCGGAAAAAAAATGAGTCACCGGAAAATGCGCTTTAAGGTCTTTGAAGATTTGAAAAATTTTTGACGCCCGCGCTATGGGTTACGCCATCTTTTTTATTTCACATATAGTTAGGATACCCCAGTTAGTAGTTATATAAAAATTGGCAAAAAAATCGAGTCACCGGAAAGTGCGATTTAAGGTGTTTCAAAATTTGAAAAATTTTTGACGCCCGCGCTATGAGTTACGCCATCTTTTTTATTTCACATATAGTTAGGATACCCCAGTTAGTAGTTATAAAAAAAATTGGCAAAAAAATCAAGTCACCGGAAAATGCGCTTTATGGGGTTTGCAAATATGAAGAATTTCTGACACCCACACTATGGGTTACGATAACTTTATTATTTCACGGATCGATAGAATGACTTGGAAGGCAATCAATAAAAAATTGACAAAAAAATTGAGTAGACGGGAAGTACGAAAAACAATCGAAGACTCGTTTACACATTGCTCGACAAACCTCGAAACGGAGCGCCGCTCTGTCTCACTTAGAATGCGGCGTATGCGGCGGAGCCAGCTATTGCTGTCTCACTCACTCGGCAGTCGGAGCGACGAGTGGGCATCTTCGTTGAGCGTTGCGCTCGAGTCGACGAGAAGTACGGTTTACGGCGGTTAAAATCTCGAAAATTTTCACCAGCCACACTAAGGGTTACGCCATCTTTTTTATTCCATGCATCCGTTCGGTTATCCATAGACATAAAGTACAAAAAGTTTCGCGATCGTAGGACCACCGGACAAAATAATTTGACGGGTTTTAAGATTTGAAAAATTTCTGGTGACTACGCTATGGGTTACGCCATCTTTTTTATTTCATATATCGTTAGATCACCTCAAGCCTCAATCAGGAGAAAATTGGTGAAAAAATCGAGTCACCGGAAAGTGCACTTTCGGGGGTTCGAAGGTTTGAAAAATTTCTGACGCCTCCGCGATGGGTTACGCCATCTTTTTTATTTCACATATCATTAGATCAACTTAAACATCAGCCAGGAAAAAATTGGGGAAAAAATCGACTCACCGGAAAATGCACTTTAAGGGATTCGAAGATTTGAAAAATTTCTGACGCCTATGCTATGGGTTACGCCATCTTTTTTATTTCACATATCGTTTGATCAACTCAAACATCAGTCAGAAAAAAATTGGGAAAAAAATCGAGTCACCGGAAAATGCACTTTGAGGCGTTCAAAGAATTCAAAAATTTCTGACGTCTACGCTATGGGTTACGCCGTCTTTTTTATTTCACATATCGTTACATCAACTCAAACATCAGTCAGGAAAAAATTGGGAAAAAATCGAGTCACCGGAAAATGCACTTTGAGGGTTTCAAAGAATTCAAAAATTTCTGACGCCTACGCTATGGGTTACGCCATCTTTTTTATTTCACATATCGTTAGAATACCCCAGAAGGCAATTGGGAAAAAATTCGCAAAAAAAATGAGTCACCGGAAAATGCACTTTAAGGTGTTTGAAGATTTGAAAAATTTTTGACGCCCGCGCTATGGGTTACGCCACCTTTTTTATTTCACATATAGTTAGGATACCCCAGTAGTTATAAAAAAATTGGGGAAAAAATCGCGTCACCGGAAAGTGCGATTTAAGGGGTTTCAAAATTTAAAAAATTTCTGACTCCCACGCTATGGATTACGCCATCTTTTTTATTTCACATATCGTTAGGATGGTTCCGACAGCAGTTGGAAAAAAATTGACAACAAAATCGAGTCACCGGAAAATGAGCTTTGAGGGGTTTCAAAATTTGAAGATTTTCTGACACCCACGCTATGGGTTACAATAACTTCATTATTTCACCGATCGATAGAATGACTTGGAAGGCAGTCACTAAAAAATTGACAAAAATATTGAGTAGACGGGAAGTACGAAAAACAATCGAACACTTGTTTACACATTACTCGAGAAACCTCGAAACGGAGCGTCGCTCTGTCTCACTTAGAGTGGCGCGTAAGCGGCGGAGCCAGCTATTGCTGTCTCACTCCCTCGGCAGTCGGAGCGACTAGCGGGCATCTTCGTTGAGCGTTGCGCTCGAGTCACCGGGCAGTACGGTTTACGGCGGTTAAAATCTTGAAAATTTTCGCCACCCACACTAAGGGTTACGCCATTTATTTTATTCCATGAATCCCTTTGGATATCCATAGACATAAAGTACAAAAAGTTTCGCGATCGTAGGACCACCAGAAAAAATACATCAACG
Source organism: Rhimphoctona megacephalus (assembly GCA_963989365.1). Lineage (NCBI taxonomy): Eukaryota > Metazoa > Arthropoda > Insecta > Hymenoptera > Ichneumonidae > Rhimphoctona > Rhimphoctona megacephalus. The sequence goes on along the minus strand of OZ022415.1, from coordinate 6,050,235 downwards.
GGTTTGAAGATTTGAAAAAATTATAGCGCACACGCTATGGGTTACGTCATCTTTTTTTTTTTACATATCGTTAGATCAACTCAAACATTAGTCAGGAAAAAATTGGGAAAAAATGGAGTCATCGGAAAATGCACTTTAAGGAGTTCAAAGATTTCAAAAATTTCCGACGCCTCCGCGATGGGTTACGCTATCTTTTTTATCCTTTATATCGTTAGAATATCCCAGAAGGCAAATGGGGAAAAATGCGCAAAAAAATGCGTCACCGGAAAATGCGCTTTAAGGTGTTTGAAGATTTGAAAAAACTTTCACGCCCGCGCTATGGGTTACGCCAACTAAAATATTTCACATATACTTAGGATACCTCAGTTGGTAGTTATACAAAAATTGGCAAAAAAATCGAGTCTCCGGAAAGTGGGATTTAAGGTGTTTGAAGATGTAAAAAATTTTTGACGCCCGCACTATGGGTTACGCCATCTTTTTTATTTCACATATAGTTAGGATACCTCAGTTAGTAGTTATAAAAAAATTGGCAAAAAAAATCGAGTCACCGGAAAGTGCGATTTAAGGGGTTTCAAGGACAAAAAGTTCCCGACACCCACGCTACGAATTACGCCATCTTTTCTATTTCAGATATCGTTAGAATGCTTCCAACAGCAGTTGAAAAAAAATTGGCAAAATATCGAGTCACCGGAAAATGCGCTTCATGAGGTTTGAAAATATTAAGAATTTCTGACACCCACGCTATGGGTTACGATAACTTTATTATTTCACGGATCGATAGAATGACTTGGAAGGCAGTTAATAAAAAATTGACAAACAAATTGAGTAGACGGGAAGTACGAAAAACAATCGAAGACTCGTTTACACATTGCTCGACAAACCTCGAAACGGAGCGCCGCTCTGTCTCACTTAGAATGCGGCGTATGCGGCGGAGCCAGCTATTGCTGTCTCACTCACTCGGCAGTCGGAGCGACGCGTGGGCATCTTCGTTGATCGTTGCGCTCGAGTCGCCGGGAAGAACGGTTTACGGTGGTTGAAATCTTGAAAATTTACACCACCCATACTAAGGGTTACGCCATCTTTTTTATTACATGAATCCCTTTGGATATTCATAGACATAAAGTACAAATAGTTTCGCGATCGAAGACCACCGGAAAAAATAATTTAACGGATTTAAAGATTTCAAAATATTATGGCGCACACGCTATGGGTTACGCCATCTTTTTTATTTCACATATAGTTAGGATACCCCAGTTAGTAGTTATAAAAAAATTGGCGAAAAAATCGACTCACCGGAAAGTGCGATTTAAGTTGTTTCAAAATTTTAGAAATTTCTGACACCCACGCTATGAGTTACGCCATCTTTTTTATTTCAATTGTCGTTAGAATGTTTCCGACGGCAGTTGGAAAAAAATTGGCAAAAAATTCGAGTCACCGGTAAATGCTCTTTATGGGGTTTGAAAATATGAAGAATTTCTGACACCCATGCTATGGGTTACGATAACCTTATTATTTCACGGATCGATAGAATGACTTGGAAGGCAGTCAATAAAAAATTGACAAAAAAATTGAGTAGACGGGAAGTACGAAAAACAATCGAACACTCGTTTGCACATTGCTCGAGAAACCTCGAAATGGAGCGCCGCTCTGTCTCACTTACAGTGGCGCGTATGCAGCGGAGCCAGCTATTGCTGTCTCACTTACTCGGCAGTCGGAGGGACGAGTGGGCATCTTCGTTGAGCGTTGCGCTCGAGTCGCCGGGAAGAACGGTTTACGGCGGTTAAAATCTTGAAAATTTACACCACCCACACTAAGGATTATGCCATCTTTTTTATTCCATGAATCCGTTCAGATATCCATTGGCATAAAGTACAAAAAGTTTCGCGATCGTAGGACCACCGGAAAAAATAATTTAACGGGTTTGAAGATTTGAAAAAATTATAGCGCACACGCTATGGGTTACGCCATCTTTTTTATTTCATATATCGTTAGACAACTTCAAGCATCAGTCAGGAAAAAAATTGGGAAAAAAATCAAGTCACCGGAAAATGCACTTTAAGAGGATCAAAGATTTCGAAAATTTCTGATGCCTATCGCGATGAGAACCGCGAACCGGAGCATCGGCCGTCTCACTTACAGCAGCGCGTAAGCATAGGGGACAGCTGTAGCTGTCTCACTCGCTGAAGGACCGGTACGAAGAGGGGACATTCTCGTTCAGCGTTACATTCGACGATTCGGCTGCAAATGCCTGACGCGCGTGCATGCTTAGGATGTATGTGCAAATTTTTTTTACCACTCAACCTATGTATCAACCTAAACTTTTTATTTTACAGATTGTTAGAATGCTCTACAAAGTATTTACGAAAAAATTCGGGAAAAAGTCTAATCTCCGGAAGGAACATTTTAAGTTCCCCAAAATTTTACCACCCACTTCATGGATGACGCTGTTTCTTTCCATTGCATTTATCTGTAGAGTGATCCAAAAGATTCCAAAAAAAATTTTGTAAAAATCACTACCTAAGGTTGTTGACGACTTGTAAAATTCATTCCAACTATCTTATGGAAGATGCTCAATTTTTCATTTTATTGATTGCTTGACGGCCCGAGAAAGTAGTTACTAAAAAGTTGTCGATGAAATCAAGTCCTTGGAAACTATCATTCAAGGCGGTTTATTGTTGTACAAATTCCCACCATTCACACCATGAAGGTTCTCTAAGTTTTGATACATTGATGAGTACGGCGATTAAAAAGAACGGTACAACATAATGACGACTAAATTGTGCTACCAGAAAGTCCAACTATGCTGGTTGAAAATTTTTTGTCACTCACCTCGTAGAAGTTACTATATTTTCTATATTATACATACTCAGAGTGATTACAAAAAATGCAAAAAAAACGGCGTAACAATCAAGTCATTGAAAAATGTCATTTAACGCGGATGAGTCCTTCCACATTTCTTACCATTTACGCTCTGGGACGCGCCAACTTTACTTTTCATCAAATTAGTAGAGCGATTAAAAAGGAAGGTGGAAAACCTTTTTTTGACGACTATTTTAGAATATGCAAAATGAAATTTGCCTTATTTTTCATGAAGGTGTCAATTCTAAAAAGCATAGTCAGCGATTTCAGTCGCTCGAGAATTATATCTTGACAGTATTCTATCACCCACGCTATTAAGGGACAACACCACTGTGACGGCTTCAAAAAATCGATTTTTTGAAAACCATTTTAAAAAATCTAAAATACTTTTAAGATTGAAATGCCGTTGGACCCAGGTCGAAAAAATAATTATTTTCGTAGATATTGATTATTTTGTGGAGCGGTGCAGCGGTCCGCGACGCTCGGGGTCCCGCGCAGCTGGGCGCTGGTGACGGTGATTCTAAAACGCTTCTGGGCATATCGAATAGCGATCCATATGACGGTTTCGAGATAAAAATAAAGAGTGCATCGATCATGTCCAAAAACGTATGGGGACGCGCCTCCGCGAAATCGTGAAAAAAAAGGATTGTCTGGCAGAGGAAAGCTCACCGGAAAATTGATTGACGAGTTGAGCACATATTACGGCTTGGCTATTCGGAGGGACAGCGATGATGTTGACAAAATGAGGATGGCAATTTGGGCAACTATCAAACATAAAATGTCCACAGACAGTGAGCCACAACATGACGATTGCCCGGAAGGAGCCGAGTCGTGGTGTTCGTGGCAGCGCGCGGTCGCAAATGGTGATATTTCTAAATATCGCCATAAACCGCCTCTTCCTCAGGAAATATTGGAGGCAATTCAGCCAATCTTCGAAAATTTGAGCAGGGACGATTTGCTGCAGCGTTGTTTGGGCGGCTATACGCAAAACAATAACGAAAGCTACAATAAATCAGTTTGGGCAATAGCCCCCAAGTGCCAGTCCGGAAGCAAAAAAATCATTGATATTGCAACTGATATCGCGGTATTAGTGTTCAATGATGACCTGAGAAGTCTCATGAAAGTACTGGAGACGTTGGGGATAACCATCGGCCCAAATTGTTTCAACTTTTGCGTTGAGACCGACGCAGCGCGGATCCAGCTCGCGGAGCGCTCGCTCACAGACGCTGCAAAAGAAGCGAGAAAAGCCTTAACAAGTTCGAGGAAAGAATCGGGAGACAACGATTTGCGTCTTGATGGCCAGCTATATGGTGCCGGCATCGCTGATTGAAGGAAAATATTTTTTTTTTCAATTTATAACATAAATTAACAAACCTAAAACTTTGAACGCGTTTTTCTCAAAACCACTTTTTTGAGTGCGGCACGCAGCAGAACTCGAGCAATTTTTATCCGATCGACTTCAAATTTTTACTGTATCAATAAAAGTAGATTATCTAGAGAAGTACATAGGATTTTTTCGATAGATCAATAATTATAAAAGTTATAGCCTATTTTCGACGAGAAATTTTGCTCAAAAATCATTCTTTAATTTCAAAGGCGTGCCTATTTTTTAAAAATCAATATTTTTCCAAATCCCTATGTACATCTCTTCAAAATATCATATTATTAACGAAAACACTCGGTATTTTTTTTCAGATCGACGTTGAAGAGAGTTCTGCTGCGTGCCGTGAACCACTGCGGAGATGACGCGAGAGCTTCCCCAGCGCCACCATGCGGCGTGAAAAATGTGAAAAAAATGTTTTTTGATACATTAATAAACAAGGAACAAAACCCAAAAATTTTTTTTCGAATATCTCTTTTTTTTCCACAAAAAAAAATTCTTGAAAAATGTGAAAAAAATAGGGGGTAACAGTGGTGTTGTCCGTTAATCTAGCCACCTTTTTATCCCACGAATCGTGTTGAATAGGCAAAATGGACTTCACGCTATGACTTTTGCAAATATTTCCCTTCCACGAATCTTCCACAACAATCGATAGAATGAGAGACAATGTTTCACGAAGGTTGTATCACTGGAAAGAAGTGTTTATTCACATATATATTGTATTTTATTTTTTCATTTTAATTCATATGAAGTAAATTACACATAATACATCACGAAGATCCGGAATTACAAGTTACATTTATTTGACCAATAACAATATCACAATAGATTTATTCTTTCGGAAAATATGACATATAATTTAGTATCGAGAAAAATGCGGTTAGATATTAATTCCATATAGAATTTTGATACCAGCAAGTGTAATAAAATTAATTGCATTACACGATCAATTTTCATGTTAAGTACCAAAATAACAGTAATAACAGTAAATAACAAACAGTTTACATCGTGAAACGAACGGCTGATAGGACCCTTGTTGTGACACTCATTGGATCGATAACTTTAACTGACGCTCGATCCACAATAAAATTAGCCATGTTGATCCTCAGTAACAGACGGAATTCATAGGCTGTTAGACTATTGGAGATTTTTTATCATCCTCAGTATGTCTTCTCTATCTTAGGATACTATCTATCGACTAATCTATTTTACATATGGTACCCATTTATTCGATGTTTTTTGTTAAGTAATGTTCTATTATGAGTCGTACTTATTCAGGGATATGTTTCTTAAGCTTCGATTGTTTTTGATCCAATGGAAGCATGTATTAAAGTTTTATATTTTTCGTCGTTACTTATCACAGATATTCCTTGTATCAATTTCAATTCCTCGTACATTTATTTACGCGTATGCATTGGTTTTGTGAGGATAACAATCACGTATGTCAGTAGTAACTGTTTTACGTTTATCAATTCAATATTCCATTACATTTTTATCAGGAGGTTTAAGCACGTGTGTGATCACGACTTGATCACAGGATTAATGTATGTACGTGCTTCTATTCACTCGCTCTCTCATCATCACACGCACAGATGCGTACACTCGCACCCCCACAAAGATACTGAACAGTGTCACTAATTGTTAAATCTATCATTCAAGAATATCACAAGAGTTCACTTATTCATGTTTACGTAGGTACATACTTTGACGTAAATTATTTGTATTTCTGATTGCCATGAAAGTCCTATTTTCCATCATTGGTCGCGAGCGTAAGACGGGGCTCCCGATTATCTGATTTTCCGGGATTATTATTTTTTCAATTTTTTTATTTCAAAATTCGTTTTTCCCCTAACTCAGCGATGAACGATTTCATTTATCTCGACGGACTGTATTTAATTGTTGTCTAGCTATTCGAGTAAGAGAATAAGGGTATTGGACACAGCCCTAAAATGATGACGGGAGACATGAGACCTCGTTTTATTCGAAGCTTGAATCTCGCATCAAATCGAATTTCCGCTCAGGATCGAAGTTGGCAGTTTTCCGTTTCAATCCTCTGTCACCGAACCCGATGCGCTTTTCTAAGAATCTGTCGGACGACGACAATCGATTCTCAATCGCGAGGTGTATGGCCAAACGTACGAACCCTGCTTCAAGTACATTGTTTTCGATGAGAGATTGGCCTCGAGGTTCCTCCGTCGTATCGTTCTCCCAAAAACGCCAACGAAGACTTCCGTAGCGAACTGCTTTCTTTAATTTGGATCCTTCCCATTTGTCCGCGATAATGCTAATTGAAAAATGGGACAATATATGTTTTGAGACGCGATTAGTTGCAAGTAAATTACATTTTTCTGAGACAGGCTCGACGAGGTTGTGACGCAGCCGGGGCATCGAGCAGGTCGGACAGAGAAGCTTCATTTTTCTTTCCGCTATTTGTCTGCTTCTGTATAATGAGATCCCTAGTGCTAAAAGCTGAGTCAAAAGATCTCCTCAGGGCAGAGCGATGAAGATGACTCCAGATAATCCGATAAAACCTTCCAATTCGGTTCGCAACATTCTTCGTACAAAAATCTGCGAATGCCATATGAAACAAGATCAATTGGGATACAGACGGGGTGGAATCATTTATATTCGCGGGCACTCACTCATTGTACATTCCGTTAAAATTCGTTGCTTTTACTAATTGGTTTGTTCAGTCAATGCAGACGTCGTCGCTATTTACCTCTGGTTCCCGGTTGCTGCTCTTATCGGAATTCAAATAGTACAGCAGTTCCTATAAAACAGAATTAACCTCGAACTGAAGTAAAAAACAAAGTATACAATTGATAAGTGATATGAGCGTTCTAACGTCCGCTCTCAAGATCAACTAATAAGATAAATCGTTTATGTGATCCACGGTATCAATAAAGCTTCAAATTTTAAATAATCTTCAAGGAAAATACGAATAAAAACATACCAGGAGTTCCAACATATGCGACCATCGTTTTTGTAAAATAAAACGACGGATTCGACACTTGCAGAATTTCCTATTGGTGCTTGATGACGGTGATACTGTATGATTCTCCGTCAGTTTTGAAATCCTCGTAGCTTTTACATAACAGTTGAACGGAATTGTGATGTTACAACTGCTTCGCATTTTTACAAAGTTTTTTTCAATAATGACTTGAACGTCTCTTTTCTTTTGAATTAATTTCAAACGATGGTAAGTATTTATAAGTTGGGCTTTAGCTCGAAGCTCGTGTATAACAACCCGAAGAATTCCCGTTCTAATAATATAATATTAATAACATAATAATTAATAACATAATAATTATAATAAAATAAAATTAATCAAACACATGTGTTCACTATTTTTAAGCAAGTACAGCGCAAAAGACAACTTAGCCGTTCTTCAGAATAAGGCGAGTAGAAAACGTTACGAGATTGAAGAAATGCAAGATATGGATAATGCTGACAATGATATATTACGTACCGAAGATAACAAGGATGATCAAGAGACGCGGTAGCGGCTCGACGCCAAGTATTAAAAGAAAAAGCCAGCGCGAGGCCTACCGCACTCTTATATACGCGAATATGCCGGTTTTATGACGTCACGGCGTTTTCAAACCGTTCTGACGTACGAACCATTTGATCAAAAAATCTGAATATTGGTGACGATTTTTTTTCGATTTTTCTCTTTCTATTGCTCTTTGTTGCAAGTAAATCCGTCCAGCCAATCTTGGGATATAATGATTTAGCGACATAAAATCGAACATTTCGGGATACTGTGCTTTTCTTAGGATTCTTAGGATCAGACAGGTGTAAGTCGCGCTCGAATGGGCGGGGCATACGCCCTTTTAACGATAATCTACATTTCTCTACTGTCCGTCACGTTGCCCACTGAACGATGCTACCCTCTCTCCTTGCGCGCCGCTGAGTGAGAGAGACAGCGCGCTAAACCTCGTCCCCTCTCTCTCGCTTGTATAGCGTCCTTTCTCTTTCCCGCTGTTTCACGCGCTCTATATATATATATATATATATATATATATATATATATATATGCCGGCCGAAATCGTAAAATTTGGAGCCGCACTAAAAGTTCGATTGCTCTGCCAAAAAAGTAGATATTCCAATTTTGCAAACAAGATTTTGAAGAGGGCATATACAGCTTCATTCTGGGTTATTTAAATACTTTTACGATTTTTTTCGGACCTTGTATACATTTTTGAACATGGTCGTTTTTCACTTTTTTCAGTTGTTTAAAATTGGTTTAAATTACATGAATTAAATAATACGCGTAGCATTTCTTCCTGTACTTCCTGTATGCACTAACTATCGAGTCGCTACCGCGTCTCTTGATATGTATACACATGAGAAATAAACCACATGTAATAATATAACCACATGTAATAATTAAAATATTAATATATAATATATGATATCGCGTGTCATTGACAATGAGTAAGAGTAAAAAAAAAAAATAGAGCGCAAAGCCGCGCGCGTTTTATCTCTTTCTCATTTGTTTTCAATAAATAATGAATGAAAATATCATATGTTTTCTGTATCGCGCGCTCTAACACTGTGTTATTCTTTATTTTTTACTAAAAAAAAATGAAGTTTTTGTATAAATTTTTCTACAAATATAAGGATGACATTTATATGTCGATCAGTATAATTTTGGACACGTTTTGTCACCGCTGTGTAATCTCGCTGAATGCCAGTCAATCATCTTCGTAGATACTTGAGATGGCTGCTCCCCTGCGAGACCGTCAGCGCGCGTATTTTGTAGTAATATGCGATAAAATGTGAGGGAAACATAATTTTTTAAATTTTCGTCTTGAATTTAAAATTTATTATTAACTCTGTTTAAATTATATTAATTTGAATATGAGTGAAGTTTCAGTGCAAGTATAGTGATTCCGAAAAAATTGTGTCCTGTCTTCAGATTTTCCATCAGCTGTCGCTTTTAGTTTTTGACACATCCTTATTGTTTTGTCCTCCCTTTCTATACCCTGAATTATCATTTTTTTATTCAAATCAAGAGACGCGGTAGCGGCTCAACGCCAAGTATTAAAAGAAAAAGTCAGCGCGAGCCCTGCCGCACTTTTATATACACGAATATACCGGTTTTATGACGTCATAGCGTTTTTAAATCGCTCTCACGGACGAACCGTTTGAGTAAAACATCTGAATATTTGTGACGAATTTTTTTCGATTTTTCTCTTTCTATTGGTCTTTGTTGTAAGTAGATCCGTTTAGCCAATCTTGAGATATGATAATTTAATGAATTAAAATCGAATGTTTCGGGATAATCTGTCTTCCTGGAAACAAACGGGCGTAAGTCACGCTTGAATAGGTGAGACACATGTCCTTTTGATAAGAATCTTCTACATTTCTCTGCTTTCCGTCACCCAGTCCCGCTGAACGAGGCTTATACCCCCTTTTATCGCTCGCCGCTGAGTGAGAGACAGCGCGCGAATCTTCGTCCCCCTCTCTCGCTCGTAGCGCGCTCGCTCTCTTTCTCATTATTATTATTTCTGTTATTTTAGTTAGTTTAGTATTTTAGTTTCTGTTATTTTTTTTATTTAAAAAACTATTATTTTTTGAGAAATTTTAAGCATATTTTAAGTGTGATCGTAGGGAAATCATTCGTTGTATATTATTATTATAATTAAAATATCGATTTTTTTTACAATCTATTATCTATAGCTCCTTGAAAACTCGAACAAAGCGAATCGTCTAGGAGGTTATCATTTTTGTTCTGAAATGTACTTTGTTTAAAACTATGTGAAAAATTATTCGAAGTTTACATCACCTACCTTTTTTTATCCTAATATAAAATAACCTTTTTTCATAGCGCTTGTACAAATTAATTTGTTTCTTCAATGTTTGTACGGAAGCATAATTTAATTAATAAATTTTAAGCGAAGTACAAACATGAGAAAACAGCTAGTTCTATTTTTCAAATTGTTAATTTTAATAAACATTTTTGTTGTTGATTAGACTAATATTTCCACACGATTATACTAGTCTTGAAATGCGTTGAATGAATAATAGTTTCCTATGAAAATTTAACAGCAAAATTAAAAGGGACTATCGCTGCGGGAAAAAACACTTTTTGCTTATAATTTAAAAATTGCTTTACGTAATCTTTAAACAATTGTTGACATATTTTTCAATGAAAGCATCTGTCAAAACGAAAAATTTGACCCACTTATCCATTCGGTTTGTATGATTTTTCAGAGATTAGTGCATGATTAATAGTAAAAAAAATCCACAGTTCAATTATAAAAAATACAACGAACGATTTCCCCATCATCAAAGTTTTTGATGAAAATGGAAGTAGTTTTTGATAAAAATTCAAGAGTAATATCGAAGGGGGTTGACACTGTGGAGAAAAACATTTTACGCTTAGAATTTGAAAAATGGTTGTATGTAATACTTTGGAAAGGTATTAAAAATGTACGCCAAATATTAAAAAATTGTAACCTTAGTTGTCAAATGACCACCTTACATCCGGATATTACTTTGCAAAAAAATTGATTTTCTTTATAACTATCATTTTCTTTCCATTTCATTGTTAAAACTTGTTTTCCTCGTATAATACTCATTTAGCAGTGTTTGTGCGTCAGTGATGGAAGAAATTACTGTTTAGCTCTGCGATTGTTTTTTGTCATATGAAGGAAGTTACTCAACTTATGTAAAAAAAAATCTGATTAATCATTGTTCCCGAATGAGAATTTTTTTTACCTCTATAGGACAGTTGGTGAGTATGGCCGTTTTTCAAAAAGAAGTGAAATCAATCGCAAAAAACTTTAAAAAAGTAGAAAAAGAACGCCAAGTATTAAAAGACGCGACCATAGATATAAAATAACCATTCAAAATTTTTTCTGTTATTATATTACAATTTTTGCACCCCGAAAAAACCAAACAAAAAATGTTTATACTTAATTTCCAAAAAAATAAGTAAATATCAACATCCATTTCTCTTCCGTAATACTGAAAAGGGTACTTCACCCCAAAAAGAATGAACAAACATACTAGAAAAATTTTGGCATTCATTATCGAATAAAAACCTATTTACATGTTTTATTTTGTTTTTGTCTTGATATGTGATGAGTACATAGAAAAAAGATCTAGTTGTAAATTGTTGCCGATGATTGAAAAAAAAATGAAATCATTTCAACGTAGCCAAGAATGGTGAATGAATTACGAGTTTCGGAATGGAATCATGTATATCTTGAAGATTGACCTGCTAGAAGTTTTTGTCACCTGAAGGGCTTCAAAAAAAATTCTGCGGATATGAAGAAAATGTTATTCTGCTTTTATGCTCGCTAAGCACTAAGAATGTACAACACAATTCCACAGAGAATAATACAAAAAACAATTACATATTGTGACGTTAAAATTTTTAACGTCCCTTAAATGGTTGGCTCTCGCTCCTCTTGCTCAGCGTTCCGGCCACGATACAGCTTCGCAGGGTCTATTTGGGACAAAAGAATTGTTATTTTAGAAAATTGATTGCGTCCCGAACATATTTTTTTTCTATATTCTTGAATGCGAGAATTGTCGGAGGGAGGAGAGCAGCCGCATAGAAGTCAGAGCGAGGAAGAGAGAGAGAAGGAAGATTTAAAGGTTCATCTTCGGCGTACTTCGAGTGGAGCTCGTACGCATTATTGGGGACTCACACGCACACAACATTTACACACTCATTCGTCAACGTCTCGATTTCGAACAATCTGGAATCTTCGAGAATATTATCATCGCTAAACGACGCTATTGGTCATCGTCGTTTTCCCATTGTTACTTCAGGGGAGTCGCAATATTGGGTGACGTCGAACCTATTGCAATAATTTAAATGTGAGGAAAGGAGACAAGGATTCTCGACGAGGAATAAACGATTCGCCTTTTTCTGATAATCAAATATGTAATTCTTTATTTAAATATATGCCACGAGCACGACTGGCTCTTACAAGGGTTGCCTTACAACTAACACATAGCGACAGGTACGCGACAAGCGTGCCCTCTACTTCTTTCGTGAAGACGCCGAAACCAACCGTTAAGGCCAACACGCATCAAACTTTTTCAATACTTCCGCCGTTTAAGCGTGTTGTACATTCATACCCATACTTTCACGCAACATACCAAAACGTTCTTTCGGCAAAGCCTTTGTAAATATGTCAGCTTTTTGCTGCTCTGTAGGAACGTACTCTACTCTAATTTCTTTTTCCTCGACTTTCTCACGAATGTAGTGATATCGGATATCGATGTGTTTGGTGCGTTTGTGAAACTCCGGGTTTCTGACTAATTTTATCGCACTCTGATTGTCGACAAAAATCACAGTTGCTTCCGCACAAAGACATCCCATATCCGATAGCAGTTTTCTCAACCAAACCGCTTCCTTCGATGCAGCTGATGCTGCGACATATTCTGACTCAGTAGTGCTGAGTGTGACTAGTTTCTGACGCTGACTAGACCATGTTACTGGACCACCTACAAGCTCAAACACATATCCGGTTGTCGACCTTCTGGTCTCTATGTCGCCCGCATAATCCGCATCCGAGTACCCGATCAATTTAGGCATGTTTCCACCGCCGCGAAACTCGATCCCATACTCTACTGTTCCCGACAGATACGCGAAAACTCTTTTCACCGCTCTCCAGTGATCATCGTTGTGATTGTTTAGGTACTTGCTCACGGAGTTTACAGCATATGCAAGATCAGGACGCGACACGATTGCTAAAAACATTAACGACCCGACAGCTTCTCTATACGGTACTTTCTCGCTTGTTTTCTCTCCGTTGATTACAGGATGCAACGCCACGTGCGGATCCGACGGTACGCTTACCGATTTCGCGTTGCTCATACCAAACTTCTCTATCACTCTTTTCGCGTATGCGCTCTGATGCACAAATATCGTTTTTCTATCACGGTCTCGCTTGATTTGCATTCCAACAAATACACTCGAATCACCGATGGTGATTTTGAACGAATTACTCAAGTGCTCAAGAACATTCTCGATAATCTCATTCGTTTCAGCCACTATCAGCCCGTCGTCCACAAACAACGCAAGATATACAACAGAATTCCCGACATTTCCAACGAAAATACATCGATCAGCCTCAGTTTCTTTGAACTCGAATTCTCGCAAAAACGCACTGAACTCTCTGTTCCATCACCTTGGAGCTTGTTTGAGTCCGTACAATGACTTCTCCAAGCGACACACGACACTTTTTCCCGCACTTACTCTTGATTCTTCAATGCCAAGACCCTCTGGAACGTCCATGAATATTTCTTCATCCAGCTTTCCATACAAAAATGCTGTCTGTACGTCAAACTGAGCCAGCTCGAGGTCTTTTTCAGCAGCAACTGCGAGTAACACTCTCAGTGAGTCATACCTTACAACAGGGGCAAAGGTTTCCATGAAGTCGACTCCTTTTCTCTGCATAAAGCCCCGAGCGCACAGGCGTGCCTTGTACTTGTAGATGTTTCCTTCGGTGTCCTTCATTAGTCGAAAAACCCATTTGGAATCAATGGTTTTCATCCCAAGCTTTTTCTCAACCAATGACCAGGTACCGTTCTCTTTGTGAGCACTCAGCTCCTTTTCGATCGCTTTGATCCATTCTGACGAGTCTTTACTCACCATTGCTTCTTCAAATGTTTCTGGTACATTCAGCTCTGCGACGTTAGTCTCGTAACGTCCCGGTTTCTTCAGTTTTGTTCTATCTCTCAAAACTCGACCTGCCGGTGAAGCTGGTTCTTGTCTCTCGTTCACTGCGTTCTCGGCAGCCGGCGCGAAAACGTCTTCGTCGTCGTTCTCTTCTTCTTCAACTTCTTCTCGAAATTCTGCTTCCTTGACCTTCGGTATTATGATCTCGTCATCGTCCTGATCTTTTAACGTCGCGGTTATTTTTCCGATTCTTTCGTGAAATACTACATCTCGTGATACGGACACTTTCTTCGACTCTGGGTCATAAACACGGTAATTCGACGAGTTTCCTTCATACCCAACAAGAATCATCTTCTTTGCGCGCACGTCGAATTTCTTCGTGAATTGTTTAGGTATATTCACGTACGCTTCGGCTCCGAAGATGCGCAGGTGCTTCAGGTTCGGTTTCTGTCCAACCCAGAGCTCGTATGAAGTTGCTCCATCCCGTATTCCCGACGATCCCGATCGATTCATTAGATACACCGCCGTATTTGCTGCTTCCGCCCACAGTGTAAGCGGGAGATCTTTCGCGATTAACATGGTTCTTGCGCTTTCTATAATCGTCCTGTTATCTCTCTCCGCCTTACCGTTCTGTTGCGGCGTATACGGCGCCGTGTTTTCCCGCTGAATCCCCCGTGACTCTAGGTAGCTGTCCATGTTTTTGTTTCTGAACTCCCCGCCGTTATCGGATCGTAATACGCGCATCACTCTACCGAACTTATTTTCAATCAGCTTGTCGAAGACTTTGAACTTTTCGTAAACGTCACTTTTGTGTCTCAAAAAGTAAATGTATCGGTAACTCGTAGCATCGTCTTTAAATGTTAAGAGAAAACGCGAACCGCCTGGAGTCTCCGTGGACATCGGTCCACACACGTCTGTGTGTATAACCTCGCCGGGCACTGTCGCTGCACGTTCGCGTTCCTTTCGAAATGGACGCCTGTGGGATTTCCCGATCGGACACGAATCACATATCACATCACCACTTTTCGGCAGCTCAACCCCATCCACGAGACCGTTTTCGACTAATTCGCGCAACGCGCGACCATTCACGTGGCCGAGCCGCTCGTGCCACACTTGAAGGTTAGTTTTCGCCACGTTCGCCTCGTCGTCTACTCGCGCACGTTTTACTCGAAACAACATTCGAAAAATCTCGTTTTCTTGCTTTAACCCGTATGCCAACACTTTGTTACCGTCTTTTATTTTCACGTGTTTTCCGATAAACACAACTTCCTGTCCTCTCGTGGTGCAAACGCCGACGGAAAACAAGTTTTTCTTCATTTCTGGCACGTACAACACTTTTTCGATTCGCGAATTGTGCCACGCGCCATCTACGAATTTCTCCATCTCTATTGTTCCTTCGCCGACCACCTTGCATTGTTTGTTGTCTCCGAGAGATACCGTCCCACCTTCTGACAACTGTCGATACTCACTGAACCACTCGCGTCTATACGTGATGTGTCGCGACGCCCCGCTGTCGGTAATCCAACTTTCGTCCTTACCAGCGTTCAACACTGAGTTTACTACGTCAGCCGGCAGATCCGATCTGCCTTCCGTACGAACCGTCGACTTTTTCTCGCTGGACTTTTCTACAACGAACGCACAATCGTGTTTCCCACTCGATGCACCGTCGTCTTTACCGCGTTTTTTATTCGGGCATTCCCGCGCGAAGTGCCCCTTTTCTTGGCACTTAAAACACTGTACCTTTTCTTTGTCTCTCGGTTTCCTCTTTTTCTTGTCATCTTTTGCACCCGATTTCTCACTTTTTCCCGCACTTCCGCTTCGATATGCTGAAAAAGCCCCAGGACTTTCGTCGCCCGAGGTCAAACGAGCTTCCTCGCGAATGAGCCTCTCCTGAAGATTGTCGAGGGTTTGCATGTCAGGCGCGACATTGTCCCACGCGGTCTGGAATGCCGCATACTTTGGTGACAAACTCGCAAGAATTTTTGCTATTATTGTGAGATCCGACACTTGCTCACCAACATCGAGTAACTGCGCGGCCATGTTTTGCACGGCTGCCACGTGTTTCACTATCGAGTCTCCCGGAGACATTCGATACTCGTACAGTTTTGTCATGAGCAGCAATTTGTTTGACGCGGATCTTTGTTCGTGCACACCGGATAATTTTTCCCACATTTCCTTTACCGTAGAGCACATTAACAGCGGCTGCAATTGATCACATTCCATTGCCGAGGATATCAGGAACATCGCGCGCGCGTTGTCCGACAACCACACTTTCGTCGCTTCTTCCTGTCCTTCCCCTGCCGGCATTGTTCTCGTCCCGGTTACCACGTCGTATATGTTGTTCGCAATAAATAGCATTTTCACTTGGAATTTCCAACCTTGAAAATTATCACCATTGAATTTGGTTACGTTTCGCGCTGAGATTGCGTCAGACATTCTGGATTACGTTACACTCGCGATCTGCTCGCACCGATCTTCCAACGAGAAGACGCGCCAAGATGGCTTCCGCTTAACGACCGCGTGTCCCGCGCTTCACGACTCTCGAGAAAAACACTCGACTTTTCTCACAAATAATGCTCAGCTAGGGTGACTGGGCCCATAACCTATTGCAATAATTTAAATGTGAGGAAAGGAGACAAGGATTCTCGACGAGGAATAAACGATTCGCCTTTTTCTGATAATCAAATATGTAATTCTTTATTTAAATATATGCCACGAGCACGACTGGCTCTTACAAGGGTTGCCTTACAACTAACACATAACGACAGGTACGCGACAAGCGTGCCCTCTACTTCTTTCGTGAAGACGCCGAAACCAACCGTTAAGGCCAACACGCATCAAACTTTTTCAATAGAACCCTGGTACAGATAATCGAGGATAATCTCGTTAAAATATTTATTGTAATCTTCCTCATATCTTTCTCTTATTATTTGTCATCGTTACGAACTTATTATTTGGGCTAGGGGTTGTTTAAAGTAACTAATAACTAAATAATTATTCCCGGTAAAAATTCGGGGCCCCGTCTAACGCCCGTGATTAATTGGCTTGTCACGCGCCTGTGACACCTCTTTGCGAATATTCGAGAGAAAGAGGGAAAAACGGGGGTGAGAGTGTCGTGTGTGACTCTCGATTTCGTTAGATTTTCGGTGAGCGTTGAGCAGGACGCACGTGTGTAAGGAAACGGTAATTAATCTTTTATCTCTCTCCTTCTCGCTGTCCGAGTCGGTCGGTGAATATTAAGAATAATCTCCCGTCAATTTAACTCTGAAAGATAAAATTGGAAAAGTGTTCGATTCTGCTAGATGCAAATAGAATTCGGTCGCGGCGGCATCTTCGCCTGTTGCTTTATCATCCATCTTTTCTTTTTTGTTTTTATTGCCTTGTGTTCGAAGTGATCGCGAAGTAGCTTACGATAAAAATCCACGCAATAAGAATAGTTTCGTGGCCGGGACCGGAAATCTCCCGATATTTTGTGTAATTAAATCGTTACCGTCTTAAAGTTTGTCCCGTGCTGTACGTGAGGATATTCGTGAGGAAAGAAGAGTGAGAGAAAGGATGATCAAAGAGTGAGTGGGACCGGGAAAGAATAATCGTGGTACAATAATAAAATAGTCCGGCCGAATCACCGATTATCGGGTATTCGGTAAATTAGTGAATATTTGTCCATCTTTATTGCGTCATTTAATTTATTTAACCATCTTTTTATTTCTTTCCGTGAGTAGTTCCACGGTTAGAATAACGGGCTCGTGTTAGATTGTGTGTGTGTAGAATCCCGGTCGCGAGAGTGAGAGCAAAGAGTGTGTGAGTTCACGAATATTTTCCCGTCTGACTTTTTCTTTTCGCGAATATAATTTTTTTTGTATTCACTTTGATAATTAATGAGTAACATTCCGGTTGTTTAAATGGTTAAGATTTCTCGCATGTGAAAAAGATAAATTTTATAAAACAGAAAAGTGGCCTAAGATTTATTAATAAATAATCCCTATTCGTTATTCAGAGTGCTCAATTTTTCTTTGTGCTTGACCTCGCCCATTCCGCTGTTGCAAAGCCGGCCAACCGCCTATATCTTTCTCTCTCTTGTATTAAGTCGCCTTAGCGGCTGGCGCCCAAATAAAATAATAAATTAATACAAGCGGGAGGAACGGGCTTTTGTGGCGTTGCGATTTTCCGTCACAATATAAATGCGTAAATACGTGTACAAATGCACGCGTTGTATTTACACGTATGTACCGCACTAATTCACTGCAAATACTGCACACAAACTTGGCGTGCATGGTTTTCAAATTACAGCTCGAGACGACACAGTTGATTTAATATGCTATCCAAATCAATATTCAACCAGTTCTTCTATCAATAGTGAAAGAAGTCCGATCCTTGGATAGAACGGGAGAGTACCGATTAATGATTTGATCAACGAAATACATGACTAGGTTGTACAGATTAGGAATGAAAATGGATGAAAAGGACGAATGGATAATAAAATGAGATGAACTGTAAAGATGGATGAATGAAATGGGTGAACAGTAGATAGTTGAACAGTATATATCGATGAACGAAGCGAATAATTGAATCGATGAAATGATGAATGGATGTGATGAATGGAGAGTTGGATTGTACAAATAAAAGAAATGGCAAAATAAGATAAATGGATCGATGAACGGGATGCATTTATGAATGGACTGGCCCACCGGCTAAATAGAATTGATTCATTGATTGATGATTGATTGAGTTCAGTGAATAAAATAATGGACGAATCGTCAGATGGATAGAAAAAAATGAATGGATGGGATGACGGAATAAGATGTACGCACGGAACTTGAACCGCTTATACGTCTTAATTCTGAACCCATCTATCCGTTCTACCGTATACTCATTTTTTGAACGTACGGGCAGACGATTAGATAGGCTATATGAATAGATGGTTAGGATGAACGAAGAAATAAATAGGCAAGTAAATGAATTCATGGGTGGACTTTATGCCATAAGCAAACTGTAGAATTTTCAACACACTTTAAAACATGTAGAAATCGGCTACAACGAATCTATAGTTTGCTTATGGCGTTAAGCACAGAAGACACTCAATGTGTGTTTGAATAACACACTTGGTTTTTACAGTGATTTGAATTCGCTCAATATACAGGTGGATGGAGCATTCCTTCACTGAGCTGTAATTTGAAAACCATGCACGCCAAGTTTGTGTGTAGTATTTGCAGTGAATTAGTGCGGTACATACGTGTAAATACAACGCGTGCATTTGTACACGTATTTGCGCATTTATATGTAATTGTTTTTTGTATTATTCTCTGTGGAATTGTATTGTACATTCTTAGTGCTTAGCGAGCATAAAAGCAGAATAACATTTTCTTCATATCCGCAGAATTTTTTTTGAAGCCCTTCAGGTGACAAAAACTTCTAGCAGGTCAATCTTCAAGATATACATGATTCCATTCCGAAACTCGTAATTCATTCACCATTCTTGGCTACGTTGAAATGATTTCATTTTTTTTTCAATCATCGGCAACAATTTACAACTAGATCTTTTTTCTATGTACTCATCACATATCAAGACAAAAACAAAATAAAACATGTAAATAGGTTTTTATTCGATAATGAATGCCAAAATTTTTCTAGTATGTTTGTTCATTCTTTTTGGGGTGAAGTACCCTTTTCAGTATTACGGAAGAGAAATGGATGTTGATATTTACTTATTTTTTTGGAAATTAAGTATAAACATTTTTTGTTTGGTTTTTTCGGGGTGCAAAAATTGTAATATAATAACAGAAAAAATTTTGAATGGTTATTTTATATCTATGGTCGCGTCTTTTAATACTTGGCGTTCTTTTTCTACTTTTTTAAAGTTTTTTGCGATTGATTTCACTTCTTTTTGAAAAACGGCCATACTCACCAACTGTCCTATAGAGGTAAAAAAAATTCTCATTCGGGAACAATGATTAATCAGATTTTTTTTTACATAAGTTGAGTAACTTCCTTCATATGACAAAAAACAATCGCAGAGCTAAACAGTAATTTCTTCCATCACTGACGCACAAACACTGCTAAATGAGTATTATACGAGGAAAACAAGTTTTAACAATGAAATGGAAAGAAAATGATAGTTATAAAGAAAATCAATTTTTTTGCAAAGTAATATCCGGATGTAAGGTGGTCATTTGACAACTAAGGTTACAATTTTTTAATATTTGGCGTACATTTTTAATACCTTTCCAAAGTATTACATACAACCATTTTTCAAATTCTAAGCGTAAAATGTTTTTCTCCACAGTGTCAACCCCCTTCGATATTACTCTTGAATTTTTATCAAAAACTACTTCCATTTTCATCAAAAACTTTGATGATGGGGAAATCGTTCGTTGTATTTTTTATAATTGAACTGTGGATTTTTTTTACTATTAATCATGCACTAATCTCTGAAAAATCATACAAACCGAATGGATAAGTGGGTCAAATTTTTCGTTTTGACAGATGCTTTCATTGAAAAATATGTCAACAATTGTTTAAAGATTACGTAAAGCAATTTTTAAATTATAAGCAAAAAGTGTTTTTTCCCGCAGCGATAGTCCCTTTTAATTTTGCTGTTAAATTTTCATAGGAAACTATTATTCATTCAACGCATTTCAAGACTAGTATAATCGTGTGGAAATATTAGTCTAATCAACAACAAAAATGTTTATTAAAATTAACAATTTGAAAAATAGAACTAGCTGTTTTCTCATGTTTGTACTTCGCTTAAAATTTATTAATTAAATTATGCTTCCGTACAAACATTGAAGAAACAAATTAATTTGTACAAGCGCTATGAAAAAAGGTTATTTTATATTAGGATAAAAAAAGGTAGGTGATGTAAACTTCGAATAATTTTTCACATAGTTTTAAACAAAGTACATTTCAGAACAAAAATGATAACCTCCTAGACGATTCGCTTTGTTCGAGTTTTCAAGGAGCTATAGATAATAGATTGTAAAAAAAATCGATATTTTAATTATAATAATAATATACAACGAATGATTTCCCTACGATCACACTTAAAATATGCTTAAAATTTCTCAAAAAATAATAGTTTTTTAAATAAAAAAAATAACAGAAACTAAAATACTAAACTAACTAAAATAACAGAAATAATAATAATGAGAAAGAGAGCGAGCGCGCTACGAGCGAGAGAGGGGGACGAAGATTCGCGCGCTGTCTCTCACTCAGCGGCGAGCGATAAAAGGGGGTATAAGCCTCGTTCAGCGGGACTGGGTGACGGAAAGCAGAGAAATGTAGAAGATTCTTATCAAAAGGACATGTGTCTCACCTATTCAAGCGTGACTTACGCCCGTTTGTTTCCAGGAAGACAGATTATCCCGAAACATTCGATTTTAATTCATTAAATTATCATATCTCAAGATTGGCTAAACGGATCTACTTACAACAAAGACCAATAGAAAGAGAAAAATCGAAAAAAATTCGTCACAAATATTCAGATGTTTTACTCAAACGGTTCGTCCGTGAGAGCGATTTAAAAACGCTATGACGTCATAAAACCGGTATATTCGTGTATATAAAAGTGCGGCAGGGCTCGCGCTGACTTTTTCTTTTAATACTTGGCGTTGAGCCGCTACCGCGTCTCTTGATTTGAATAAAAAAATGATAATTCAGGGTATAGAAAGGGAGGACAAAACAATAAGGATGTGTCAAAAACTAAAAGCGACAGCTGATGGAAAATCTGAAGACAGGACACAATTTTTTCGGAATCACTATACTTGCACTGAAACTTCACTCATATTCAAATTAATATAATTTAAACAGAGTTAATAATAAATTTTAAATTCAAGACGAAAATTTAAAAAATTATGTTTCCCTCACATTTTATCGCATATTACTACAAAATACGCGCGCTGACGGTCTCGCAGGGGAGCAGCCATCTCAAGTATCTACGAAGATGATTGACTGGCATTCAGCGAGATTACACAGCGGTGACAAAACGTGTCCAAAATTATACTGATCGACATATAAATGTCATCCTTATATTTGTAGAAAAATTTATACAAAAACTTCATTTTTTTTTAGTAAAAAATAAAGAATAACACAGTGTTAGAGCGCGCGATACAGAAAACATATGATATTTTCATTCATTATTTATTGAAAACAAATGAGAAAGAGATAAAACGCGCGCGGCTTTGCGCTCTATTTTTTTTTTTTACTCTTACTCATTGTCAATGACACGCGATATCATATATTATATATTAATATTTTAATTATTACATGTGGTTATATTATTACATGTGGTTTATTTCTCATGTGTATACATATCAAGAGACGCGGTAGCGACTCGATAGTTAGTGCATACAGGAAGTACAGGAAGAAATGCTACGCGTATTATTTAATTCATGTAATTTAAACCAATTTTAAACAACTGAAAAAAGTGAAAAACGACCATGTTCAAAAATGTATACAAGGTCCGAAAAAAATCGTAAAAGTATTTAAATAACCCAGAATGAAGCTGTATATGCCCTCTTCAAAATCTTGTTTGCAAAATTGGAATATCTACTTTTTTGGCAGAGCAATCGAACTTTTAGTGCGGCTCCAAATTTTACGATTTCGGCCGGCATATATATATATATATATATATATATATATATATATATAGAGCGCGTGAAACAGCGGGAAAGAGAAAGGACGCTATACAAGCGAGAGAGAGGGGACGAGGTTTAGCGCGCTGTCTCTCTCACTCAGCGGCGCGCAAGGAGAGAGGGTAGCATCGTTCAGTGGGCAACGTGACGGACAGTAGAGAAATGTAGATTATCGTTAAAAGGGCGTATGCCCCGCCCATTCGAGCGCGACTTACACCTGTCTGATCCTAAGAATCCTAAGAAAAGCACAGTATCCCGAAATGTTCGATTTTATGTCGCTAAATCATTATATCCCAAGATTGGCTGGACGGATTTACTTGCAACAAAGAGCAATAGAAAGAGAAAAATCGAAAAAAAATCGTCACCAATATTCAGATTTTTTGATCAAATGGTTCGTACGTCAGAACGGTTTGAAAACGCCGTGACGTCATAAAACCGGCATATTCGCGTATATAAGAGTGCGGTAGGCCTCGCGCTGGCTTTTTCTTTTAATACTTGGCGTCGAGCCGCTACCGCGTCTCTTGATCATCCTTGTTATCTTCGGTACGTAATATATCATTGTCAGCATTATCCATATCTTGCATTTCTTCAATCTCGTAACGTTTTCTACTCGCCTTATTCTGAAGAACGGCTAAGTTGTCTTTTGCGCTGTACTTGCTTAAAAATAGTGAACACATGTGTTTGATTAATTTTATTTTATTATAATTATTATGTTATTAATTATTATGTTATTAATATTATATTATTAGAACGGGAATTCTTCGGGTTGTTATACACGAGCTTCGAGCTAAAGCCCAACTTATAAATACTTACCATCGTTTGAAATTAATTCAAAAGAAAAGAGACGTTCAAGTCATTATTGAAAAAAACTTTGTAAAAATGCGAAGCAGTTGTAACATCACAATTCCGTTCAACTGTTATGTAAAAGCTACGAGGATTTCAAAACTGACGGAGAATCATACAGTATCACCGTCATCAAGCACCAATAGGAAATTCTGCAAGTGTCGAATCCGTCGTTTTATTTTACAAAAACGATGGTCGCATATGTTGGAACTCCTGGTATGTTTTTATTCGTATTTTCCTTGAAGATTATTTAAAATTTGAAGCTTTATTGATACCGTGGATCACATAAACGATTTATCTTATTAGTTGATCTTGAGAGCGGACGTTAGAACGCTCATATCACTTATCAATTGTATACTTTGTTTTTTACTTCAGTTCGAGGTTAATTCTGTTTTATAGGAACTGCTGTACTATTTGAATTCCGATAAGAGCAGCAACCGGGAACCAGAGGTAAATAGCGACGACGTCTGCATTGACTGAACAAACCAATTAGTAAAAGCAACGAATTTTAACGGAATGTACAATGAGTGAGTGCCCGCGAATATAAATGATTCCACCCCGTCTGTATCCCAATTGATCTTGTTTCATATGGCATTCGCAGATTTTTGTACGAAGAATGTTGCGAACCGAATTGGAAGGTTTTATCGGATTATCTGGAGTCATCTTCATCGCTCTGCCCTGAGGAGATCTTTTGACTCAGCTTTTAGCACTAGGGATCTCATTATACAGAAGCAGACAAATAGCGGAAAGAAAAATGAAGCTTCTCTGTCCGACCTGCTCGATGCCCCGGCTGCGTCACAACCTCGTCGAGCCTGTCTCAGAAAAATGTAATTTACTTGCAACTAATCGCGTCTCAAAACATATATTGTCCCATTTTTCAATTAGCATTATCGCGGACAAATGGGAAGGATCCAAATTAAAGAAAGCAGTTCGCTACGGAAGTCTTCGTTGGCGTTTTTGGGAGAACGATACGACGGAGGAACCTCGAGGCCAATCTCTCATCGAAAACAATGTACTTGAAGCAGGGTTCGTACGTTTGGCCATACACCTCGCGATTGAGAATCGATTGTCGTCGTCCGACAGATTCTTAGAAAAGCGCATCGGGTTCGGTGACAGAGGATTGAAACGGAAAACTGCCAACTTCGATCCTGAGCGGAAATTCGATTTGATGCGAGATTCAAGCTTCGAATAAAACGAGGTCTCATGTCTCCCGTCATCATTTTAGGGCTGTGTCCAATACCCTTATTCTCTTACTCGAATAGCTAGACAACAATTAAATACAGTCCGTCGAGATAAATGAAATCGTTCATCGCTGAGTTAGGGGAAAAACGAATTTTGAAATAAAAAAATTGAAAAAATAATAATCCCGGAAAATCAGATAATCGGGAGCCCCGTCTTACGCTCGCGACCAATGATGGAAAATAGGACTTTCATGGCAATCAGAAATACAAATAATTTACGTCAAAGTATGTACCTACGTAAACATGAATAAGTGAACTCTTGTGATATTCTTGAATGATAGATTTAACAATTAGTGACACTGTTCAGTATCTTTGTGGGGGTGCGAGTGTACGCATCTGTGCGTGTGATGATGAGAGAGCGAGTGAATAGAAGCACGTACATACATTAATCCTGTGATCAAGTCGTGATCACACACGTGCTTAAACCTCCTGATAAAAATGTAATGGAATATTGAATTGATAAACGTAAAACAGTTACTACTGACATACGTGATTGTTATCCTCACAAAACCAATGCATACGCGTAAATAAATGTACGAGGAATTGAAATTGATACAAGGAATATCTGTGATAAGTAACGACGAAAAATATAAAACTTTAATACATGCTTCCATTGGATCAAAAACAATCGAAGCTTAAGAAACATATCCCTGAATAAGTACGACTCATAATAGAACATTACTTAACAAAAAACATCGAATAAATGGGTACCATATGTAAAATAGATTAGTCGATAGATAGTATCCTAAGATAGAGAAGACATACTGAGGATGATAAAAAATCTCCAATAGTCTAACAGCCTATGAATTCCGTCTGTTACTGAGGATCAACATGGCTAATTTTATTGTGGATCGAGCGTCAGTTAAAGTTATCGATCCAATGAGTGTCACAACAAGGGTCCTATCAGCCGTTCGTTTCACGATGTAAACTGTTTGTTATTTACTGTTATTACTGTTATTTTGGTACTTAACATGAAAATTGATCGTGTAATGCAATTAATTTTATTACACTTGCTGGTATCAAAATTCTATATGGAATTAATATCTAACCGCATTTTTCTCGATACTAAATTATATGTCATATTTTCCGAAAGAATAAATCTATTGTGATATTGTTATTGGTCAAATAAATGTAACTTGTAATTCCGGATCTTCGTGATGTATTATGTGTAATTTACTTCATATGAATTAAAATGAAAAAATAAAATACAATATATATGTGAATAAACACTTCTTTCCAGTGATACAACCTTCGTGAAACATTGTCTCTCATTCTATCGATTGTTGTGGAAGATTCGTGGAAGGGAAATATTTGCAAAAGTCATAGCGTGAAGTCCATTTTGCCTATTCAACACGATTCGTGGGATAAAAAGGTGGCTAGATTAACGGACAACACCACTGTTACCCCCTATTTTTTTCACATTTTTCAAGAATTTTTTTTTGTGGAAAAAAAAGAGATATTCGAAAAAAAATTTTTGGGTTTTGTTCCTTGTTTATTAATGTATCAAAAAACATTTTTTTCACATTTTTCACGCCGCATGGTGGCGCTGGGGAAGCTCTCGCGTCATCTCCGCAGTGGTTCACGGCACGCAGCAGAACTCTCTTCAACGTCGATCTGAAAAAAAATACCGAGTGTTTTCGTTAATAATATGATATTTTGAAGAGATGTACATAGGGATTTGGAAAAATATTGATTTTTAAAAAATAGGCACGCCTTTGAAATTAAAGAATGATTTTTGAGCAAAATTTCTCGTCGAAAATAGGCTATAACTTTTATAATTATTGATCTATCGAAAAAATCCTATGTACTTCTCTAGATAATCTACTTTTATTGATACAGTAAAAATTTGAAGTCGATCGGATAAAAATTGCTCGAGTTCTGCTGCGTGCCGCACTCAAAAAAGTGGTTTTGAGAAAAACGCGTTCAAAGTTTTAGGTTTGTTAATTTATGTTATAAATTGAAAAAAAAAATATTTTCCTTCAATCAGCGATGCCGGCACCATATAGCTGGCCATCAAGACGCAAATCGTTGTCTCCCGATTCTTTCCTCGAACTTGTTAAGGCTTTTCTCGCTTCTTTTGCAGCGTCTGTGAGCGAGCGCTCCGCGAGCTGGATCCGCGCTGCGTCGGTCTCAACGCAAAAGTTGAAACAATTTGGGCCGATGGTTATCCCCAACGTCTCCAGTACTTTCATGAGACTTCTCAGGTCATCATTGAACACTAATACCGCGATATCAGTTGCAATATCAATGATTTTTTTGCTTCCGGACTGGCACTTGGGGGCTATTGCCCAAACTGATTTATTGTAGCTTTCGTTATTGTTTTGCGTATAGCCGCCCAAACAACGCTGCAGCAAATCGTCCCTGCTCAAATTTTCGAAGATTGGCTGAATTGCCTCCAATATTTCCTGAGGAAGAGGCGGTTTATGGCGATATTTAGAAATATCACCATTTGCGACCGCGCGCTGCCACGAACACCACGACTCGGCTCCTTCCGGGCAATCGTCATGTTGTGGCTCACTGTCTGTGGACATTTTATGTTTGATAGTTGCCCAAATTGCCATCCTCATTTTGTCAACATCATCGCTGTCCCTCCGAATAGCCAAGCCGTAATATGTGCTCAACTCGTCAATCAATTTTCCGGTGAGCTTTCCTCTGCCAGACAATCCTTTTTTTTCACGATTTCGCGGAGGCGCGTCCCCATACGTTTTTGGACATGATCGATGCACTCTTTATTTTTATCTCGAAACCGTCATATGGATCGCTATTCGATATGCCCAGAAGCGTTTTAGAATCACCGTCACCAGCGCCCAGCTGCGCGGGACCCCGAGCGTCGCGGACCGCTGCACCGCTCCACAAAATAATCAATATCTACGAAAATAATTATTTTTTCGACCTGGGTCCAACGGCATTTCAATCTTAAAAGTATTTTAGATTTTTTAAAATGGTTTTCAAAAAATCGATTTTTTGAAGCCGTCACAGTGGTGTTGTCCCTTAATAGCGTGGGTGATAGAATACTGTCAAGATATAATTCTCGAGCGACTGAAATCGCTGACTATGCTTTTTAGAATTGACACCTTCATGAAAAATAAGGCAAATTTCATTTTGCATATTCTAAAATAGTCGTCAAAAAAAGGTTTTCCACCTTCCTTTTTAATCGCTCTACTAATTTGATGAAAAGTAAAGTTGGCGCGTCCCAGAGCGTAAATGGTAAGAAATGTGGAAGGACTCATCCGCGTTAAATGACATTTTTCAATGACTTGATTGTTACGCCGTTTTTTTTGCATTTTTTGTAATCACTCTGAGTATGTATAATATAGAAAATATAGTAACTTCTACGAGGTGAGTGACAAAAAATTTTCAACCAGCATAGTTGGACTTTCTGGTAGCACAATTTAGTCGTCATTATGTTGTACCGTTCTTTTTAATCGCCGTACTCATCAATGTATCAAAACTTAGAGAACCTTCATGGTGTGAATGGTGGGAATTTGTACAACAATAAACCGCCTTGAATGATAGTTTCCAAGGACTTGATTTCATCGACAACTTTTTAGTAACTACTTTCTCGGGCCGTCAAGCAATCAATAAAATGAAAAATTGAGCATCTTCCATAAGATAGTTGGAATGAATTTTACAAGTCGTCAACAACCTTAGGTAGTGATTTTTACAAAATTTTTTTTGGAATCTTTTGGATCACTCTACAGATAAATGCAATGGAAAGAAACAGCGTCATCCATGAAGTGGGTGGTAAAATTTTGGGGAACTTAAAATGTTCCTTCCGGAGATTAGACTTTTTCCCGAATTTTTTCGTAAATACTTTGTAGAGCATTCTAACAATCTGTAAAATAAAAAGTTTAGGTTGATACATAGGTTGAGTGGTAAAAAAAATTTGCACATACATCCTAAGCATGCACGCGCGTCAGGCATTTGCAGCCGAATCGTCGAATGTAACGCTGAACGAGAATGTCCCCTCTTCGTACCGGTCCTTCAGCGAGTGAGACAGCTACAGCTGTCCCCTATGCTTACGCGCTGCTGTAAGTGAGACGGCCGATGCTCCGGTTCGCGGTTCTCATCGCGATAGGCATCAGAAATTTTCGAAATCTTTGATCCTCTTAAAGTGCATTTTCCGGTGACTTGATTTTTTTCCCAATTTTTTTCCTGACTGATGCTTGAAGTTGTCTAACGATATATGAAATAAAAAAGATGGCGTAACCCATAGCGTGTGCGCTATAATTTTTTCAAATCTTCAAACCCGTTAAATTATTTTTTCCGGTGGTCCTACGATCGCGAAACTTTTTGTACTTTATGCCAATGGATATCTGAACGGATTCATGGAATAAAAAAGATGGCATAATCCTTAGTGTGGGTGGTGTAAATTTTCAAGATTTTAACCGCCGTAAACCGTTCTTCCCGGCGACTCGAGCGCAACGCTCAACGAAGATGCCCACTCGTCCCTCCGACTGCCGAGTAAGTGAGACAGCAATAGCTGGCTCCGCTGCATACGCGCCACTGTAAGTGAGACAGAGCGGCGCTCCATTTCGAGGTTTCTCGAGCAATGTGCAAACGAGTGTTCGATTGTTTTTCGTACTTCCCGTCTACTCAATTTTTTTGTCAATTTTTTATTGACTGCCTTCCAAGTCATTCTATCGATCCGTGAAATAATAAGGTTATCGTAACCCATAGCATGGGTGTCAGAAATTCTTCATAT
The DNA here is from genome assembly GCA_963989365.1 of Rhimphoctona megacephalus. NCBI lineage: Eukaryota > Metazoa > Arthropoda > Insecta > Hymenoptera > Ichneumonidae > Rhimphoctona > Rhimphoctona megacephalus. Next base: position 6,020,927 of record OZ022415.1, on the reverse strand, counting down.
TTTCAAACCCCATAAAGAGCATTTACCGGTGACTCGAATTTTTTGCCAATTTTTTTCCAACTGCCGTCGGAAACATTCTAACGACAATTGAAATAAAAAAGATGGCGTAACTCATAGCGTGGGTGTCAGAAATTTCTAAAATTTTGAAACAACTTAAATCGCACTTTCCGGTGAGTCGATTTTTTCGCCAATTTTTTTATAACTACTAACTGGGGTATCCTAACTATATGTGAAATAAAAAAGATGGCGTAACCCATAGCGTGTGCGCCATAATATTTTGAAATCTTTAAATCCGTTAAATTATTTTTTCCGGTGGTCTTCGATCGCGAAACTATTTGTACTTTATGTCTATGAATATCCAAAGGGATTCATGTAATAAAAAAGATGGCGTAACCCTTAGTATGGGTGGTGTAAATTTTCAAGATTTCAACCACCGTAAACCGTTCTTCCCGGCGACTCGAGCGCAACGATCAACGAAGATGCCCACGCGTCGCTCCGACTGCCGAGTGAGTGAGACAGCAATAGCTGGCTCCGCCGCATACGCCGCATTCTAAGTGAGACAGAGCGGCGCTCCGTTTCGAGGTTTGTCGAGCAATGTGTAAACGAGTCTTCGATTGTTTTTCGTACTTCCCGTCTACTCAATTTGTTTGTCAATTTTTTATTAACTGCCTTCCAAGTCATTCTATCGATCCGTGAAATAATAAAGTTATCGTAACCCATAGCGTGGGTGTCAGAAATTCTTAATATTTTCAAACCTCATGAAGCGCATTTTCCGGTGACTCGATATTTTGCCAATTTTTTTTCAACTGCTGTTGGAAGCATTCTAACGATATCTGAAATAGAAAAGATGGCGTAATTCGTAGCGTGGGTGTCGGGAACTTTTTGTCCTTGAAACCCCTTAAATCGCACTTTCCGGTGACTCGATTTTTTTTGCCAATTTTTTTATAACTACTAACTGAGGTATCCTAACTATATGTGAAATAAAAAAGATGGCGTAACCCATAGTGCGGGCGTCAAAAATTTTTTACATCTTCAAACACCTTAAATCCCACTTTCCGGAGACTCGATTTTTTTGCCAATTTTTGTATAACTACCAACTGAGGTATCCTAAGTATATGTGAAATATTTTAGTTGGCGTAACCCATAGCGCGGGCGTGAAAGTTTTTTCAAATCTTCAAACACCTTAAAGCGCATTTTCCGGTGACGCATTTTTTTTGCGCATTTTTCCCCATTTGCCTTCTGGGATATTCTAACGATATAAAGGATAAAAAAGATAGCGTAACCCATCGCGGAGGCGTCGGAAATTTTTGAAATCTTTGAACTCCTTAAAGTGCATTTTCCGATGACTCCATTTTTTCCCAATTTTTTCCTGACTAATGTTTGAGTTGATCTAACGATATGTAAAAAAAAAAAGATGTAACCCATAGCGTGTGCGCTATAATTTTTTCAAATCTTCAAACCCGTTGATGTATTTTTTCTGGTGGTCCTACGATCGCGAAACTTTTTGTACTTTATGTCTATGGATATCCAAAGGGATTCATGGAATAAAATAAATGGCGTAACCCTTAGTGTGGGTGGCGAAAATTTTCAAGATTTTAACCGCCGTAAACCGTACTGCCCGGTGACTCGAGCGCAACGCTCAACGAAGATGCCCGCTAGTCGCTCCGACTGCCGAGGGAGTGAGACAGCAATAGCTGGCTCCGCCGCTTACGCGCCACTCTAAGTGAGACAGAGCGACGCTCCGTTTCGAGGTTTCTCGAGTAATGTGTAAACAAGTGTTCGATTGTTTTTCGTACTTCCCGTCTACTCAATATTTTTGTCAATTTTTTAGTGACTGCCTTCCAAGTCATTCTATCGATCGGTGAAATAATGAAGTTATTGTAACCCATAGCGTGGGTGTCAGAAAATCTTCAAATTTTGAAACCCCTCAAAGCTCATTTTCCGGTGACTCGATTTTGTTGTCAATTTTTTTCCAACTGCTGTCGGAACCATCCTAACGATATGTGAAATAAAAAAGATGGCGTAATCCATAGCGTGGGAGTCAGAAATTTTTTAAATTTTGAAACCCCTTAAATCGCACTTTCCGGTGACGCGATTTTTTCCCCAATTTTTTTATAACTACTGGGGTATCCTAACTATATGTGAAATAAAAAAGGTGGCGTAACCCATAGCGCGGGCGTCAAAAATTTTTCAAATCTTCAAACACCTTAAAGTGCATTTTCCGGTGACTCATTTTTTTTGCGAATTTTTTCCCAATTGCCTTCTGGGGTATTCTAACGATATGTGAAATAAAAAAGATGGCGTAACCCATAGCGTAGGCGTCAGAAATTTTTGAATTCTTTGAAACCCTCAAAGTGCATTTTCCGGTGACTCGATTTTTTCCCAATTTTTTCCTGACTGATGTTTGAGTTGATGTAACGATATGTGAAATAAAAAAGACGGCGTAACCCATAGCGTAGACGTCAGAAATTTTTGAATTCTTTGAACGCCTCAAAGTGCATTTTCCGGTGACTCGATTTTTTTCCCAATTTTTTTCTGACTGATGTTTGAGTTGATCAAACGATATGTGAAATAAAAAAGATGGCGTAACCCATAGCATAGGCGTCAGAAATTTTTCAAATCTTCGAATCCCTTAAAGTGCATTTTCCGGTGAGTCGATTTTTTCCCCAATTTTTTCCTGGCTGATGTTTAAGTTGATCTAATGATATGTGAAATAAAAAAGATGGCGTAACCCATCGCGGAGGCGTCAGAAATTTTTCAAACCTTCGAACCCCCGAAAGTGCATTTTCCGGTGACTCGATTTTTTCACCAATTTTCTCCTGATTGAGGCTTGAGGTGATCTAACGATATATGAAATAAAAAAGATGGCGTAACCCATAGCGTAGTCACCAGAAATTTTTCAAATCTTAAAACCCGTCAAATTATTTTGTCCGGTGGTCCTACGATCGCGAAACTTTTTGTACTTTATGTCTATGGATAACCGAACGGATGCATGGAATAAAAAAGATGGCGTAACCCTTAGTGTGGCTGGTGAAAATTTTCGAGATTTTAACCGCGGTAAACCGTACTTCTCGTCGACTCGAGCGCAACGCTCAACGAAGATGCCCACTCGTCGCTCCGACTGCCGAGTGAGTGAGACAGCAATAGCTGGCTCCGCCGCATACGCCGCATTCTAAGTGAGACAGAGCGGCGCTCCGTTTCGAGGTTTGTCGAGCAATGTGTAAACGAGTCTTCGATTGTTTTTCGTACTTCCCGTCTACTCAATTTGTTTGTCAATTTTTTATTGATTGCCTTCCAAGTCATTCTATCGATCCGTGAAATAATAAAGTTATCGTAACCCATAGCGTGGGTGTCAGAAATTCTTCATATTTGCAAACCCCATAAAGCGCATTTTCCGGTGACTTGATTTTTTTGCCAATTTTTTTGTAACTACTAACTGGGGTATCAAGAGACTCGGTAGAGTCTCGGGACAAGTACATTGACAGTTCTGTCGTCTGCTGGCCCGAGGCTCGCCGAGACTATATTATCTCTGAATAAAACGATTCGCGGTGGTGGGGGTAAAATTGGCATGTCATTTTGTTCATTTAGGAAGCTCCGGAGTCATTTGATGGCTTGAAAATTTAACTGGAGGCTAATTAAGAAATTCTCTTTCGATTGAGCCCAAAATCAGCATGATCGGTGGCGTAGTTGCTGAGAAAAAACTTTGCACAGGCTCAAGATTATGTAAAAAATACTAACACATCGAAGGATTCGACGTATCTGTATATGACACAATCAAAGGAGTTTTGATGCCCATCAAAACCCATTTACATGAAAGCCGGTCTCTGGCGATGAGAGCGACGAGCTGCGATTGGTCACAACTACTTTTCTCTCTGTTTTCTCGGTACCGACACAGCGGAAAGTTCTCTCTCTTTTCTCGGTACCGACACAGCGGAAAGTTTGAATGGAGTTTCGACACAACGAAGTGCGGGACGTGCGAGCAATGAATAAAACGATTCACGGTGGTGAGGTAAAAACTGAAATTCATTTTCTTTAATTACGAAGCTCAGGAGGCATATGATGATTTGAAAATTGAACGGGAGATTTATTACGAAAAAATACTTCGATTGAGCCTTAAATCAGCACGATTGATGCCGTATTTGCTGAGAAAAAACTGCACAGGCTCAAGATTATGCTACATCGAAGTATTGGCTTGTCTGTATACGACAATGAAAGGCCTCTTGACGCCTTCCGAGCTTGTGATTGGCCATTCCGTTTCATCTTTCTCTACCTATACCACGCAAAGTCTGAACGGAGTTTTCGAAGTGAGAATAAGTGCTTATACGCGAGACGTGTTTGTGGATAAATTCGGGAAAAAAAATATTTCGCGATCTGTGAATAAATAAATAGTTCGAAGTACCCATACCGCGGAAAGTCTGAACGGAATTTTCGAAGTGAGCAGTGCTTACGCGGGTCCTGTTGTGGATAAATTCGGGAAAAATATTATTTCGCGATCTATGAATAAATTTATTCACAGATCGCGAAATAATTTTAGATCGTACGCGTACGATCCAAAAATGATTTCTTTAATATAAATTCAATGACAGCAATTTAGAGTTTCATCAAATTCACGTATTTTTTATTTTTTTCCCCCTTTCGATCGCGACTAATTAGAATCTCGTGGCTTAAACAGTATTGAAAATATGAATGTTTTTTCACGAACATTTGTGAGGTTATAAATATCGTGGTTAGGTTCGATCGACTCTTGGTTACAGTAATAATAAGAAAGTGATGGTGTGAAAATAGTGAAGTGCTTTTAATCAACTTTCGAACAGTGCTGAAATGAATATGCATTTTTTTATTATTGTTAACCCTGCAGTTTTTATTTTCCACACTTAACTCTACGACGGAATTTCTCTTTCGCGATTAAATGTTCCTCGTATAAGATTTCTTGAGAAATCATTCTTTTCGATTCTTTGATAACTATGAAATGGTATACGTTGAACTGTTAATCGTGATTGGTGTGAATCGATGTAAATTTGGAAAAGAAACTCTATAAAACTAATAATGAGTGTCAAAAAAATGTATATGGCAAAGTTTGTTATTATCATGTCGAGTTTTGAACAGTGTTTAATAAATATTTTTTTTAACTCTACACCGTTGACAATTTATTTTATTGGTCCCTTTCCTCTTTATTATAAAATGTTCCTCGCTTGCCATAATAAGATTTGTACATCATGAAATGTTCCTTGCATGATAATTGTTGATCCATTTCAAAAGATTTTCGACGTCGTTTTTCTATCCAAAATATGGTGTAGAATCATCTCGCGTTTGATGAATTAATAGTCAAATACACTGTCAACCTGCATGTGGATATATATGGATGCCTCTGGATGATAACCGTAGTAAGTAATGATATATCTTTATGTCAAAATGGCTCGTATAATATATCTTTATGTCAAAAGGCTATGGCGGTATATACTCCATATCCTATCAAAATTTGTATCTTTGGATTGCAATGAATGCCTATAGACTCTGAAAATTCTGTGAAGCGACAAATGTACCAAGTATTTCCACTTTTTGGCTCCGATTGTAGCATTATGAATTGAACATTTTGTTATGAAAATTCTTTGGTTGCTCATTTGTCAATGGGATCAAAAATATTGTCTTCGGAACACCATGAATATATGCAAAATTTCAGAATTTTGTTTGGCTCAATATGCTCTACATTTTTTCACATCCCCGCTTTAGTTGTAGCATAATGAATTTTAAAAAACTGTTTCAGAAAGTCTTCCGATGTGTTTTTTCTGACATTATCAAAATTTATATCTTTGGATTGCAACGAATGTCTACAAACTTTGGAAATTGTGTGAAGCGACAAATGTACCAAATACTTCTACTTTTTGCCTCCGATTTTAGCATTATGAATTGAACTTTTGTTATGAAAATTCTTCGGTTGCTCATTTGTCGATGGAATCAAAATTATTGTCTTCGGAATGCCATGAATATATGCAAAATTTCAGAATTTTGTATGGCTCAATATGCGCTCTATTTTTTCACTTCACCACTTTAGTTGTAACATTATGAATTTTGAAAAATTGTTTCAGGAAGTCTTTCGATGTGTTTTTACTGATATGATCAAAATTTGTATAATTGAATTGCAATGCATACCTACAGCCTTTGAAAATTCTGTGAAGCGACAAATGTGCCAAGTATTTTCCCTTTTGCTCATTTGTCGATGGGTTAAGAATTGCTGGCTTCAGAATGCCATGCATACATGCAAAATTTCAGAATTTTGTTGGGCCCAATATGCGCTACATTTTTTAAATTCCCTAATTTAGTTGTAGCATTATGAATTTTGAAAAATTGTTTCAGGAAGTCTTCTGATGTTTTATACTGATATTATCAAAATTTGTATCATTGGATTGCAACGGATACCTACAGACGTTGGAAATTCTGTAAAGCAACAAATGTACAAATATTTCCACGTTTTGGCTTCGATTGTGGCATTAAGAATTTAAAATTTTGTTATGAAAATTCTGTGGTTGCTCATTTGTCAGTGGGATCAGAATTATTGTCTTCGGAACGCCATGAATATATGCAAAATTTCAGAATTTCATTTGGCTCAATTGAGCTATATATTTTCACTTCCCTACTTTAGTTGTAGCACAATAAATTTTGAAAAATTGTTTTACGAAGTCTTCTGATGTGTTTTTACTGATATTATCAAAATTTGTATCATTGAATTGCAACAGATACGTACAGACTTTGAAATATCTGTGAAGTAACAAGTGTGCCTAATATTTCCACTTTTTTGCTGGAATAGTGGCATTATTAGGACTTGAAAATTTTATTATGAAAATTATTCGCTTGCTCATTTTTGGATGGGATTAAAATTTGGCTTCGAAAAGTAATGGCTACATGCAAAGTTCATAAACTTTATTGAGCCTAATGTGTGGTATGCTTGAGTTGTGGCATGATTAATTCAAAAAATTGTCAGAAAGTCTTTGGTTCCTTTTTTCTGGAAGTATAAAAATATGTTTCATTGGAACGCACCGTATACTTACAAACTTTGGAAATTTCCTGGGGCAACATGTGTGCTCAGTATTTCTACTTTTTGGCTGCTATTGTGGCATAACGAATTGAAAAATATTTTCAAAAAGATTTGCTCTACGGATGCTCTGGTTGTGATGGTACGAAAATTTGCACGAAGATAATGCAACTGGTACAACTCAACTCGATCCATTTTCTTGGGCACAGTACTGATATAAGTTTGCCCGCTTTGTTGAATTTATTGTTTTAAAATATCCACAACATACTTTCTGAACTTTTCAAAATTCAAAGATAATATTAAAATATCTGTAAGTTCTAGTTTTAAGGCTTTCACGGCCATTATTGTTATAAATATCAAAATTTGCATCAAAATTTGTATCATGGGAATGTAGCCGATACCTACAAACTTTTAACATTTTGTGAAGCGCCAAGTATTTCCGCTTTTTGTCTCTGATTGTGGCATTATGAATTGAAAAATTTATTACAAAAAGTCTTCGGCTGCTCATTTTTGGATGGGATTAAAATTTCTGTCCTCAGAACGCAATAGATACATCCAAATTTTCTGAACTTTGTTGGGCTTAAAGTGCACTATGTTTTTTCACTTTTCCACTTTAGTTATAGCATAATAAATTTAAAAAGTTGTTTCAGAAAGTCTTCGGGTGCTCTTCTTCTGATAGTATCAAAATTTGTATCATTGGAATGTAGCCGATATCTACAAATTTTGACCTTTTTGTGAAGAGGAGACATGTCTTGTGTGCTAAGTATTTCCACTTTTTAGCTCTGATCATAGCATAATAAATTGAAAAAGTTTTATTCTAAACGCTTTCCTCTACAGTCGCTTTGGTTTGTTCAATATATTGTTTTGGAGTTCCCATAACATACTATTTGAACTTTTCTATATTCAATGAGAATATTGAAATAGTTGTAACTTTTTATTTCCATGGTAGTAACTTCTTCAATGGTATTGAAAAATAATCATGATTCCACCTTGTTAATAAAAATAAGAATGAAAAAATGCGTGAACTTTTTTCACAATAGATTCGATGTTTTCTCTAAACATACATGAAACGGGTTTTTTATTTCATCATTAATCAAAAATGAAAAATTTCGAAAAAAATCGCCCCATTTTTATCAACAAGCTGAAATAAGCGTAATATTTTTTACCACAAATCTACAAATATAACAAGGAGATACTGCTATTTAATATGTTTCTTTGATAAACACAAATTCAAATAGCTACAAATTCTATGGAAAAGTTCTTACTCTTCTAATCTTGCTCTCAAAAGCTTTGTAAATTTTTGTATCAGACTCCCAGTTCCCGACTTATTTTAGCCTGATTCCAGAAAGGTAAATCGAAATGTCAAAAAAATTTGACTGGCTCGAGAATAAAAAAAATGCCAAATTGAAAATTCCAAAACACGTGCCCCTTTATTTCATAGGGAAAAAACTTGACTCGAAGTAGAAGGGGTCAGGGTTTGGAAATGAAAAAGCGATAATTTCCCAATATAACCTTTTTCTAATCTATATAAAGCGAGATGTTTGAAAAGAAAGAGAAAAAACGAATCATATCACGCATAAAAATCCCCCTCGCGGAAGAAACCTGGACAAGTACATTTGTTGACCGCCGTTCCCATATTTTTCCATGAATATACATACACTGCAAAAACCTGTTCTCGCAAAAATCCCTGAGAAAATCAAACGCTATCAAAAAGTAAGAAAAGTGACCACTCTCAAAAAATGTATCAAATAAATTCAAATCACACAAAACAAAATGAGTTAATCCTCGCGAAAAGCTAAGGTTGGGTTTCACAAAAAGTTATAAAATAAATTGAGATATACCAAAATATATGTGCCCAGTACGGGAGGCTCTATCGTGTGAAAAAATCTTCAAATAATGTTGAATGTTGATAGAGAAAAGAATCAAGTTCAAAAATGCAGTTGTTTTACCAACCAGAATGAAAATAAAAACTCTGTATCAATAAGGGTCCGAAGCAAAAAAAGATTGCAAACGAAAAAAAATTAGATGAAAAAGAATTTCGGCCGAAGTACTTGGCGAGGTTGTCACCATGACCGATACATTATGTAAATTAAGTGAAAAAACATTTGTCAAGTACTTCGGCCGAATTTTTTTTCAATCTAATTTTTTTCTATGTTTTATAAAATAATTTGTAAGTCAAGGATGATGCATCATATTCTTCCGTCATTTCATCTTTGAAAGAATAATAATTCTGAGGCTCCTGATAGTAAAGTTAAATATAATTATCTATTTATAGCTTAGATCGAAATTGCTAATATCCTCGCTGCCTTTTCGCCCCTGAATGCCTTATTCTAATACACAACTTGAAAGCTAATGATAAAGTATTTAATTTTCTGAATTTTCGCCTTGGGGAAAAATTGGTATTTGAGGTCTCTTCTAGAACACCTTCCTGCCAAGCTATAATCAAATAATAACCTATCAATGAATTACTAACATCTCGAGAAAACACTTCGATTCTATAGTTAACTCTTTTGAAAACATAACTTTTTTTCTTATCACTGGAACGAAACGCTCCTATATTTAAACAACCTCAATAACAAGGAATTTATGGTAGAAAATCTGTCTCATTCTTTTATGTCGAATTAGTAGTATGAGCAATACTGATTCCTGACATTGAAATAAGTCGATGATGTAATGATGTAGACACGTTGTAAGTTTTTTTGTTATATACAGGCTCTATTGGAGTTTATATAAAGCGAAATATATGAAAATATTATAGAAAAAAGAAGTGATATCAAATAGCAAAAATCCCCTCCCGGGGAAAAAAAACTTGGACAAGTACATTGGTGGTCCCTCGTTTCCCTATGATATCACAAAAAGTCCAAAACCCCACTTAAATTTTTTTTTTTAATGTTTACTAATTTTATTCATATTCCGGAGGGAAACCAACCATATAGATCACGAAATAACCGGCCAAAAAACCAGACTTCACAATAATTGTCACTTTGAATTTATTTCCACAGAACAAAACAAGAATCAAAACATTAAAAAATCAGAATTATCAAGATGAGAAAAACACCACTTATAATTGGTGTGTAAGAAGTATCAATAGTCTAGAAAAAAATGAAGAAAGATCGACATCTAAGTTACGTGCAGCAGTAAAATTTATGATATCAGTACTGGGACAAGTATTTCTTTGATGACTGAGAAGATATCAATATGGACGTACCGGCAACGTAGGGCATGCAGTTGGTGCATTGCTTCTGGGATCTCCTAAGTCGAATAGCTACTTTTGTTTTGGCTATGGCGTGACCAATGTTGCCAAATAGTATTTAATTACATGACCTAATGAAACAACATTGCCTGCGCCGTGGCTAAAATAACGAAAAACAAGCAGGAACAGGAAGTTTCGTATAAGATCCCGTGCTTTTGTAATGTTAAAAAAAAACATTAATTTATGTCTGTACATGATAGCACAGTTTTGTTTGATTGGTAATAATTTGATGAACGTTCACCACCGTACGTTGAGCGTATACGCACAGAGTACTTGTCCGGTCCATAACTTTTTATTAAAATTGCTCATTCAAGTGAAAATCAAATTGGAGGTGCTTTTCGTTGCATGCGTTGCTTTTCGCCGTCAGAAATTTACAAGAAAATCAATTCTTCTGCGAATTTCAGAATGGCCTTGTATCATAAACAACATTCGACGTCTATTCAATCGGAATAAAATGGTGTTCGTAGTCATCATAAAATTACATTAACATAAGGTGCAGTCAATTATGAAATTTCTGAAGATACGACTCATTGTCAGTAAACTATTGCCAGCAATGTAGCGTATCATACATTCCAAAACTATTATTGCCAGCAACGAAAGTTATTATATTTTGGAAAGCTACTATTTATTAGTAGAAGATCTAAGTAACCACTGGTTAATGGTCAAAAGATCAATGTGGGCTCTGAATGCACCGTCAAATTTGTATCTAAAGTTTTAAGATCACGCAAATTTCACACAAAATAATCCCCCTCCGTTCGTTTCATTTTGATGTTCTTGGGCGCCAACTATCAAAATAGCCCTTTATGTTTTGAAAAAGAGAATTTAAACCATTATGCGGGATTAATCATTAAAAATAAAAATTAAATAAGATATTACCAATAATGAAAAAGTGCGTATTTATGACCCTTGACTTTTGAGAGAGACCACTGATTTTTACTGGAATGAGCAATTTTAATAAAAAGTTATGGGCCGGACAAGTACTCTGTGCGTATACGCTCAACGTACGGTGGTGAACGTTCATCAAATTATTACCAATCAAACAAAACTGTGCTATCATGTACAGACATAAATTAATGTTTTTTTTTAACATTACAAAAGCACGGGATCTTATACGAAACTTCCTGTTCCTGCTTGTTTTTCGTTATTTTAGCCACGGCGCAGGCAATGTTGTTTCATTAGGTCATGTAAGTAAATACTATTTGGCAACATTGGTCACGCCATAGCCAAAACAAAAGTAGCTATTCGACTTAGGAGATCCCAGAAGCAATGCACCAACTGCATGCCCTACGTTGCCGGTACGTCCATATTGATATCTTCTCAGTCATCAAAGAAATACTTGTCCTAGTACTGATATCATAAATTTTACTGCTGCACGTAACTTAGATGTCGATCTTTCTTCATTTTTTTCTAGACTATTGATACTTCTTACACACCAATTATAAGTGGTGTTTTTCTCATCTTGATAATTCTGATTTTTTAATGTTTTGATTCTTGTTTTGTTCTGTGGAAATAAATTCAAAGTGACAATTATTGTGAAGTCTGGTTTTTTGGCCGGTTATTTCGTGATCTATATGGTTGGTTTCCCTCCGGAATATGAATAAAATTAGTAAACATTAAAAAAAAAAATTTAAGTGGGGTTTTGGACTTTTTGTGATATCATAGGGAAACGAGGGACCATCAATGTACTTGTCCAAGTTTTTTTTCCCCGGGATCCTAACTATATGTGAAATAAAAAAGATGGCGTAACCCATAGCGCGGGCGTCAAAAATTTTTCAAATCTTCAAAGACCTTAAAGCGCATTTTCCGGTGACTCATTTTTTTTGCGAATTTTTTCTCAATTGCCTTCTGGGGTATTCTAATGATATGTGAAATAAAAAAGATAGCGTAACCCATAGCGGAGTCGTCAGAAATTTTTAAAATCTTCAAACCCCTTAAATTATTATTTCCGGTCGTCTAACCTCTGCGAAACTTCTTACCTCATTTAAACGAGGTACTTCGTACCTCATTTTTATGCTTATCCGAATGGATCCATGAAATAAAAAAGTTGGCGTGACAACTTTGAAAAATTTTCTATTTCGTTGTTTTCCAACCATGGAAACTTCAGCATCATGTAATGGGACCGATTTTGTTCTGGGTTAAAATGACCCAATGGTAGTAACCGAGGTTTTCTCGGTTATTAGTAGCGGGAACGGTTTTATTCTGGGTCAAAATGACCCAATGGTAGTAACCGTGGTTATCTCGGTTACTAATAGTGGAAACCGTTTTATTCTGGGTCAAAATAACCCAATGGTAATAACCGAGGTTTTCTCGTTTACTAGTAGCGGGAATGGTTTTATTCTCGGTCAAAGTGACCCGATGGTAGTAACCGTGGTTGTTTCGGTTACTTGTAGCGGGAGTGGTTTTAGGTTGGATCAAAATGACCCAATAGTAGTAACCGCAGTTTTCCCGGTTACTAATGGCGGGAGTGGTTTTATTCTGGGTCAAAAAGACCCAATGGTAGTAATCGAGGTTTTCTCGGTTACTAGTAGCCGGAACGGTTTTTATTCTGGATCAAAATGACCCAATGATAGTAACCATGGTTTTCTCGGTTACTAGTAGTGGAAACCGTTTTATTCTGGGTCAAAATGACCCAATGGTAATAAACGAGGTTTTCTCGTTTACTAGTAGCGGGAATGGTTTTATTCTGGGTGAAAATGACCCAACGGCAGTAACCGTGGTTTTCTCGATTACAAATAGCGGGAACGGTTTTATTCTGAGTCAAAATGACCCAATGGTACTAACCGTGCTTTTCTCGGTTACTAGTATTGGAAACCGTTTTATTCTGGGTGAAAATAACCCAATAGTAGTAACCGAGGTTTTCTCGTTTACTAGTAGCGGGAATGATTTTATTCTGTGTCATAATGACCCGATGGTAGTAACCGTGGTTTTTTCGGTTACTACCCTGATAGACGATTTGTGGTACAGTGACGGCACGATGACTGCACGCCACAGTATTCTTAAGGAGACAGAGCTAGTTGGAACGTCAAAAAAAAGGCCTTTTTCCGATTTTTTTTTGGTCAAACGATAAAATAATTCACAACAAAAGTTCTTCCGTTTAAAAGATACATATGTAATGTATATGTTGCAATTTTTTCAACGCAATACATATCGAAATAAGCTGGTGACCGTCAATTGCCGAGGATGCTGCAAAAAAAACACGGTTTGCGGTGATCAAGCTCACGCTGCAACGGCTCATCTGAAACAAAAAAAACGGAGGGGATTTTTAGTTAATGATATAATGCTCCGGTTGAACGAAGGGTTTTGAAAAATTTCCATTTTTCACAAAATGGCGGCCGTTAAAAGTCAAAAGTGTTTTTTTGACCAAAATATCAGTTCCATTTTTTGCTATTAAAAATAAAAATAATTATCCAAAAAAAAAAATCCTTCGTTCATATGGAGGACTACCATGTATAGAAGAAGTGATATAAATTTCAACCCGATCGGTAAAGCCGTTCTCGAGCTACAGTGATCACCGACTTCAAAAACATGGTTTCGAGAAAAACGCACTTAAAGTTTTGAGTACGGTTTGCATGCAGATAAAAAAATTTTTTTGTAACTTACATAGAATCGTCTATTCCTGGGCCATATACTTCGCCTTCCTGCGCTTTGTTGGTGGTATTAGAAGCCACTTTTAGCTGCCGCCGAGCTACTCTCGCCTCTCGAGTATTTTCCAGGGATCGCCGATTAGCCTGCTTTATTCGAATAGAATCCTCGGCCTTGGCAAACTCGTGTGCGTACGGTCCCAACTTAATCCCCATGGCATCGAAGACTGCCAGCAAACCGTATGTACCCTCGTTGAAAGTGCAGGTAGCAATGTAAGCGGCTATGCTGACGGTAGTATAGCTGGCAGGTAAGGTTTTCGGCATGACCTTCCAAACAATTTGATTAAAACTTTCGTTGCTATTCTGGGTGAAACCTCCAATGCACCTTTGCAACAATTCAGTGTTTGTGAGACTTTCGTATATAGGCTTTATTGCATCGAAGACTTCCTTCGGCAACGCAGTGAAATCGTGTTTGAAAGATTTCAACGTTTTCTCGGCCTTTGCTCGTTGATATTTGCACCACGAGTCAGCACCTCGTGGACACTTGTGATGCTGCGGTTTCTCGTCGGTTGAAATCTTATGGTAGAGCGTAGCCCAAATAGCATCCTTCATTTTTTTGACCGAATCAGAGTTGTCACGAATAGCTTTGCCAAAATACACGGACAATTGGTCAATTAATTTAGCAGTCAGTTTCCCTCTACCGCCGAGTCCTTTATTATCTTTTTTACACGATCGTAGACGGGTGCCCATCCATTTTTGAATATGGCCAACGCATTCTTTTTTCGTCACTACAGTTTCTCCATAAGGAGCAGCTGCAACAATGCCAGAGTAAGTCTTTGAATCTCCATCCCCGACGTAATACAAAAATCTCACTCCAAGATTTTCGCACGAACGACGAAACATTTCGATTACAGCATCGACCTCCATCTTTCCCGCACTGCCTGTATGATTCGTCGAACAAGTTTCTTTGTGTGCTTCATACCATTCTTGATATTCTTCCGTGTCTTTTTGATTTTTCCAAACTTCACAAGCCTGGCAGTAAGAACTTTTTACAATTACGTCAAGAACTTTGCCCGTGAAATGTCCTATTAGCGATGTGACGCCAAACAGAGACGAAAATCCGCGTTTGTGCCACGTTCCATCACCTGACACAATCAAATCAGTATTCTTACTTTCACTGTTAGTAGAATTCAAGTTTATCTCTTCTTTAGAAGCCTTCTTCATAAAAAATTGAGCCATATTTTTACTCGCTTCACAAATATGCTCCAGTAATATGCAGTACGTAGATTTAGCCAACCATGGCGGGAAGTCCATCAATGCGCAAAATTTTTTTGCACCTTTGTAACCGACGCCTATGACACGCATCGCTAATGTGAACCTTCGATTTATTTCATAAGAATGGTGAATAAAATCGCACGACGGTATGTATTGAGGAGTACACTTATCACACACCACAGAAATTTTGAACCCAAGTCCACGTTCGCTTACTATTCCAAAACATATTTTACTGTTGCACTTAGCACATTTTACGAGACTCGCGAGCGACGAAAAAACAGTAAAAAAATTAATTATTCGGAAATTAACTGCATCTGTTTTTGGCACATGATATTCGTCCTGACCTCTTAATTTTTTTGCTGATGTACTTGCTCCGCCATCATCAGTCTCCGCAGATTTTGGATTGAAATACTGTTTCCTTTTCAAGGGTCGTGTTTTATAAACCCGTTGACTTTTCCGCACTTCTCTCGATATTTTTCTATCCATCTTGGACTCGAAAACTCACGAAATTGTTCCGAATATGGACGTTCGCACGCTCCAACGTTTTGAATCTTACTGATACTGAAACCGTATTTTGAACTACGAAAGGCCTTTCTTATTTTCTATATGTATATATGAGTGTGTAGGGCTATATTGATGGTCACAATATATGTATGTATACGCAATACAATAGAGACCTTCAGGTACCCTCTAACGGACTCAGCTAGTCGAGCGGACAGCTGCCGCTACCTGCTTACCTATGACTCAGACACGACGTGCTACAAAGTCTTGTATTTCGGCGAATAATGGTCCGATTTACATTTACCTGAGCGGAAAATGTTCGTAAGAGATTCTACTTTTTGAAAATGAAATAAAAAAAAATCGATTTTTCGAAAATTCTAACTAGGTCTGTCCCCTTAATGCTGACTGCACGAATTTCTATCTGGGTAGTAGCGGGAGTGGTTTTAGATTCGGTCAAAATGACGCAATGGTAGTAACCGAGGTTTTCTCGGTTACTAGTAGCGGGAACGGTTTTATTCTTGGGTCAAAAAGACCCAATGGTAGTAACCGAGGTTTTCTCGGTTACTAGTAGCGGGAACGGTTTTATTCTGGGTCAAAATGACCCAATGGCAGTAACCGTGGTTTTCTCGGTTACTAGTAGCGGGAACGGTTTTATTCTGGGTCAAAATGACCGAATATCGGTAACCGTGGTTTTCTCGGTTACTAGTAGCGGGAACGGTTTTATTCTGGGTCAAAATAACCCAATTGTAGTAACCGAAGTTTTTTCGGTTACTAGTAGTGGGAACGGTTCTATTCTGCGTCGAAATGATCCAATGGTAGAAACCGTGGTTTTCTCGGTTACTAGTGGCGGGAGTGGTTTTGTTCTGGTCAAAATGAACCATTGATAGTAATCGAGGTTTTTTCGATTACTAGTAGCACAAGCGGATTTAGTCTGGGTCGAAATGACCCAATGGTAACAACCGAGGTTTTCTCGGTTACTAGTAGCGGAAGCGGTTTTATTCTGGGTTGAAATAACCCAACGGTAGTAACCAAGGTTTTCTTAGTTACGTAAAATCACCTCAAAAATAGTTCGGTGGAAAAAAACCCGCGTCTGGACTAGTGCATTTAAAATATTTTACTACTATTTCACAGAATAAAGAATATTTTTTACGTCAAACTCAAGAAAAACTCTCTCTCTCTCTCTCTCTCTCTCTCTCCCTCTCTCTCTCGTTGCTCTTTTGCGTACCTTGGCCCTAACTCAATGGCCCGCCTTCTCACCTTTTTTAAAATTTAATCGTTATCTTTTCTTGATTTTCAATTCCTCCTTTCTCTCGGGTTCTAATCACTCAGCTGCTCTCGGCCCACGGTGTAGTCGACGAAAAGAATTGAGACGGATACAGGGTAGACAAAGCAACGGAAGAAATTGATTATGTTCTGTGTTAAGCTCCTAGACCGACTCTATGATTTAGACGTAAATTGTACGAGCATAGCACTGCGTATCAAAATCGTTTTGCGTACATATATAGAAGTTCATATAAGTGCGGGATGAATTCTCCTAAATATGTAGTCGAAGAGAACACCTAGTTATTAGTAAAGTGAGATAATAACGTGTATATAATACTCCAATAGTTTTTTCCCCTTTATTATTCATCACAATTGCCGTGATGAGAGCATTTTTTCAAGTACGTAAAAGGGCAATAAAAATTTACGCACTGGATCTACTTGAACCAGACCAAAACCATCCCCGCCACTAGTAATCGAGAAAACCTCGATTACTACCACTGAGTGATTTTGACCCAAACCACTCCCGCCACTAGTAACCGAGAAAACCATGGTTACCGCCATTGGGACATTTTGACCCAGAATAAAACCGTTCCCGCTACTAGTAACCGAGAAAACCTCGGTTACTACCTTTGGGTCATTTTGACCCAGACCAAAACTGCTCTCGCTACTTATAACCGAGAAAACTTCAGTTACTACCACAGGGTCATTTTGACCCAGCGTAACACGGTTCCCGCTACTAGTAACCGAAAAAAGCTCCGTTACTACCATTGGGTCTTTTTGACCCAGAATAAAACCGTTCCCGCTACTAGTAACCGAGAAAATTTCGGTTACTATCATTGTGTTATTTCGACCCAGACTAAAACCACTCCCGCGACTAGTAACCGAGAAAACCACGGTTACTGCCATTGGGTCGTTTTTACCCAGAATAAAACCGTTCCTGCTACTAGTAACCGAGAAAACCACGGTTACTGCCATTGGGTCATTTTGACCCAGAATAAAACCGTTCCCGCTACTAGTACCGAGAAAACCACGGTTACTGCCATTGGGTCATTTTGACCCAGAATAAAACCGTTCCCGCTACTAGTAACCGAGAAAACCACGGTTACTACCATCAGGTCATTTTGACCCAGAATAAAACCATTCCCGCTACTAGTAAGCGAGAAATCATAGGTAATTACCATTTGGTCAGTTTGACCCAGACCAAAACCGCTCGCGCTATTTGTAATCAAGAAAATCTCGGTTACTACCATAGTGTCATTTTGACCCAGATCAACACTGATACTGCTTCTGGTAAACGAGTGAGCCTCGATTACTTCCATCGGGTCATTTTGACCCAAGCCGAAACTACTGCCGGTACCAGTAACCGAGGAAACCTCCATTACTATTATTTAATTTTAATTAAATAGTTAATGGAAAATATTTCCATTAACCATTTAATTAAATGTTTAATGGAAAATATTTTAATTGAACATTAAAATTAAATGGTTAATGGAATATATTTTTATTGACCGTTAAAATTAAATGATTAATGGAAAATATTTTCATTAATCATTTAATTTAAATGGTTCATGGAAATTGTTTCCATTAACCATTTAATTTTAATGGTCAATGGAAATATTTTCTATTAAGGGGACCGTATGGTCTAGAGCACGAAAATTTCACCTATTTTCACGATTTTTTTTTTGCCTTAAAAAATTTAAAAATCGATGTTTTAACTTTTCGGGTTTATTACTACCTTTATTAAGTATACAAAAAAATTTTTTTTTAATTTTAAAAACAGTGTTTATTATCATATAATTGGCATTGAAGACGACCCTCTCGAAAAATCCGACCCGGACGGTGAAGATCGATCCGAGACTTCTACTCATCTGAAACACAAAATTCAAGAAGATTCTTAATCAGAAAGAGTGCAGTTATGGTCGGGACTAGAACAAATCGAAAAAATTAAAAATTGACAAAATGGCGCGCTTTTGAAAAAAAATTCGTAAAATCGGGTTTTTTTTTCACTAGTTTTTTAGTATAAACAATAAGAAATTATTTAAATAAAATTATGATTGTAGTTCCGACGATAGCCATACATGTTGTGAACAACATATCCAAATTTCAAGTGATTCGGTTGAATAGTTTTTTTGTTTTCACCTGCGCAGTGCCGAAAAAAGTCGTTTCGAGATAAATGAGTTTAAAGTTTGAGGTACAGATATTTTCAAAAATTGAGCAATTTTTGAATACTTACAGTTAATCCGCGATTCCGGCACCATATAGGATTCCTTCGGAACGTTCATAATTCAAGATTTCCTCACTCCTTTCATTTCTTCGAGCTGTCCGAGCCTCTTTGGAGTTGTCCGTGCTCCTACGGTTGGCGCTCGATACTCGCAGCTCGTCTCGGTTTTGCGCTAGTTGCTCCGCTTGTGGCCCGATTGTTATGCCCATGGTCTCCATTATTTTCAATAGGGATGCAAATCCTTCATTGAATATGCAAGCGGAAATGTGAGTGGCAATATCAATGATTTTTTTTCCGGCAAACAGATGTTTCGGCGCAAGGTGCCACACGCAAGCATTGAAACTTTCGTTATTGTTCTGCGTATTACTGCCAATACACCTTTCCAATAAAGTCTCTGCTGTCAATTCTTCATAAATTGGTTTTAATATCTCTTGTGCTTCATCGCACAGAGCAGGTGGGTGCTCGTAGGTGTCTAAAGTACCTGCAGCCTCACTTTGACGCCACTTGCACCACGATTCGGAACCTGGAGGACAGTACGAGTGTTGCGGATTTTCATCTGTTGAAATTTTGTGATAATATGCTGCCCATATTTCACTTCTCATCCCTTCAGTCGAATCTGAATTACGTCTAATTGCTAGACCGTAATAAGTTGACAGCTCTTGCAATAATTTATTCGTCAATTGTTGACGCTTCGGTGTTTTATTTATCGATTTCCGCTGTGTCTTTTTTCCCTCTTCTTTTTCTGTCAATTTCTTTGTTGCTTTCTTTATTTGTGCATGTTTTTTTTTCGCATCAACAGCACGTTTGTACAAACGTTTTTTAACATGCAAAACACATTCTTTTTTGCAAACTAAAAAATCATCCCCGTAAGGCTTTGTGTCCAATAAGGCTTTGAACGTTTTCGTGTCGCGGACCGCTCTCTACCTGCGTTATGGGCTGTAGAAGCTGTAATATTGAGAATTTCCGCATGAAAATTTCACAGTATATTCTTGAGATACTATACTTTCGACATATCGAAAAAAAAAAAATCGATTTTTTCAAATTTCTAGACCATACGGTCCCCTTAATGGAAAATATTTCCATTGACGATTAAAATTAAATGATTAATGGAAAATATTTCCATTGACCATTAAAATTAAATGGTTAATGGAAAATATTTCCATTGACCATTAAAATAAAATGATTAATAGAAAATATTTCCCTTGACCATTAAAATGAAATGGTTGATGGAAAATATTTCCATTAATCTTTTAATTTAAATAGTAATGGAAATAATTTCCATTAACCATTTAATTTAAATGGCTAATGGAAATTATTTTCATTAATCATTTAAATTAAATGGTTAATGGAAAATATTTTCATTAAAAATTTCGCAACCCTGTTTGTGAACCCCATTACCCCCCGTTCCCCTAACTCAGACGTCATCGATGAACCTGTAGGCCGCCATTTTGTAGCCCTCATTACTCCCACCTCTGATGTCGTCATCGAACCTAAAGCCTGCCATCTTGTGATTTTTCCAGCCCCCGTTTCACTTGCACCTCTAACGTCATCGTTGAATCTTCGAGAAAGCACGCATGACATTATGACGTTGAACCATCGAGAAGGATCTCGGGGCTTTTTGACGAGGTTCGAATTAGGAGTGGGCCATAGGAATCTCTATCCGGAAACGGTCATACTTATCGACTGGGGACTCTTATCTCCACTTTCGAATTTCTTACCGTGTTTCGCATCTTCGTTTCTAAATTTCATACCACGAGTCCATGTCTCGACGTTAAAATTGTCCATCCGGAGTTCATGTCTTCATTTTTGAGTTTCCCGTCAGGATTTGGGGATTGATTGCTTGACTTGGATTGTTTAGGCTAGAAAGTTTATTTGCCATGAGGAATGACACCTTGATGACTGCGATTAAATCTAATATTTCCACAGTCGGATAGCCGATTTCGACTATTCTGATCGTTTTCTTCGCGTGTCTCAATCGTTAACTTTTACCATCCAAATCTTCAACTTCCACTATTTTTGACTATTCACTTTAACTATCTTCATTGTTGACTTCGACTGTCTCGATAGCCTACTTCGACTATCGTAAGCGTAAACTTCGAATATTTTTGATTGTCGACTTTAACCATCTTGATTGTTGACTTCGACTATTTTAATTATTGACTTTAACCAACATGATTGTTGACCTTGACTATCCTGATTGTTGACTTTGGCCAACTTGATTATGGCCTACGACTGTCCTTATTGCTGACTTCGACTATCCTAATCGCCAACTTTGAATATTTAAATTGTTGACTTCGATGACTATCTTGATCGTTAACTTCGACTATTTTGATCATCCTCATTGTTGCCTTCCACTATTTTGGATACTGACTTCTACTATCCAAATCGTTGACTTCGACTAGCCTGATTGTTGTCTGCGACCACATTGATCGTTGACTCCATTTGTTCTGATCATCGATTTTGAATATTCTAATCATTGACTCTGACTATCCTGATCACCGACTTCGATTATTCTGATCACCGACTTCGGCTGTCTTGATTGTTGTCATCGACTATCGTGATTGTTCACTTTGACTAACCTGACCATTGACTTCGACTAGGCTGATCGTTGACTTCGACTAGTTCGAACGCTGACTGACTATCCTAATCGCTGAATTCAACTATCTTGATCAATCCTTTACCATATTGATTGTTGACTTCAACAAATCTGGTCGTTGACTTTGACGATCCTGATCACCGACTTCAACTGTCTAGATTGTCAACTTCGACCATCTCGATCGCTGACTTCGACTATCTCGATCGCTGACTGACTATCCTGATCGGTGACTTCAACCTATCGTGGCCGTTGACTTCGAATATTCTGATCACCGACTTCGACTATCTTGATTGTTAACTTCGACTATACTGACCGTTAACTGCTCTATCTCTATCTCTATCATTGACTTCGATTAACTTGATTGTTAACTTCGACGGGCTTGTTTGTCGACTCCAACTACTTTGATCATTGGCTTTGATTGCCCTAATCGTTGACTTGAACTATCTCGATTACTGATTCGTCTACTTAGATTACTGACTTTGACCATCCTAATCACCGATTTCGATCATCTTGATTATTAACTGTGACTATTTTGGTTGTTGACTATCTCGATCACTCACAACGACTGTCATGATTATTAACGTTGACTATTTTAATTGTTCTTTCGCAATCCTGATCGCCGACTTCGACTATGATGATTGTTCGACTACTCTGATCGTGGACTTCCGTTATCTTGATTGTTGACTTCGACTATCCTGGTCACCCACTTCGACTATCTTGATTGTTGACTTCAACTATCCTGATGACTAACTTCCACCATCTTGATCACTGACTTCGACTACCTCGATCACTGACTGTGGTTATTTTGATCGTCGGCTTTGACTATACTTATTACTGACTTCGACTATCTCGATTGTTAACTGTGACTGTTCTTATCATTGACTTTGATTATCCCGATCGCAGATTACAACTATCATGATTGTTGACTTCGACTTTTTTTCAATCATTGACTTCAATTATCTCGATGGCTGACTTCGACTATCCCGTTGACGTTGACAATCTAGATCACTCACTTCGCCTATCCTGATCGTCGATGTCGACTATCTTGATTGTTGACTTCGACTAGCCTGATTGTTGACTCCGACTACCTGCATCACTGACTTTGACTATCCTGATCGTTGACGTTGACTATTCTGATCACCGGCGTCGACCACCACCTTGATTGTTGACTGCAACTATTCATATCACCGACTTTGTCTTTCTCGCTCATTCACTTCGACTGGCCTGATTGTTTACTCCGACTACCTGGATCACTGACCTTGACTATCCTGATCGTTGACTTCGACTACCTGGATCACTGACTTCGACTATCCTGATCGCTGACTTTGACTATCCCTATCGTTCACTTCGAGTATCCCGATCGCTGACTTTGACTATCTTGATTGTCGCCTGCAGGTATCGCGGACTTTGTATTTCCGTGTCTTGATTTTGTCACTTACAACCCCGCTTCAGAATTTTGCTGCAAGGCTATATTGCTAATCTCTAATTGAATCGCCAGGGTGTTTTGTGTCTCTTCATTTGAATTTTGTCACCAGAGGAGGGGTGGGGGTCCTGTCGTAGCTTTTGAATTTTGACACCAGGGTGGGGGAGATCATGCCTGAGCTTTTGAATTTTGCCGCCAGGGGAGTTTGAGCCTCAGCTTTCGAATTATGCTGCCAGAGGGTTCTCGTCTCAGTTTTTGAATTTTACTACCAGCGCGGGGAGTGGGGGGGGGGGGGTCGTATCTCAGCTTTTAAATGATTCTAGATTAAGCAGGGCCTGTTTAGGTTGGGCTGAATTTGTTTAGGTTTTATCCAAGATTTCGAGAACACGTTCCGGATGGGAAAAGTTTGCTTGCACCACTCGGAAGAGAATGTATCTTGAATTCGCAATAGAGAGAAATTGTAATCAACCGAGTGTCACTGAGTATCCTAACCTCAACAATCCTAATCGTTAACGTTGACTATCCGGGTAGTTAACTTCAACTATGCCGATAGTTAACTTTGACGATCACGAGATAGTTAACTTCAACCATCCCGATAATTAACTGCGAGTATCGCACACTTCGTATTCGATTTTCCCCGCCAGTGGGTTCGCGTCTCTGTGTTTGAAGTTCCCGCCGATGGGTTCGTGTCCCCGCTTCGGATTTCCCAACTATCCTGATCGCTGTCTTCATGATCGCTGACTGCGGATATCGCGGACGGTAGGATGTAAATTAGCCGAAAAACTAGACACGCGGAACTAGGAAAAAAACGCAGCCGTCGTGACCGAACGCTCACCGCAGATGTCGCATGCGTATTTTCGTCGATATTCGACGATTACAGATTTTGCGATAGAGGTTCTCAGCTAAATAAATTGAGATACCCGAATACGGGATAATGGGATTTGTTTTCAATAAAATAAAGTGAGGTTATTTCTTCGAAAATCATCTTGAAGGTAAATTAATGTGCAATATAAGATAAATGGAGCAATAATTAATAATAGTAATAATAATTCTTCTACTCTTCACCACAACACGTTCATATTAGTTTACTCCGTTTTTTTGAAAGTAGTTGAATCGTGTGAACATTGAAAAAAATGGAAAATAATACTCCAGGACCGAACGTGGATGTAAACGAACTGGAAAATCAAGTTGATGGAATAATTGAGGTTTTTCAACTTATTCTAATTTTTTTCTTATTTCTAATTGCTATTTACTGTAACGTTATCGAGCAAAAGTTTTATTACTCCTCGGCTGTCGCACTTAGGGCCGGTTGTTCCACCTCCAGGTAAATATTATCTGATAGTTAAAGGTCTGCTACTCAATGCTACAACCGTCAGGTAAAATTTACCAGAAGGTGAAACAACCGGCCCTTAATTACTCGATAAACTATAGGTAGAAAAAAAAATTGAAAAAAAGGCTTGATGACAAATAACGTTATCATGAAATTTTATCAATTACTCTGCACATCGATTTAGGTGACCACCCTCTTTGAGTATACTCAATGAAATTGTAATTAACTATACAGATCGTGAAGTATGTATTGTGACGTGGTGATTTTGTTCACGTCACGAAAAGATAATAATTGGCACGGCACGGGAGGAAACGTGAGGTTTCGAAGACGAATTCCTCTCGAGAAAATAATAAAAGAGTCAAATGCGAGCGTATTTCCTGATATTAATTTTATTTTTGATTATTTTATTTTATACGAGCGAGCGACGGTCATGAGACATCGAGAGAAAGAGCGAAGAAAAACATCGAGAATATTCTGGTCGTCGGTATCGTCATATCGTCTGTGAGGGAAGGCATAGGTCGTCAAGGTCAGTTGAAGTTGTCATCGATGGAACGCGAGAATCATATCGAGAGTGGTCGCTAGCTCGAAGCCCTCATCCGGAGCTCTCTAATCTCAAGAGGTGCGTCTAACAGCATCGGAAGTCTTCGGAAAATCTCGGCTAGCAAGGGTCAACGTTTGCCAGCGTAGCGCTAAATCGAAATTCGAATTTGCGAGTTGGAAAAGAGGCGAAAAATCGAGAAGATTCTAGATTTTCGCGATTAGGCGAAGGGTGGGGGGCTAGGACCCAAAACTATAAAATCGCGTTTCCGTAATTTATCGGGGACTTTTCCGTATTGAACTTCAACGGAACCTGACGTTTTCTATCGAGCCGTCACCAACCCTGTACAAGAAACCGACGTAGCCGGAATTATCGAGAAGAAACATCCGTGGTCTTTTTCCGGATTTCTTACTACTGAAACCGTAGCGGTGAGCCGTCGTCTCGCTTTTAATATCGTTTTGTGTAATTTTGTTGTATTGAAAGAGCACTAAAAATTGACGTGAATATTGTGACGAATTATTGAAGCTAAAAAGAGCGATATTGTTTCGGGGTACGTTCGCGCTTGATATGAATTTGTTGTATGATAAGTTTAATCGCGGTATAAAATCTGCCGTACGTTCCGTTGTACAATTTTAGAATTGCCGAGAGGAATTCAAACTTGATATTTATTCGTTCAACGAGAGTCCTTAATTATAAGAAAATTACGTATTAAATTTATCAAGAGTTAATCTTTTTGAAGGAAAAGAAATTCGTAGAGCGTGGCTCTCCGAATTTCTATTGTATAATCTGTCGATTAATTCTTGATAATATTATTTATTCGTTGCGATTTTTTTATTTTATTGACGATTAATAAATGAAAATGGAAAGAAATTAAAAATATTATATAATTTAATTACCGATAAGAATACATGGATTATGGTATAATTTATGTAGAGAGAAATAACTTTGTACTAAATATTTTTCCGGAAAATAATACAAAAACTCCATTTATAATCTCATTTTTCATGGACTGTTTTAAAATAAAATTTCGATTGTAATTCCGGATATCAACTTAGTAAGGTGAACTTATTTTGTACAAGTGTCTGACCTCGCCCCTCTACCACCTAGATTCAAACTTACAGCTACGACCGGGAGAATCTAAAAATCTTGTTCTCGATAAATTCGAATAAAATTCGTTTAAGAAATATCTTAAACTGGCGCCCAGAGTTATCGAGAATGAGGTATTTTGTTTGACTTTCCGGGAAAAGTCGTTACAGTATAAAACACTCTATGATTAAAATGGTTTAATTGTTTCAGGAATGGATTTTTGATGGATTCTATTCAGACGACGACAGAAGTTCATCCGAATCAGAATCCTCCGATTCAGAATCATCCAACGATGATGAGCAACCAGCGACTCAAAGAGTCTGCATAAGAAATTATTTAGAAGTCACTGTTCCGTCATACTCCGACGATGAATTTAAAAGTCACTTTAGACTTAAAAGAGCATCAGCATATAATTTGATAGGCAAGAAGAATTATATCAATATAGAGCCTAGACCAAAAGTGTTCGGCACCCTGTGAATTTCCTATCCGGATAAAAAATTGTATATCTCGGTGAAAAAAATCATAAGATAATTTAAACAATCGGGTTTTAAAGCGGATAAATCAGCTTCATTTTGCTCTTTGATTTTCGATTTTGTGATTTTCTTGTAGCCGCAAAATTTTTTTTTCCAAATAGCCGAAAAAATCGCCTGCGCGCCCGTGTGTGTGTGTGTGTGTGTGTGTGTGTGTGTGTGTGTGTGTGTGTGTGTGTGTGTATGTGGGCGAGTAAAGATGACCATCTTTCGAAGTTATGCACACGATTTTGCAAAGTGAGAAAAACATCAAAAATGGTAATTTTGAAAAAAAAAAAAACGTAGCGGCTACTAGAGAAAACGCTAAACTGAAAATAAAGAAGCAAGATGAAGCTGAATTTGTCCGCTTTAAAACCCCTTTTTTTGAATTATCGAACGACTTTTTTTCTCTGAAATATATAATTTTTTGTCCGAATAGAAAAATCTCAGGATGCCGAATACTTGGCCAAAGCTGTATGTACTATCACATGAAATTTGCGACTACACCATAAAAACTTGAATAACGAATAATTTTTATGTTCCAGAGCGATTTGCACAAAGTGACTTCCTCCAAAATAATGAACCACACGGGAATGCGATTACTCACGAACGAGCTTTTCTGTTAACGCTATGGTACTTAGCTAATACTGAAACTTTTCGACAAATCGCTGATCGATTCAATTTAACGAAAAGTTCTGTGCACAAAGTTTTATTAAACACACTAGACTTTCTGAATTCTTTAACTGAAGAAATTATAAAATGGCCAACTGAAGAGGAAGAAAAAAGAGTGATCAGCAGACAATTTTCTAGACGCGCAAATATTCGTGGCGTGATGGGTGCGATCGACGGATGCCATACGCGTATCAGAAGACCCATCGAGCATCAAGAAGACTACCTTAATCGGAAAAGATACCACAGTGTAATTTTACAAGCTGTTGTAACAAGTAATCAAATTTTCACTGATGTATATGTCGGTGAACCAGGATCGATGCATGATGCACGGGTGTTGCGAAGATCGCCGCTGTAGACGACCCCAATTTTTGTGGTAATTACTTCATTTTAGATGACTCAGCTTATCCAAATCTACCATGGCTTGTACCCCCTTTCCGCGATAACCGCCGATTAACTCGCCAGCAAAGATTATTTAATTATCGCCACTCATCTACTCGTGTGTACGTAGAACAAGCTTTTGGTTTATTAAGATCTAGATTTAGAACATTGACGCACTTTAATAACCTTCGTTTAGATATTATCATCCGCTGCATAATGGCGGCCTGCATTTTGCATAATGTTATCATGCTAAACGATAGTGAACATGAATCTGATAGCGATTCTGGAAGCGATAACGAAAACAATGATGGTGATAATGATGTTCTGAATGGTGACAATATTGACTACGGTAATGAACAAGATAGGCGGCAAACTATTTTTAATGCAATGTTTCGAGGCAATGCGTAATATAATCAACGAAATCGATTTTTAATTTGTTGAATCTATGTAACAAATAATTGTCATTTTAGACAAACGTCAAGTTGTAAACGTATTCATTAATTGTACATTTTTATGTGTAAATATCGTATAAATAAAACAAATAAGTCTTATGAGAACGTATTCTTATTTATTATTTCCATTATCAAAACATAAATATATTACTTAGAAATCATTGATTGTTGTATGTGTATGAAACTTACGTCTATTAAAATATGGGCCAGCCATGAAGTCTTAAAAAATGTCATCACGCGTACGATTATTGGCATGAGTTCGTTATACGTATGAAAAACGTTCATCACAGGCAGTTTCTATGGTTAATAAAAATAGAAATAATAAAATACGTATTCATTATAAAAACATGAGTATAAAAACATCTAATGAACGTTGCTTTTTCTTATCCTCAATTTTTCTTCATTTGTACTGGCCGTCCATAACAAATCTTATATCTCATGTATAAATACATTCTTAAATCACAGGTACATTTTTAATTAATAACATTAAAAAAAAGATAACGTAGTCTTATTATTAATCAGTCGCGTGTAACTCGCCGAAGGGAAAGTATCTTGAACGTTTAGTTACTACTTGTAACTATTAAAATTTTTAATTATTAAAATTAAAAAAGACTCGTTAGCGTCGTTGAAAATTTTCGTCACGCTAAATCACAGGGTCTCGTTGGTTTCAAGCTTCGAGTCGTTTGACTCGAGGGTACAGATCACGCCGAACGAACAAATGTATGAATCACACGTTTCTTTACTTTATCTTTTAACTATGCACCAAGGCTAAAACATTCGATTAAAAAGAGGTTGAAGAGCCTGCCGTAACGCTGCTGCAAGGTAGTTGCTGCGATTTGATTTTTAGATATTGTTTCATCAATTCCCCTTTTTCTTCCTGAGCTTTGATTTTTTTTTCTTGTAATAGTAACATTTTTTCTTGTAACTCGATTTTTTTTTGCATCAACTCGAGTTTTTTTTCCTTGTATTCCGTAGATTTTTTTCGGTCAATTTATTTTTTTTTACTCGCGTTTCCCTATTATTTTGTTTTGTTTTTTCTTCAACCGATTGTCTTTTTATAGAGCTAAGGGTGAAATGGGACGAATTGGATGGTTTCGTTCCTACGATTTCATCTATATCGTCGACAAATAAAAATCGCGATGGCGCACGTCCAGTTTTATCCTTACATTGCTTGTAGCTTCGTATGAGGTTGTTCCATTTAAAATTGCACAACTCGGCCGTTACGTTGATTTTTTGGCTTATCAAGTCATTGACTATGTTGTCCCAAAAATATTTCCGTTGTAAGGGATGGTGTAATTCGTCCATATGCAAGCCATATGAAGCGATCAACTTCTGCTGCACATATCCAAGGACCTCTTCGTGCGATGATAATAAACACGACCACCACGACCACGACGACGGCACCGACTAAAATGAAGAATAGAATAAATTGTTTTTTATATTTTTGTTTTGTTTTTGTTGACATGATAATCGTAGTGATTATATAATTATTTCCAAAATATATCGTTGTTCATGTAGTAATCGTGTAGGAATTACATCCAGGGTCTTTATCTCTTTCTTTATAAATATAAATAGCGTGAACGGAAAGAAGTACTGAACATGCGAACAGAAACAATAATCGAAATTTAAGAACGGATATTGAGGCGTTTATCATGAGATTTTCATTACGAACGCTTCAACGTTTTTTATTTTTATAAATGTTTGATACGTCTTTTATGTATATGTAATGAACACAATAGACCTTCAGCACCCAGATGCTATTTATATTCATATATCCTAATTATAAATGTTATTCGACATCTTACAAGTTTATTGTCGCAGACTAAAAGTACTTCGCAATATTTGTTTCCCTTTCCCTGAAGCTTCTTAATTATTAAATGATTCTGCTGATCGAAAAAGTCGAATCCTATCCTCTGTTGTGCCCCGCATGGCAACATAAAATCAGCTGGAATCAATTGCAACATAAATTGATTGGCAACAGGAAGCCAGCATAAATAATAGCTAAGACAGCACATTCCTACAATCGATCGTCGCATGGGTCTATCGACCCCGAGCAATCTCACCCTAAAATGCTGACAGGGCATTACGCCACCGAACGTTCGAGAACGTTCCGCGATGACAAATAAATCAATAGAAGGGGTAAAATTCGATACCATTTGGGGGAAACTCGTAAATCAATAAAAGCGGAGACAATGCCCAAAATCGGCAGTCTGCGACAGTCTGACAACGAAATATTGAACGATTGGTCTCAAGGCAAACACACCTTGACTTTGTATTTTAATCTTTAACTTTATCAATAAACCTAACGTTAACTTGTTCTAAAGTACTGAGTTGGAGTTTTGGCTCAATTATTGGCAATAATCCCCAAAATACCCGTCCTCGATAACTCGTCCCCACGTGACGGTTTTCGCGGGCACAACATTGGTGGCAGCGGTGGGATTGCCACAACTCAAGAACCAGACACGTCTACGAGGTCAAACTAAAGAAGAAGAAGGGATCAAAGGGCCAAAGACCAGACGAGAAATTCAAGCAACAACTCGACAAGGACCCAGCTGTTCAATTCGACAACTTGAAAGCTTCAAAGACTATCGTCTCATCGAGTAGCTGACCGATCAACGTCACAGATTCACCGAGCGAAGGAAGACCCGACAAGCTGACCCGACAGAAATTCGACTCGACAACGAGCAACATGCGAGCGATCATCTTACTGTAAGTGACGAAACATTAATTAATTTGTAATCCGCCAAAGCCAGAACGCGTATAAAATATTTACATGTCGAACGACGAATTAGTAAACCGTCTCAAATTACCCGGTGTGAAAACAGTCTCTCGATCTTTAGACTCAATTTTCAATAGAAATTTAAAATTTGTGCGTAAACTGAAAAACACTTCAACGTCCGAAGACGATTATTTAGACGTTGCAGAGTCAGAAAGTGAATTTAGTCCTACAGAACTCCCTAGAGACACCCCATTTGCAGAATCCACTCTAAATCCTACCACAGTAACAATGGTAGTTACCGTGAATTTAGATGAAACCGCGACAGCGAGCGGTAGCGGCACTAATAATTCAAATAATGGCCGCAATAACGGTAATAGTAACGGTAATAATCGCGATAATAATAATAGTAACAACGAAAATCCTGCCGGTAACACATCTAACAACTCTACACGCAGACTTCGGGGCTCGATGTCCCTCAAAGAAGCGCGTTCACTTATACCCCGTTTCGACGGTACAAAACCGGAGGAAATACGCGATTTAATAGATTCATTTGGCTTAGCAAACAAACACATTGATGAATTAGATCAACCCTTTTTGTTAGAAACCGTTTTAACTACAAAATTAGCGGGAAAAGCGCGAAAAGATGTCCGTTACAAAGAAATTGAAACTTTTGAATCGTTTAAAGAAATTATGTTAGAATTATATGGTGAACGTCGCACCGTAGGAGCGCTACAAGTTGAATTATGCACCTGCCAACAAAAATCAAAAAAAAATGTATTAGAATTTGGACAAAGGTTAGAGACCTTAATGATGGATTTAATCGAAGCTAGCACGAGAAAACAAACGACGCTGAGCGAAAAATTAGCAATTGAAAAATACGTCTGGGATTTAGCCCTAGCTAGTTTTGAGAGAGGAATAAAGAAAGAATTCCAAACCCTTATCAAGGCCAGGGGGTACACGACCCTTAAAGCCGCAATAAGAACTGCATTAGAAGAAGAAAAAGTACAACAGGGCAATAACCAGACAAACAAATTCACAAAATTCATCGTCAAACACTTGTAACAGGTGTCATAAAAGAGGTCATATAGCTAAGGATTGCAGAACTGCCATGTCATCAAGCGGGCGGAATAATTTACCAACTCCTACGAGAAACGTAAATCAAATAACTTGTAATTATTGTAAAAAACCTGGTCATCTCTATAAAGATTGTCGGAGTAGAGTCTATCAACAAAATAATCGACAAAATAATACGGGTCAACAACATCAAAATAACTATAAACAAGGCCAAGGAAATTTTAGAAGTCAATCAGGGCAAAACAGCGGACAACGCGGAAATAATAAAAAACAGGAACAAACAGATGAGGAAAAGAATGCGAGCGACAGTAAAAAGGTAGTAGGGTCATTCACACTCAGTGCGCTCACTACCGACCAAGAAATCACAGTCAGCAATATTGCAGAGAAGCGAGCTACAGGCTTACTCAAAAGAGGAGAGCCAGAAAACTCACAAAAGGAGTTTAAAATAAGCGCCATAAATCCCGAAGATGCGGCGAGTGATTTTTATATCACAGCAAAACAGGCTAAAAATAAAGTTTTAACTTTAAAAGGCGATACAGGAGCGCAATGCTGCCTGATAAAAAAAAGTGCTCTCTTACCAGACACTAAAGCAATCGACGAAATAGTCGAATTAAAGGGAATAGGGGGAAAAGCTTTCCACGCATTGTGCAAAGTGGATTTGAAAATAGAAACCCCAGCGGTAATCGTCCTCCATGGATTTTACGTGGTCGAGGACTCACAAGGAAAGGTACTTTGGTGTCCCCCTCCGATTTTGATAATTTTTATATATGTTATAGTCCATCGAAAATTAAGAGACACGTAATTTTTTTTATCGGCTTAAAGTTATTTTTAAGGGGTGAAATCGACCCCCAAAGTTGAGCATGTTTTGCATCTGGTAGAGTGTTTCATATAGAAGCACTTAACCGATCGTAACGAAACCAATTGCAAAACGTTTTTCACGTCAAATAACCTGTATATAATGTTCAACTTCTTATGCACCCCTATTACATGGGGATGATTCACCCCCGAATATCCAGAATTCTTTTGTATAAAAAAAACTTGCAATCCGATTTCAATAAAACAAACGCCATTTTGCAGAGCAAAAAAAATAAAATTGACGTATTTTTGGGTTTTTCTCAGATTAAAAAAATTAAGGGGGTAAAACACCCTTAAAATGTCAAATTTCATTTTGAGCACTGTCCCCTTCCGATTTCAATATTTTTTTTATAAAATGTAGCTTATCGAAAAATAAGACCACCTATTATTTTTATTGGCTCAAAATTATTTTTAAGGCGTGAAATCAACCCCCAAAGTTGGGCATGTTTTGCATCTGGTAGAGTGTTTCATATAGAAGCACTCAACCGATCGTAACGAAACCAATTGCAAAACGTTTTTCACGTCAAATAACCTGTATATAATGTTCAACTTCTTATGCACCCTTACTTACTGCAGGGGGGTGAACCACCCCCTGACATTCATAATTTTTTGTATAAAAGAAAAATTGTCATTCGATTTCAATGGAAAAACCAACATTTTGAAAAGCAAAAAAAAATTATAGTGAATGTGTCTAGATTTTTCGAATAAAAAAAATTAAGGGGGTAAAACACCCCTAAAATCTCAAATGTCATTTTGCGCACTTAAATGATAAAATTCAATTCAATTGGTCTCATTATCATTGCGTATCGACTTATATGCTAAATAATATTTATTTCGCATGTACATCCGCTGCCCTTCTGACATGCTTCACGTTTATAAAGAAGTGTTGGTATCCGTTCTATTTATATAAGTTTCTATTTTGAACGATTTACGAAAATAAAAAAAAAACTCAAATATCAAAAGAGTCGCATCAGCAATTCACCGCCCAGAATGTAAACAAAGCTGGCTCATGCCTTGCCATATTCTTATTCATATCAAGAACCGCTATAGTGGCTCGACCCCAAGTATTCTTGAAAAAGCCAGTTCGCTCAGGCTAATGTTTGAGGTATATCCGA
The DNA here is from genome assembly GCA_963989365.1 of Rhimphoctona megacephalus. NCBI lineage: Eukaryota > Metazoa > Arthropoda > Insecta > Hymenoptera > Ichneumonidae > Rhimphoctona > Rhimphoctona megacephalus. The sequence continues at coordinate 5,987,056 of OZ022415.1, read as the reverse complement.
AAACCAAATAAAAATGCTGTTTTCGTGGTGATGTCAGATCAAACCGCCCACTCAAGATGAAAAAGGTAAAACTGACTTTATATTATTCCAGAAGTTAAGTTGCTGTTCGACTGTTGATCAGTCATTATCGTGTCCGCTATCGTGAATACCGTATTGTTATTAACATGTCCATCAATCCAATGAACGTAATAAGACTGTTGTTTCTTACATTCGAGGTAATGAACATTCCTGACAGTCCTGTTAACAATAATGAAGTGGAATTGAAAGAGAGTTTCGCGGAAATTCTGAAGGCCTCTATGGCAGAGTTCAATCAGTTAGAAATCGTCGAAGATACGACATTAGATTTTCAAGAACCGTTTAGAGATATCATAGTAGAACCTGTCGAAGATAATGACATCGAATGGGGTCTTGGAGAATCTCCATTAAGCCCTGAAACGTGTACTGACGATGAAGAAGATTTGAGCTACGACTACAAACAAAGAGCTGTTGAGTACTGGAGAAGTGCAAAAACGAAACAAAATAGGAAAATAGAAACAGTCCAAAACCGATTTAAACTCGTTAAATCTGTGCGCCAATTAAGGCGCTGGGCTCAACAAATTAATAAAGGCGGAACTTACAAGGAAAAATTGTCGCGCATTTCTGAATATACAATCGATAATTTAAAAAGCGCCATAGAAGCAGGTCTCATTGTACACGATATCGATCTTCGGAGATGGGCATTACAAGCCCAAAAATTGATTGGGCATGAGAATTTGCGTTTCAGGGCTTCGCCAACATGGATAAAAAAGTTTAAAAAAGTTCATCGAATAACAAGTAGAAAAATAAATAAATTCGTGACAAGAAAGACTCTCGAATCAAAGGACATATTACAAAACGATGCTAATAAATTTGTCTCCGCAGTTCAATTGAAAATTGAGGAATATGGCTTGGAAAATATTTATAATTCTGATCAAAGTGGTTTCCAATTAGAAGTCCATTCAGGGCGAACGTTAACAGAAGAAGGTACAAAACAAGTAGAATGCCTTGTACAATCCGTTTCAGCGACAACCCATAGCTACACCATCCAGCCGACAATATCAGCAGCAGGAAAATTGTTGTCACCTCTTCTGATAATTTTAAAAGAGCCATCCGGGCGGTTGGGGCCAATCGTAGAACGAACCATTTTTCGACCTCCCAATGTTTTTATAAGTGTTTCAAAATCTGGCAAGGCTACATCAGGTACGTTGGTATGTAATATTCAAATATAAAAAATAGATGTGCTATTAATTTTTACATATTGATTTATAGAACATTTCAAAGTATGGCTTCAAGAAGTGTTCTTCCCAAATGTCGGTGAGAAAAGTGTGCTTTTAATAGTCTCATGGAGTGGACATTGCCCTAGTGTTGTCACGGAAGTTACACCACATAACAAAGAAATTGTTACAATGATCATACCGAAAGGAACAACAGGGAATATCCAGCCACTTGATGTCTTCGGATTTAGAATTTGGAAAAATTATGTCAGACATTTTTCAGACAGTGTCATGTTACTTGATTATGATTTAAGTCTACATTTACGAAATAATATAATCAAGCTGCAATCTCTAGTACATAATCAATTATCATCTCCGAGGTACGAAAATTTATTTCGATATGCCTGGTTCAAAAGTGGGTACATAGAAGAACGACCTGAGCATTTCGAAAATCCCGTTGAATTCGCTTTTGGTATGTCATCTCAAACACAATGTGAAATTGAAGGCTGCACAAATGTGGCTGTAGTAAGATGTTCATGGTGTAAAAAGTCACTTTGTTTCAAACATTTCTTCGAAGAACATCATTACTGTTCAAAATATAATCATTAAGTTCAGGAATGATAATTGAAACGAAAATTTGAATTGGAATCTATTTTTACTACATGAAAGATTTTAGCGCCTATGTATAACCTATATATATATATTTGTGTACAGACCATGTGTATACAAAAATAAAAAATCGTGAAGCTCACGACCACCGAAGATGTAGGAGTACTCAATTTTTCATATAATTAAAAAGCCGATGTACATGCGAAATAAATATTATTTAGCATATAAGTCGATACGCAATGATAATGAGACCAATTGAATTGAATTTTATCATTTAAGTGCGTAAAATGAAATTTGAGATTTTAGGGGTGTTTTACCCGCTTAATTTTTTTTATTGGAAAAATCTAGACACATTCACTATAATTTTTTTTTGCTTTTCAAAATGTTGGTTTTTCCATTGAAATCGAATGACAATTTTTCTTTTATACAAAAAATTATGAATGTCAGGGGGTGGTTCACCCCCCTGCAGTAAGTAAGGGTGCATAAGAAGTTGAACATTATATACAGGTTATTTGACGTGAAAAACGTTTTGCAATTGGTTTCGTTACGATCGGTTGAGTGCTTCTATATGAAACACTCTACCAGATGCAAAACATGCCCAACTTTGGGGGTTGATTTCACGCCTTAAAAATAATTTTGAGCCAATAAAAATAATAGGTGGTCTTATTTTTCGATAAGCTACATTTTATAAAAAAAATATTGAAATCGGAAGGGGACAGTGCTCAAAATGAAATTTGACATTTTAAGGGTGTTTTACCCCCTTAATTTTTTTAATCTGAGAAAAACCCAAAAATACGTCAATTTTATTTTTTTTGCTCTGCAAAATGGCGTTTGTTTTATTGAAATCGGATTGCAAGTTTTTTTTATACAAAAGAATTCTGGATATTCGGGGGTGAATCATCCCCATGTAATAGGGGTGCATAAGAAGTTGAACATTATATACAGGTTATTTGACGTGAAAAACGTTTTGCAATTGGTTTCGTTACGATCGGTTAAGTGCTTCTATATGAAACACTCTACCAGATGCAAAACATGCTCAACTTTGGGGGTCGATTTCACCCCTTAAAAATAACTTTAAGCCGATAAAAAAAATTACGTGTCTCTTAATTTTCGATGGACTATAACATATATAAAAATTATCAAAATCGGAGGGGGACACCAAAGTACCTTTCCTTGTCAGTACCAATAGACACTGATGGGATCCTGGGTATAGATTTTATCAAGAAACATAAGGTCGACGTATTAGGTGGCCGACATATAAAAATTTATGGTCACGTCGAACCGTTAATAAACGGGTCGGGAAAAATAAAATTACCACCCCGCTCCGAGAGCATACATTACGCAAAAACAAATAAATTAAAAATTAAGTGCGTAATAGCCGAAGAAATATCGCCAGGAGTAATAATGGGCGGAACGATCGCCTCAGAGGGACACGCATGTCCTATAGTTATGAGAAACACACGGGACCAAGAGGTTGAAATATAAAGACCCACCGTGGAAATCGAGGAAATACAAGAAGAGCCGAGATTGAACTCAAAGGAAACAGAAAATGTGAAAGAAATCAATACAGTAAATAAAAAGGAAAGGCAAGAAAAAATCTGGAAAGAAATTGGAAACCAATCACATTTAAACGAAGAAGAAAAAAAATTCCTCAAGGAATTTAGCGAGGAATATTCCGATGTATTCCATCTCGAGGGAGAAATACTCGGAACTAGAGACCTTGTGGAACACCGTATACATACAATAGAAGGCACTGTACCGGTAAACATTAGGCCGTACAGATTGCCAGAGACTCACAAATCAGAAGTGATGAGTCAAGCAAAAGAAATGCTCAAGGATGGAATAATACGTTCGAGTAAAAGTCCATGGAATGCACCACTACTGGTCGTTCCAAAAAAGGCCGATGCTGAGGGTAACGTTCGAAAAAGAGTAATAGTGGATTTTCGTAAATTAAACGAAGTAATAGAAGGAGACTCATATCCACTGCCCAATATTACCGAGATATTGGACCAGTTAGGACGAGCAAAATATTTTACAACACTCGATCTTGCCTCTGGATTCCACCAAATTCCGATGGCAGAAAAGGACAAACAAAAAACAGCCTTCTCAACACCTATGGGACACTACGAATTCAATCGAATGCCCTTTAGACTGAAAAACGCGCCACCGACGTTTCAACGATTGATGGACGCAGTCTTAGCAGGATTGCAAGGGCTAAAATGTTATGTATACCTAGACGACATTGTCGTACATGGGTCATCGTTCAAGGAACACAATGACAGATTACGTGAGGTTTTCAATAGACTAAGAGAAGCAAACCTAAAAGTGCAACCAAGAAAATGCCATTTCTTGAGGAAAGAAACGCAATATTTGCGACACACAATCACCGAAGTAGGAGTGTAGCCTGATCCCGAAAAAATCGAAGCAGTTCAAAGATTTCCCATGCCGAAAAATGTGAAAGAAGTGCAGTCGTTTTTGGGTCTTGCAGAGTACTATCGAAAGTTCATACAGGACTTTTCAAAACTGGCCAAGCCCTTAACGGAACTGATAAAAAAGGACAAAAAATTCGAGTGGACTGAGCATACACAAGCGGCATTTGAAAGATTGAAGGATATGCTCAGCGCAGCACCCATATTACAATATCCTGATTTCACAAAGCCGTTCGTCATCACGACCGACGCATCAGATAAAGCGATAGGAGCCATCTTGTCGCAAGGGAAGATAGGAGAGGATTTGCCAATATGCTACGCCAGTCGAACTCTAAACAAGGCAGAAATGAATTATTCTACCACAGAAAAAGAAATGCTAGCAATTGTATGGGCAGTTACTCAATTTCGACCATACATTTACGGTACGAATTTCATCATTGTTACCGATTATAAACCCCTTATCTGGCTTTTCAACGTAATAGACCCAGGGTCGAGATTAATGAGGTGGAGAATAAAATTAGAAGAATATACCTATACAATAGAGTATAAAGCAGGGAAAAAGAACACAAATGCAGATGCGTTAACGTATTACTATCACAAAGTTACTTTATTTAGGATTCTTTAATAATTTTGTATGAATATTCTTGACACCAAAACTAACAATTTTCTCCTATGAAGAAAAATTTGCTGACGTCAAGAATTTGAGATATTCAATTTCCAATTTTTAACTTTTCCCATCTAAACGCGTGTAAATTTAAGTCGCGTATCGTTTATGAGTTGCAAAAAAATGTGTTTAGGATTTTTCTTTAAGGGGACCGTATGGTCTAGAGCACGAAAATTTCACCTATTTTCACGATTTTTTTTTTGCCATAAAAAATTTAAAAATCGATGTTTTAACTTTTCGGGTTTATTACTACCTTTATTAAGTATACAAAAAAATTTTTTTTTAATTTTAAAAACAGTGTTTATTATCATATAATTGGCATTGAAGACGACCCTCTCGAAAAATCCGACCCGGACGGTGAAGATCGATCCGAGACTTCTACTCATCTGAAACACAAAATTCAAGAAGATTCTTAATCAGAAAGAGTGCAGTTATGGTCGGGACTAGAACAAATCGAAAAAATTAAAAATTGACAAAATGGCGCGCTTTTGAAAAAAAATTCGTAAAATCGGGTTTTTTTTCACTAGTTTTTTAGTATAAACAATAAGAAATTATTTAAATAAAATTATGATTGTAGTTCCGACGATAGCCATACATGTTGTGAACAACATATCCAAATTTCAAGTGATTCGGTTGAATAGTTTTTTTGTTTTCACCTGCGCAGTGCCGAAAAAAGTCGTTTCGAGATAAATGAGTTTAAAGTTTGAGGTACAGATATTTTCAAAAATTGAGCAAATTTTGAATACTTACAGTTAATCCGCGATTCCGGCACCATATAGGATTCCTTCGGAACGTTCATAATTCAAGATTTCCTCACTCCTTTCATTTCTTCGAGCTGTCCGAGCCTCTTTGGAGTTGTCCGTGCTCCTACGGTTGGCGCTCGATACTCGCAGCTCGTCTCGGTTTTGCGCTAGTTGCTCCGCTTGTGGCCCGATTGTTATGCCCATGGTCTCCATTATTTTCAATAGGGATGCAAATCCTTCATTGAATATGCAAGCGGAAATGTGAGTGGCAATATCAATGATTTTTTTTCCGGCAAACAGATGTTTCGGCGCAAGGTGCCACACGCAAGCATTGAAACTTTCGTTATTGTTCTGCGTATTACTGCCAATACACCTTTCCAATAAAGTCTCTGCTGTCAATTCTTCATAAATTGGTTTTAATATCTCTTGTGCTTCATCGCACAGAGCAGGTGGGTGCTCGTAGGTGTCTAAAGTACCTGCAGCCTCACTTTGACGCCACTTGCACCACGATTCGGAACCTGGAGGACAGTACGAGTGTTGCGGATTTTCATCTGTTGAAATTTTGTGATAATATGCTGCCCATATTTCACTTCTCATCCCTTCAGTCGAATCTGAATTACGTCTAATTGCTAGACCGTAATAAGTTGACAGCTCTTGCAATAATTTATTCGTCAATTGTTGACGCTTCGGTGTTTTATTTATCGATTTCCGCTGTGTCTTTTTTCCCTCTTCTTTTTCTGTCAATTTCTTTGTTGCTTTCTTTATTTGTGCATGTTTTTTTTTCGCATCAGCAGCACGTTTGTACAAACGTTTTTTAACATGCAAAACACATTCTTTTTTGCAAACTAAAAAATCATCCCCGTAAGGCTTTGTGTCCAATAAGGCTTTGAACGTTTTCGTGTCGCCGTCTCCGATATAGTTCGCGTATTTTACGTTGTACAACTCTTCCGATCTCTTGAACATTTCCACGATGCCGTCTACCTCCATTTTGCCAGCACTTCCGGTATGATTTGCGTCACAGTGATCTTCATGCTCTCGATACCACGCTTCATATTCAATCGTATCCTCTTGGCCTTTCCATTGAGAGCAGGCTTGACATATACTGCATTTGACGACAACATCTAAAATTTTATTACTGTATTTCCCTATTAACGAGGCAATACCGAGAAGCGATGAGAATCCACGTTTCGCCCACGATCCATCACCAGACACAGAAAGTTCATCCGCGGGACGCCCAGCTTTTACATTCAACTCGACTTCTTCTTTCAATGCTCTTTGGAAAGCGATTTTCGCGACGGCTTCAGCTGCAATTTTTATATTGTCCACGATGCCGTAATATGTACTCTTACAAATTCCTTGTCCAAGATCCATGAGACCGCAGAAATTTTTCAAGCCTTCAAATCCTACTCCAAGCATTCTCAGGGCGAGAACAAGTCGACGGTTGATTTCAAATGCCTTATCAATTAACGGCGAAGACAAAATAAAAGTTTCTTTACACTCACACTTCACAGAGAGTTTGAATCCTAGACCACGTTGTCCGTTTTTGCTAAAAGTGACCGCACCGTTACAATCTTTACACTTCAACAACTGTTGCAACGTTAAAAATATCATGCTGAATTCGATGATGCAATAATTGAAAGTAGGATTAACGTTTACTTCCAATTCCTCATTGCCTTTTAACCCATTAACGCCGAAGAATCGTGTTTTTTTTTCTCATTTTCAAGCTAGATTCTTATCATCGAAAAAAAATCATTTGCAAATAAAAAATATGTTCCCTTGTACTTTCGAGTGTCCCCTTTCCGAATCCGGAGTCAAAATTGAGTTTTGTCCATTAGAAAAAAAAATATGGCCGTTTTTAAACAAAAAAAACCGAAAAAATCGAAGACATTTTTTTTTCAATATTTTTTTTCTCATTGAAGACGCGCGAGGACCCCCCCTTTTTCTTCAACCATGAGTGCACAAAATAGTTGTAGTTTAAGAATATATTTTTTTAATTTGTCGACATTGACATTTTCACCCCCAAAATGGCGCTTTTCATCCCTTCAGCAGGAAGACAATTTTCACTCTCGGTGCCCGACAAAAAAAATATTCAAATCTTAACGAAAATTGGTATCCCGGGGTTTTCAAGGTCGCTGATTACGATTCCGTCCTCAAAATTCGAAAATTCAGAATGGCGGATCCAATATGGCGGACCCAAATTCAAAAACTTACTTGAATCGGATGAAATGTGGCACTCGGGGGTTTTCGAGGTCGCTGATTACAAATCTGCCCTCAAAATTCGAAAATTCAAAATGGCGGATCCAATATGGCGGACCCGAATTCAAAAACTTACTTGAATCGGATGAAATATGGCACTCGGGGGTTTTCGAGGTCCTTGATAACGAATCTGGCATCATCATTTCAAAATTCAAAATTGCGGATGCAATATGGCGGACACCTTCCCATTAACGCCCAGTTATTATCTAATGTTTATTCAAGAATTGACAACTTTATATAAATGTAAATAATAATCATTCAATTGATTCACATTTTATGATCATATATTATATTTTTCATGTGTCGAATAAAAATTGACGTTGCAGAGGCTGAGAAATCTCCGATTTTCTTACATTTCATCTTGTTTTTGTTTATACGGGTCATCATTGAATATTATCCCTGATACAAATATATTTATTATCCATGAATATTTCTGTCTGCAAATAAGTTTTGTATATGCCTATCACATCTTTTTTCAATTTTTCACGTTTGTGGAGTGCGGATCGTTCACATTGCTAATGATATTTTATTTTCTGTAAAAAATATTAGCTCAGAATTTTTGTGTTCATTTTAGGTCTGCCAATATTCCTTATCTGAATAATTTGGTTTCTATTTTCGTAGAACTTGTCTTGAGACTAAACCGAACTCACTTATATACTTAAATTTCAGCTCAGTACCTCAACAAAATTTATTCATAAAATATTGTTTTATCATCTTTATTGCTCCTGAGTGAATTCACTTCTTCGATAATTTTTATCTCGTCGGCAGCGTGAGCATATTGACAATATTACCATTATGTCTCGAAAACGACCAAGGCAATCTATTCCTTCTCATGTAGAGTTTGAAATGGATACTTCTGACGATAATTGTGACGAGCTCGTCGCGATTCCGAATCCAGACAATTCTGGTTGTTCTAGTGATTCCGATTCTGATTTTGAATCAAACGATCACCTTTCGAGTATCACTTATAAACAAGCATCGGAAAATTACACAGATAATCAATGTAAATTGGAAGGAGATCACCAATATAAGTGGATGGTTGGTGAAAAGAGCTACCCGAATGAGACTGAAGACAAATTATTACTAACTGACGGTGTAAAAAAAAGTATTCAAAAAAGTGAGCCGATACAACTGTTTGAAAAGTTTTTCTGCATGGAAATGAAAACATACATTATTGACTCATGTAAAGAGAATGGGTTTGAATTGCAGTTAGATGATTTGAATACTTTCATTGGCATCATCATTGTAAGCTCGTTCAATAAAAGAAAATCTCAAAGAGACTATTGGTCATCTGATCCCTTCTTATTATGTGAGGTGGTTTCTTCTGCAATGCAACGCGATACATTTGAGAAAATCAAATCAGAATTAAAGTATTCGATGCCTAAAGACAATGATCCCAGTGATAAGGCATGGCGCGTTCGTAAATTACTACAATTATTTCAGAGAAATATTCGTCAGTTTGGCTTGTGGAAGACTGCGTTATCTGTTGACGAAATGATGGCCAAATCATATGCAAGAACATCGCTAAAACAGTTTATCCGGGGAAAACCCATACGATTCGGACTAAAATTTTGGGGTCTTTGCACCGCCGATGGATACCTGTTGAATCTCGATTTATATTGTGGAAAAAATTCGTCAATTGGAGATAAATTGGGTAAATGTGCTCTAGGTTCTCGTGTAGTGATGCAATTATTGGATCCATTTCTCAAATCTATCCCTCCTAAGAAGATATCTCAGTTCCATCTTTACTGCGATAATTTTTTTACGAATTTCGATCTCCTAGTACATTTGAAAAAGTAAGGTTTACAATGTACAGGAACTATAAGAGAAAATCGAGTCAAAGAAAAAAATGTAATCGACAAAAAGTCTCCACGAGGTACGTATGTTGTAAAGCATGATCAAAACAGCGGAATAAACTACATAACTATCGTAGACTCGAAACCAGTTTCGATCGCTTCTACCGCTGCAGGGGTGACTCCTCTATTACCGTCTAAGAGATTTAGCTCGAGTGCACATTCAAAAATTGAGATTCCGTTTCCACAAGCATTTCATCTCTACAATAAATTCATGGGCGGAGTAGACGTTCACGATGGACATTGCAACAACTTGCTTCCAAGTATCCGTTCAAAAAAATGGACATGGGTCGTCTTTATTAGATTTATACAGGCCGCCATTGTGAACTCAGTCGTGATTTTCAACGCAACTGGAGATAAAACAAAAAAAATTGGTTCAAAGCAATTCGCAATTTCGATTGCTAAATATTACTTAGAGAGGGGAAAACTAAAACGGAACAAAGCACACGATACTTTCCGTCACAGCAAACAAGCTCGTTGTTCAATCTGTCCAATAAGAACATATACGTACTGTAAGGACTGTAATGCTTACTTCTGTAGTGCTTGTATGAAAGCGAAACACGTAATCAGGCTTCGGGGATAAGCAAAGGGCGCATTTACAACCAAGCACCCCAAAAAGTGAGAGGCAAGGGGACTCACTCGAATCAAGCACCCCAAAAAGTGAGAGGCAAGGGGACTCACTCGAATCAAGCACCCCAAAAAGTGAGAGGCAAGGGGACTCACTCAAATCAAGCACCCCAAAAAGTGAGAGGCAAGGGGACTCACTCGAATCAAGCACCCCAAAAAGTGAGAGGCAAGGGGACTCACTCGAATCAAGCACCCCAAAAAGTGAGAGGCAAGGGGACTCACTCGAATCAAGCACCCCAAAAAGTGAGAGGCAAGGGGACTCACTCGAATCAAGCACCCCAAAAAGTGAGAGGCAAGGGGACTCACTCGAATCAAGCACCCCAAAAAGTGAGAGGCAAGGGGACTCACTCGAATCAAGCACCCCAAAAAGTGAGAGGCAAGGGGACTCACTCAAATCAAGCACCCCAAAAAGTGAGAGGCAAGGGGACTCACTCGAATCAAGCACCCCAAAAAGTGAGAGGCAAGGGGACTCACTCGAATCAAGCACCCCAAAAAGTGAGAGGCAAGGGGACTCACTCGAATCAAGCACCCCAAAAAGTGAGAGGCAAGGGGACTCACTCAAATCAAGCACCCCAAAAAGTGAGAGGCAAGGGGACTCACTCGAATCAAGCACCCCAAAAAGTGAGAGGCAAGGGGACTCACTCGAATCAAGCACCCCAAAAAGTGAGAGGCAAGGGGACTCACTCAAATCAAGCACCCCAAAGGAGAAAGGATTTCTACCACGTCCATGTCGTTTTCTCTGGGTAATGCTCTTAAGTAATTCTCTGGGTAATACTCTTAAGTAGAATAAGGAATTATAAGTTTATCCGTTGAGTAATACGGAGTGATGAATTTCTATAAATTTGTCAATTTGTCAATATATAAAGTTGTCAATTCTTCAATAAACGTTAGATAATAACTGGGTGTTAACGGGAAGGTGTCCGCCATATTGCATCCGCCATTTTGAATTTTGAAATGATGATGCCAGATTCGTTATCAAGGACCTCGAAAACCCCCGAGTGCCACATTTCATCCGATTCATACAGTTTTTGAATTTAGGTCCGCCATATTGGATCCGCCATTTTGAATTTTCGAATTTTGAGGGCAGATTTGTAATCAGCGACCTCGAAAACCCCCGAGTGCCACATTTCATCCGATTCAAGTAAGTTTTTGAATTCGGGTCCGCCATATTGGATCCGCCATTTTGAATTTTCGAATTTTGAGGGCAGATTTGTAATCAGCGACCTCGAAAACCCCCGAGTGCCACATTTCATCCGATTCAAGTAAGTTTTTGAATTTGGGTCCGCCATATTGGATCCGCCATTCTGAATTTTCGAATTTTGAGGACGGAATCGTAATCAGCGACCTTGAAAACCCCGGGATACCAATTTTCGTTAAGATTTGAATATTTTTTTTGTCGGGCACCGAGAGTGAAAATTGTCTTCCTGCTGAAGGGATGAAAAGCGCCATTTTGGGGGTGAAAATGTCAATGTCGACAAATTAAAAAAATATATTCTTAAACTACAACTATTTTGTGCACTCATGGTTGAAGAAAAAGGGGGGGTCCTCGCGCGTCTTCAATGAGAAAAAAAATATTGAAAAAAAAATGTCTTCGATTTTTTCGGTTTTTTTTGTTTAAAAACGGTCATATTTTTTTTTCTAATGGACAAAACTCAATTTTGACTCCGGATTCGGAAAGGGGACACTCGAAAGTACAAGGGAACATATTTTTTATTTGCAAATGATTTTTTTTCGATGATAAGAATCTGGCTTGAAAATGAGAAAAAAAAACACGATTCTTCGGCGTTAATGGGTTAATTTTTTCGCAGACGTGCTCGTAAAATCAGTAGTATTTTCGATAGTGAATCGATTGCCCTTGAAATATCTTTTGCGACCTACAGAAGATGGTCGTCTAGAAGAGTCACGGCCTTGCTTTCTATCCATATTTTCTGATATTTTATTTCAAAATTTTCGATGTTGGTTCGTCAAAACGTAACGTTGTACTGATCAAGTCAGGGGAAAGCGAAATGACCGTTTCCCTCACAAATGTTCGACAATAGGTATATTTCGGGGAAGGGAAAAGTATATATAGGTATATAGTATGTACTATATACAGGTATATATTTTCGGAGAAGGATTGGGACAGCTGCTGCGCTCCGATTAGGTTACCGGTTAGCGCTAGACCTGTTAGGAGCGCGCGGACCGCTCTCTACCTGCGTTATGGGCTGTAGAAGCTGTAATATTGAGAATTTCCGCATGAAAATTTCACAGTATATTCTTGAGATACTATACTTTCGACATATCGAAAAAAAAAAAATCGATTTTTTCAAATTTCTAGACCATACGGTCCCCTTAAAAATTTCGGCTCATGGCCTTTCTGGCTATCTGCAAGAAAAATCTTAAATACATTTTTTTTTGCAACTTTTTAATGAAATGCGACTTTAATTTACACGCGTTTAGATGAAGAAAATAAAAAATTGCAAATTAAATATCTCAAATTCTAAACGTCAGAAAATTTTCCTTCATAGGAGAAAACCGTTAGTTTTGGTGCCAAGAACGTTTATGCAAAATTTTGCAAGGACCCTAAATGAAGTCGTTTTGTGATAGTAATACCTTAAGCAGAATGTACGCAGTCATGCTGACTCAGGCCGATAACACCGAGCAGCCAAAAAAAAGAGGTCAGGGAAGGCCGCGCAAGGACGCGAAATGCCGGGCAGCATCACCCGCAATAGACCCCGCTTCGAATGATCAACGGTCCAGCCCTAAACAAAATGGCCAACCAGGAGAACAACCAGGAGATGCTGGAGATAAGACAAATACGAAAGAAAAAGTATATAAAGGGAGAAAGAAAGAAAATAAACAAGAAAAAATAACGTCAGCGAAAAATGCGACAGAGACAGAGAGAGATATCGAAGGAGCAAGCGAGAGCGAAGACGAGTCACTTGACTCCGAATCCGAGCGAGCGTGCCCGAGCAAGAGAGAAAGAAATATGATATTAAAGGAATACCACGACACTCCTCTCGGCGGACACCCAGGCATGAAAAGAATGACACAGCGTATACAAGAAAAATATTACTGGTCTGGAATGAAAAAGGATATACAAGACTATGTATCGTCTTGTGATAAATGCCAGAAGAATAAGGTAGCGAGAATTAAAAAGGCACCTATGATAATTACCGACACGTCCGAGCAAGCATTTGAAAAATGCGCAGTGGATATAGTAGGACCACTACCAGAAACCGAAAAAGGAAATAAATATATTTTAACATTCCAATACGTTTTAACTAAATACAGCGCAGCAATACCTTTGAAAAACCAAGAGGCTAAAGAGGTAGCAAAGGGTTTAGTCACGGAAGTAATCTGTAAATATGCAACACCGCAAACAATTCTTTCTGACCAAGGTACAAATTTTCTAAGTGAAACATTTAAAGAAATGTGCAAACTATTGCAAATTAAAAAGATACAGACTACAGCTTATCACCCTCAATCTAATGGGGCCCTAGAAAGGTCGCACCGTATGTTAGCCGAATATTTAAAAAATTACGTACAGGAGGATCAAAAGGATTGGGATGAATGGTTACCGTACGTTATGTTCACGTACAACATCACCCCGCACACTGCTACAGGGTTCACCCCTTATCAATTGGTATACGGTAAGAAACCTGACATACCAACAGCACTCAATCAACCCCCAAGAACAACTTACTCTTACGACGATTATGTCGCGGAGTTGAGAGAACGATTAAGAGCTACCAGGCAGGTAGCAAGAGAAAATTTAATGAGGGAGAAAGAAAAGGCAAAAGAAGAAAGAGACAGAGTCGTCGGTAACGTCACCTACAACGTTGGCGATAAAGTGCTGCTGTTCGACCCCACCGTGCGCCGAGGCAGATTAGCCAAGTTAACTCCTAAATGGACGGGGCCTTATACGGTGCAAAGTCGAGACTCCGCAGTTAACTACAGTATCGGTCGTGGGCGATGGACGATCCGCATACATGTAGAGCGTATCAAACCCTACATTACCCATTGACCGATACCAGCCTAGGCCCCGCTGTCGGAACAGCACGGCGAGAGGCCTAGGTGCCACTCGGGTCCAACATGAGTGCGCAGGCGCCGCCATCACGGACCGCCATGCCACCGGCCCGAGCGCGCAATAAGTATAACAATAAAGAAAAGGAAAAGGGAAATAATACAAAGCAAAACAATAATAAACAAAGCAAAATAAATAAAACCGAAACAAACGAAAAATAATAACGGGAAAGCAACATTGAAAAAAGAGAGGAAAATATTATGTTTTATAAAAATATTATAGATAAATGAATAAGGAAGGGAATTAAGGAAAATAATTGAATAAAACAAAATTTACATTTAAAAAAATATATTGTTACATAAAATGCTTAAATAAATGGAAAACTTATAAATTATCATCATCCGCGTCGTTTTCCTCCTCGGAAAGATCCTCTATTGAATCTGTCAGAGGTTCTTGAAACGCCCGTGGATATCGGGGACGCCAGAGCCCCAGATTTCGTCCCAAAAGCCTCATGTTCGACGATCCCAGGGAAGGGCTCTATACAAAAAAGACGCCGGAGACCGAGAATGTCCCCCGGCATCTCCTCAGGAGTCCAATCGTCAAACTCCATCGAGAGTTCGTCTTCTCTCCAGAGCTTGTCACGAGCCAGACGAAGCTCCCAACGTTGTTCCCGACGCTCCTCTACTAGTACTTCTAGATCTTCCTTAAAAAAAAACAAAGAGAGAGAGAGAGAGAAGAGAGATTAATTTTATCTGGAAACAATGGAAAAGTATACCAATATACAAGGAATATAAATAAAAGGAGTAACTCACTATAAAATCATTTTTGAAAACACTCGCCATTACGGCGACGCCGATCCACGTCGAACAGACCACCGGAACCCGAACGGAGCGAGAAGTCAAACGACTCCTCTTTGGCACAGGACCCCAGATAGCCGACTAAAAAAAAAAAAAGAAAAGATAAAACGCGAAGCAATTATAAATTAATTCTTTCATTATGAGTATAGAAAAAAAAATTATTTAATAAATAAATCCACTTACCGAAAATGCTTTTGTATGGCTCCTTGCCAACACCTTCACCGCGCTAGCCGTCAACGTTACGGGATTCATCGTAATACGTTTATGAGAAAATTTTTATTTCCAAAATGCAAGTATAATACAGAACGGGTAAATAAGCAAAAGAAGGAGAAACGTAATGAGTAAAGAAGAATCGCGCGGTTGTACATACTCAGAGTCAGCAATAAGCGCTCGAAAGATTCAAAACTCAATTAAATACACACCAATACGAAATTCCACATTAAATAAGTCAAATCCATTAATTCTAAATAATTTACTGAATAAGAGCTATTTATTGATATATAAAAACCCTATTACAGGTGCGTGATCCTGTTCGGTTGCATATCAGGAAATGATCCAACTTAAAGAAAAGACTTCTATGTTAAAAAACTACAAAACACGCCAGGGATATATTACGAGGAAATAGGATCCTTATGATTAGTAGAAGGGATTTGGAAACTAGCAATCTCCATGGACTTACACCTAATGAAGCGAAAGGAAGTACCATTACAGAACGCTCTATCAGTATTAAATAAAATATGCGAAAAAACAAAGAACAATATGCTATGTTCCATGATATCAAACACTCTGGAACCATTGCTAAAGAAACTGCATAACGAAATCGTATCAATTTACCATTTCACCGGCACAGGTGACAAAATAACTAAGAGAGGATTAATTAATGGATTAGGTACAGTAATAAAAGCTATCACAGAAAATTTGGACGCAAATGACGCCGAGAATATCAATGAAAAAATAAACACAGTAAATAACAAACAGTATACAGATGAGGAAATACAAAAGGAAAATTTGCAAATCCTGCAGTCCTCATTAAACCTTTATAATCAATCTATAAGCGAGATTATTTCAAACATCGAGACATTGCAATCCGCTACATTTAAAATAAATAACGCATGCACAAACGAAATTACAGCAATATCACAGCAGCAAATTATCGACGAAAACATAAACGAAGTTACTAACACGATTCAAGCTTTCAGACGGGATGTAGACCAACTGGCAAACTTTCTAGTAGAAATTTACCAAGGAATTATAAATCCGACGGTAATAGCTCCTTAGCAAATAGTAGATTACTTAACAGCTGCGACACCCTACATCCCGGAGGGATTAAATTTTCCAACAAGCCTAAAAGTCAGCGAAATAACAAATTTGCTAAAAACTACGGAAATTACAACTTACACGGTCAAAGATCAAGTCGTACTAGTAATTAAAGTCCCATTAGTAGAAAGTACTATCTTAAAAATAAATAAAGTATACCCTCTACCCGTTAGAATGGACGAAGACAAATTTCAATTCATAGAAACGTCCACAAGATTAATAATAGCTAACGGAAACAAAATAAATTTTATTATATTAAGCGAAGAAGAACTATATAAAAGTAAAAAGATCGATTCTACATATTACTACACGCCTAAACAAGCGTTACAAACAGTACAGGAGAACACACCGTGCGAGATAACATTATACTTAGGCAGTTCACCCAAAGACTCTAAATGCACATAACGCATAGTTAAACTCGAAAACACTATGATAATCACATTAGAGCAAAGCGGTAGATGGCTATTCGTAGCCCCGAAACCAGAACAAATTAGGATAGACTGCAAAGATGAAACTACTGTATATACAACCATTTTCGATACAGGCATACTGGCTTTGGACGGAGAATGTTCCGTCATCACCGCAAATTATCAATTGTTAACTTTGAAGAAATTCACGCAAAACGAATTTGTAACTTTCGTACCACCGTATAATCTTACAAATATGGTAGGAAAAATTTATCCTAATCACCCAGTTTTCAATTATAGCATCCCTCATAAATTAATAACAAATCCACTAGAAACAAATAATCTAGGCGAACGAATCGAAATACTAAATACAAAGCTGAATGAAAGGCCAAATATATAGACACACCCTTATCACACTATCGGTAATTACTCCATAAGTACTATAACTCTGATATTAGTAGTCGTTGCAATAATATGTATTTATAAGTTCAAACATTGTCAGCAAGTACAATTGGCCCAGCACGTCAGCGACATAGCAAGGCACACTAAAAGAGCTAACCAAGAGACCGAGCTTAGCGTAATCTACACACCTACATCGAAGACGTCCCCAACCGGTTCATTGTAAAAACGAAAATTGTAAGTCGAAGGACCAAATCCATACAAGTAAATTGCAAATCCATTTAATGCAATCAATTTTTAACTAAGTTTTGGAAATATATGTAAAAAGCCGAAATGAGTTTCGTCTCCTTAGGGGGGAGGAATGTTGTGCCCCGCATGGCAACATAAAATTAGCTGGAATCAATTGCAACATAAATTGATTGGCAACAGGAAGCCAGCATAAATAATAGCTAAGACAGCACATTCCTACAATCGATCGTCGCATGGGTCTATCGACCCCGAGCAATCTCACCCTAAAATGCTGACAGGGCATTACGCCACCGAACGTTCGAGAACGTTCCGCGATGACAAATAAATCAATAGAAGGGGTAAAATTCGATACCATTTGGGGGAAACTCGTAAATCAATAAAAGCGGAGACAATGCCCAAAATCGGCAGTCTGCGACAGTCTGACGACGAAATATTGAACGATTGGTCTCAAGGCAAACATACCTTGACTTTGTATTTTAATCTTTAACTTTATCAATAAACCTAACGTTAACTTATTCTAAAGTATTGAGTTGGAGTTTTGGCTCAATTATTGGCAATAATCCCCAAAATACCCGTCTTCGATAACTCGTCCCCACGTGACGGTCTTCGCGGGCACAACATTCTCTCTCTCTCTCTCTCTCTCTCTCTTCTAATAACGCACAATGTAATCTTTCGTGCTTGAGATTAGCTCAATTCAATGCTAACTCTCTTTTAGCTCATATTGATCAGCTTCGTATTTATCTTGAAACGCATTTTTTCCATATCATTTCAATTTCGGAGACATGGCTACACAATTATATTCACGATGAATTAATTAAGATTGATTATTATTTCATTCTTAGAAATGATCGTGAAGGCAAAGAGGGAGGTGGCGTTGCATGCTATATTCACGAATCTCTCAAAGCAAATATTCTATATAGTTCTCCGAGCCAGTTTTCGAATTCACCTGAGTTTTTATTAATTGATATTTTTCAACCAAGTGGCGAGTCGGTACTCTTTACATCAATTTATAGGCGCCCCAAAGGTCAACTTCTAGAACAGTATACACAAACATTAATGCGATTTACACACTCATATAAAAATATTATTATAGCAGGAGATTTGAATTGTAATTTATTATCAAACAGCTTTGAATCACAATATTTAAAGGAATTTATCGACTCTCATGCGCTCTTCCTGGTACCATCGACTGCGACTTATCACACGCAACATTCGGATTCATGGCTCGATGTAATTATACTTGATTGCGAAGATAAACTTCTTTCATTTACAAAATCTTCTTCAGCATTTATTGCTGGACATGATCTGCTGCAACTCGAGTATAAATTCGATTGTTCGCCTATAAACTCTCGCAAAGTCACTAGAAGATCTCTAAAATACTTTAATGATCAAAACTATAATAACTATATATTCTCTTGTTTGGATAGTAGTTGCCCGAATTTTACTGATTATGATTACTCAGGGCAAATCGAGCATGAAGTAAATATTATTACAAGCACTTTACGAAATGCACTGGATTTATATGCACCGTTATGTACATTCGTAAGCTCAAGAAAATCTTTGCCATGGGTTACTAGTGAACTTAAGGTAATGATACGTGAGCGTAACAAACTGTATAAACATGCTAAACGCACGCAGGATTTGTTAGGTTTCGAAGTGTACCGAAATGTTCGTGAACAAGTCACTGTTGCCATCAGAAAAGCAAAGAATGATTATCTTCATGATAAACTGGGCAGTATAAGTGACTCGTCTCGTTTGTGGAAAGAATTAGCTGGCCTAGGTTTAGTAAAATCGATAAATTCTTCTCCATTTCATTTTTTCTCACCAGTAGATTACGTACAGCTATGGCGCCCCCCACTCTCATCCCCACTCCTTCCCCCACCAGGCGGCTACCCACTCCAAGCTATTTTTACCCCCGCTCCACAGGTAAATAGCTTGGTGGCCAGGTGAGGGGAGGAGGGGGGAGTTTTTTGTGAGGGGTACCATAACTGTACGTTTCTTCTACATTTTATTTTTATTTTTATTTTTTTTTTGTTTTTAGGGTAGGGAAGAGTTAATAACTCGATCGATTTTTCGATTTTTTCTTGTTTTTTTATAACATTAATAAAATTTAAAAAAATACCATTTTTAATTTTTTTATTTTTTTTTCTTTTTTGTATAATTATTTAAAAACTTATCCGTAGCGCGTTTTTTTTCTGTCTCCTGAAACAGAAGAACCAAAGGAAAAAGTTTTTTATTTTTATATTCACGCACTCGAACTTTTTTACACGTGAAAAAAAAAAAAAAAATGTTAATACTTACTGGTCATCGTCACCTTCCGAAATCGCGACTCTTTTGAGTTGAAGACTTAGCTGACGTACGATCGGCACTGACGGGGTGCCAAATTCGATGGGGATTAGCCGCCATGGAATGTTTTCCGCCTCCCTGTAACATTTAATGTTTTACGAGAATTATTAGAATAATTAAAAAATTTTAGAAAGAAAAAAAAAAAAAAGAGGTGGTTCAAGTTTGTACGAATGTCTGCTTGAATCAAATTCATCATTCTATGGAAAAAAAAGGAAGATATTTGAACTTACATTTTTTTTACTTTAACCCCGGACTCCGGAGTAATGGAGGTGGGAGTTTCTTCCCTGGCCCGCTTCCGAATTCTGGCTTCCACCCGCTCGAAGATGCTGGAGCCTCCTCTTTTTAGGGTAGGGGAGAGTCAATAACTGAATTGAATACATTTTATCAGCTTTTTATTTTTTTCTTTTTATCCATAAAAGTACATTGGTTTTATAAAATTATGAAAAAATCCCATTTTTATTATGATAATGATTTTGTTCATAAAATCGATACATGCTCTTCTTTCATCGACGCATACAACATCCCTGTGTACATGCAGGTTTACGATCGATAAAACTAGCCCCGCCGTTCATGGAATTATTTTTGCGAACATTATTATTTATCTGTCGAGATGCGAAAGCTTTATAATATTCGCGGACTATTTCATCATTTTTTCGGGGGTTATCAGAGAAGAGGTTGTTGAATTTAGCCATACCAAAACCACAAGACATAAGTTGCAGAAAAATAACACAAAATTGGCCACACACGTCTGAAGAATCACTTTGGAGCTGTTTAACATTGAAACGGAAGAGTTTGCAATTTCTCCGAAGTCGTGTGAGGTGTTGTGGTATGATGGGTGGCAATCCGTAGCTATCGAAGTACCATCCTCTTCCAGCACGATCGACGTACATTGCGACCCAGTGCTCACCAGGTTTGGTGTGTTCATCTGTGTTTGCGATTATCCCCGCTGGCCGTGTCCACGTGTGAGGAATTTCGTCAGCCGGAAATACACCAGTGGTAGCGATCGGTAAAAACTGTAGAGCGTCCCGTATTTGCTGTGTGTTCATGCTTCGTCAGCAGATACAGAAATGGTGAAAAGATTTACTTTTCAACTTTATATGTAATTCCACTGTTGAAGCATAGCAACAGTAGACTGGCGATTATGCTGATAATTAATTTTTTATTCCTTCAAACGAGACTTTCATTTTGAGAAATATTTATGCACGGAAAGCAGCCAACACACTCGATGAATGAACCATCACTTTTTTCCTCTGTTTCTTCATTTTTTTTATCCTCTAGCGAGAGTAATGCATCAGGTGTACAATTTCTTCGGAAAAGAAATTTCTTCAACATGAGAGCCTGAGTCAAAGCACAGCGATTCGTTGGTTTTACTACTCCCAAACTATGGCGTAGACATCTGCTGCGAGATGTGGATAACTTTTTAAAACTCGGACACCCCCATTTTGGATTTTCAAGATCGTTGATTTCTCGGGTAATTACTTGGCTCAATAAATGAGCTTTTTCATGCCCGCGGGTCCAAATGGCATTAGCATGACGTGCTATTTCTCGCAAATTGGCATAGAGTTGTTTGCAGGAAACATCTCCCTCATACCACTCCAAACCATGATGGTAAAGTGTTAAACTTTGATTTTCACGACGAATTTCGCTGGGAAGTTCGCTGAAAGCGTACGGTGGAGAAACGATCCAATGCATTGTAAAGGGATGGTGTAGAGCAACAACAGCTACTTCTTTTGGAAGGAAATTGTGCTCTCTGTCACGCATTCCTTGAATATCGATAATTATTTGCATTTTTACGTCCGTACTGGTTAAAGATACGCGATAAACTGAGCTGTTATTCTTCAATAAAAATCAACTCGGTAACGCTATCCCCACCTTTTGTCGGTGTTTAACCGCTGAAGTCAGCAATTACCTGTCGCGAGGCATCGACCTCAAGAACATTATCATATTCAGCATAGACGATGCAATTTACTGTTGACGTCAGTGCTTCAACAAATCGGACCTCGATCCTCACACTTCCATGTTTTACCAGATTCCAATGCGAACTAGTGTTCGCAGAAAGATCAGGTGTCAAGTCGAATGCAAAAAGACAATATCCATTTGGATAATTTTTTCGATTGATTGAATTACCCTCGTTCAGAAAATGAATACCAGTACCCGAAAATAATGTATGATAGGCATCAACGTAGAGATTATTTTGAGTAAAATCTGGTTGCAATGGTCTAGAAGGTACTTGTGCTCCATCAACGTACAAGGATCGAAGGTCAGCCAGATCGGCCGCCCATACATCGTCAATATTATTGACGTTATACATACGGCGAGGAAATCGACGGTGTATAAGTCGATGCATGGTATAAGCGTCTTGACTTTCCAACCATGGTACGACATTATTTTTGTCAATACCATTAACATTTTTTAAATTTTCAGCACGAGAAAAGGAAGCAGGGTGCGAGGGGTTATAGTAATCAACGACCTTCTAAAGAATCCATGATGGCCGAGCGCGCTAGGAAATAATATCCGGCCTTCAAAAGAATTCGCAATGTCAGCTGTAATGTGACAAAGTCTACTAAGCTAAGATGGCAAAGAAGTAGGATTCAATACATTAGCGTAGAACGTAGGTTAAGCTAGCAGAGAATTTTTGGAAAAACTATATTTATTATATTTAGGAATTAAGTGCTTTTTATGTGTTAATTATGTGTCCAATTGAAAAATTTTGTGCTCTATGGGATTTTTCAAAAAATAAAAATTTGAGCATTTTTGGAAAAAACTATATTTATTATATTTAGGAATTAAGTGCTTTTTGTGTCCTAATTATGTGCCGAATTAAAAAATTTTGTGCTCTTTTGGATTTTTCAAAAAATCAAAATTTAATGATACATCTACATGTAAATACGATAACAATTATTATCGATTTTTTATTATCGTTATTATTACATTTATTTATTAACATCATTATCGAAAACAGTGACATTCAGAGAAATGAGAGAATCTCTGTCTCTCTCTCTCTCTCTCTTGCTCTCTCTTTCTTCTTCTCTCATATCGTAAAAAAGTAGTAGAGGAGAGCATCATATGAGATATATGCAAAGAAATAATCGTCGACCTTCTTCGGAATCCATGATGGCGGCGTGCTAAGAAATGGTATCCGTCCTTCGAAAGAATTCGCGACATCAGGTGAAATGTAGCAAGTTCTTTCAAGCTAAGATAACAAGGAAATAGTGTTGAATACAGTAGCGTAGATACATAAGAAAAAAATAATGTATAAAATTTTATTCATAGCCACCATTTACATTTTTTATTACATTTTTTCTTTTGTTATAAAATTTAACAATAAAAAATAATAATAATAATTCTAACACAAAATATTCCTAGCTAGATAAAAATTAAACATCCTATCCGATGTGTATTCTATATACAATTGTACTATTATTAAAAATTCGCGCAATAATTATTTTTCTTCGGTTAAACTTCTTTCGTTTATACTTTCCTTTCCACAAATCCGTAGGGTAGGGTACGATATTCCTCGTCGTGTTGACGCTTAACACTTACAGGTGCACATGACTTCGTTTCCTTACGCGAAATCACTTGATGGAACTCGGTGCGCCTTATAGCGTCAAAATTTAAAACAACCGGTAACTTTCTCTTCCCTGATACGAATGAGCGAATCGTTTCATAATTAATTTGCCGACTATTTTCATAGTTTAATGTAATGCCTTTAACTTTGCATACTTCGACCGTGGTTCCATCAGGTTTACGCACAATAAAAGCATAAAATTTTGGTCCTCCTGACACAAACGAAGAAATGTATGCTCCATCTCCATACGCACACAATTCATCGGTGAGATCGCCGAGAAATTGACCGATTGGTGGTTCGTAATCATTGCTTTGTTCACGGCTTACATAAATACATGAGTCGGTATCACAATACAAAATACGGGGGCCTAAACCTTCCAAATATTCATACAGTTTAAGACGGGCTTGTGCTGTCGTATATGCAGCAATTACGACGTTTGATGTCAGTGACGGACGAATCGCTTCATCCACATTTTTGTAATTTACATACATGATTCTATGATTGACAGGTAGGATTCCTGTAATTTCGATTTCTGGGCTTGTAAGTAAATCCATTAGTTCGGCGCGAGAGGAAATGATTAACGTATTGGATTGGTTCTCACGCTGACCAAATTTTCCCCAAAAAGAATTGAGAGCTAGTTTTGCAAGCGAGCGAAGTCCAGGGTTCACCTCTATCGCGTTCGCATCGAGCGTGACACCCTCAGCTTTTTCATAAGCATCGATATATTGTTTTATTGATTCGGGATTTCCGATACAATTTGAGGGTGCACCGCTGGCTTCTTGTTTGATTTTAAGAAAGGTGTTTATGTACTCAGCAAAAAGACCACCGGTTTGCGTCAGTGGCTCGTATCGAGTAATTTCATACTGCCAAATTTCATCAACGCGTAATATGGAATACCCGAGTGAAACAGCTTTTCTTAATTCATCCACGACCCATGTCCCGTCGAACGCGCGATCATCTGGATTTTCATGTGTACATTTCGCGTGCGTGTTTAAATTCAAGCAGCATGACTTGCATAAAGCGAATAATAATTTTCCATGTGCTCGAAACGGTAATACCGGTAAATACAAATCACGAGGGGGTAAAACGATACATTTGACTAGTCCCTCAATACTTTCGAGCGAGTTAGTTCCTCCAACGAGGACACGACATTCCTCACCTACGTACACACGAGGATGACCTATTGGAAATTTTCCGGTCTTACATACCCACGGGTACAGTGAACATACATCTACGTAGCGTATTTTTTCTCCTTCTTTTACCTCATACAGATTTACAAAATTTTCTGTCCTTCCTCCGAAAAATGCTTCGCGTGGTTCAAGGGGTGGTAAAATTACCATTGTATGGTTTCTTACGAATTTTTCCATAACTTCATTGATTTTAATCATTGAATCGTATTCGCATTCCCAAATTTCATTTAATAAAAACCCCTCCTCTCTAATCCGTGAAGATATCGTTACGGTTCGCTCGTATCGCTGATCCATCGTATCACCACATCGCATTTGCTTGTCTCTATTTACACGGAAGCAACGCTTACAGCCATGCCAAAAACAGCCATGGAATTGAAAGACATAACGGGTGTCGTTTTCTTCGTAATATCCATCGACCGCAGGTAAACCCTTGGGTAAACGTTGCTCTCGTGTGCGACCAGCGTGTGCGATGATAATGCCTTTTTCTTGTTCGAGCCATATGAGCCACGAAACAGCTTTGCGAGATTGATTATCGGCCCATCGATACCCTCCGGGAGGCAATAATGCAATTTTGTCGATAGGAAGGAAGTTTTTGCGATATACTAATGAACACGCTGATGCTATCGTACAACTTTCTGAAAACGGGCAAACATTGCCACACTGAATAAATAATTTACGAAAAGCCAAGCATGCGCGTCGTAAAACTGAAACATCATCGCGACAATATCGCAAAAACTCCTCGGCGAAATTGAAAATATATCCTGTCTGACATGTTTCCTCGTACCATGCTACGAACCGTTCACGCTCTGGCGCAAACATTTTTTCAGGTGAATAGAAGTTTAAAGCTGGGAGTGGACGAACATAATTTTGGTTCTCTGGAGTATTGAATAAATGGGGGAAAGTACCCTTGATTACAACGTCAGAAAATCCGAATGCTTTAGGGAGCGCACTGAGAGACATTGGTAAATAATTCAAACTATCCAGAAAGCAAAGTTTTCCTACTTTCATGGAAATTATTTTTGTACCTCTCAGTATCAGCGCCGGCATTTGAGTTTTTTGATCTTCAATGAGATAACGAAGTATGAATTGGCCATCAAATCCCCGTGCGTTATGAGCAATACAAATTATTTTTTCAAATTTTGAATTTATGGCTAATTTCACGAGATTTCCTATGGGATCCTCATTAAATACGAATTCTCTCTGTCCACAAACTTCACACTCGTTTTCTATTTCTTGATCGTTTAAACAACATAAGCAAACGCGTTGAGCTACGCAAAGATTAGGGATGTGTACACGGCTTGAATCATCTCCTCGTAAACGTGTATGTTGTTGCGTTTCAAAATCGTAGAATATAAATTGCAAACGTAAATCATTTTTTTCCCCTGGTATTTTCCGATTATTTGCTTTAATTTTCAGTCTAGCGATAAAACAATCGTGTGATACGGGTCGTACGCGTTTGCAGATTTTACAGAATGATACCCCGCATTCGTGCGGCGGTTTGCTCCAGCTTTTAATGAGTCTCGAACATTCGCGACAAATCTTTAACATCTCACAAACACTCGATTCGCGTTTATTTTTACTTCCTCGGACTTTACGTGTTCTGGCGAGCTTGTGAAACGCGAAACATTGAGGCCCAAAAAATGAACGACTGCAGTCATTACATCGTGTGAGCGCCTCACCGATATTCTTGCAATCTTTTGATTTACATCGTGAACATTGTTTGGAACATCGATGCTCGATCGCGCGGGTATACTTTGCGTTACACAACGAACAAAACCCTCGACTCCCCAGAGCGCCTACTAGATTTAAAATCGGTTGAAAATGATGGGAACGTTCGTAATAAATTATATATAAAGTATGTTTTATTCGTCCAAACTCCAAAATAACATTTTCCCTCCCGTCAAATAAGGCAGGTGTACGTTTTCCGAAAGTAAGAAACTCATAAACTACTATGGCGATACCTTGAGGAGTGAAATATTTTTGGAACGATTTTATTTCACGTACCCCACACCCTTGAACCGGAATTTTTACCTGTGCTTTTTTCACGAGGTTTGCAGCCTCAGACCGTTGATAATCTCGTCGCGAGTCTCGAATTTTTTGCCAGGTTTTATGTAATTCTCCCGTACGTAATTCGCCTCGTTCAGCGTAAGCATACGCTGTAACGAGTGATCGCGGTAAACATAGATTATCGATATTACCTATATGTAAAATCGATCGTTTAGCCACTTCTTCATGCGAAAGAGGAATGCCCCCGCGACCGCCACCCTGAACACCGTGAACGATACACATTCTTATTTCTAACGCATCATCAACTATTCTAAACTCACGAGCACTCTGAGCAATGTCGTTGATCAACCTCCAAATATCATCCAGCGAAAAATCACGTACCGGTCGAAAAGACAGCCATGCCGCTCCTTGAGAAAACCCTGTAGAGCTGATTTCAATACCAGCGTAATCATGAGGTTCGCATGATTCAGTGAGATGGGTGATTACATCGCGCATAGCACCTTGGATCCATGAAAATTGATCTGAATTTTCCGGAGGTTTCCTCAATTTCATCACGATTTCTCGACCCCGTGTCTTGAAACGGCGAAAGTATCGAGTTTGCTCGCGGATTATCTGGAAACGTCGACCCGGTGGTAAAATATTCCCCCAATTTTCTCCTCCTCCTCCTGTTTGGTGTACTGCAAAAAGAAAAAGTTAACATTACTCCCATCACTTTACTTCGAATATCTGAATAAATTCTAAAATAATAATGAAAAAGAGTGATATGAGAATTACTAACAAAAAAAATTCTCAACGTCTGAATCCATCTACTGCCCCTGGATAACGATTGAGCATTTCGTTTTCCAATCTAGGGCGAATAAAACCAGCGATGATCATATGAGCAGGTATTCGCCTGTCATAGAACCTGAATTCGTTTAGATCTTCGTCTAGTTCTTCCTCTTCGGAATAATACCCTGAGATTTTCAATATTTGTTTATATATATATATATTTATATAAAAATTATAAAATTATAAACGATTTTTTTTTTGCTTACCTGAATCATCCTCTGAAAGTTCCTCGTCCTCTTCATCCCATTCCTCCCCCTCATCCTCTTCCTCGCCCTCCATCTCCTCCTCTTCCTCATCCTCGTTCTCATCGTATTCTGCATTTAGCGGAATTTCTTCTTCACTCATACCGGGATTTGTTTTTCCATCATCGCTGTCGCTACTATCGTCGCTGCTGGTATCACCAATATCGAAATTCAACCGGCGAACAGCTGACGATCTAGCAATGCCTGAAGGGCCTGCTACCGGCTCACCGTTTGACATACCCTCCTCTTCATCATCATCAGAATAATTCCGGTATGATGATCCGGATATCACGATAGCCCCAGCATCTCGTACAAAGGGGGTCCTGGTGTCTATCCATTCGTTTCTTTTCGGATGATCCTCAACCATAGAATCATCATCCAGTTCGTGATCATCTGAATCTGTTCGACCCTCGGCATCGAAATCATACCGGTCTTCCTCGGTACACAATTCTTCATATCGGCATCCTTGATAAATTCCACAATAATAATAATAATAAAAACAACAACAACAACAATAATAATAATAATGATAAATATGATAAAATACTCACGTCGTTCGTTAAATATGTACTTAAAATCAGGATCTTGATCCCAACCTCGTCGACGTAGCACTCTAATCACCGAATCAATTAGCGGAGTTGCGTGGAAATATCCCATATTATGGGCGTAAATTATATCACGTTTTGAACAATCTAATAACGCGCCACGGATTTTTCGAAGCACTACACTCGGAGGTAAACGGTACACCATTTCGATCTGTTTTTCATTAGTCCACTTTGATGATAAACGCGGAACACGACGAGCTAAAAATTTCAATAACCCACCCAGCACATATCGGGGAATAATTCTAGCCATTTTTTTATTGTGAAACGATCTCTTTGACTGATAGAAATTAAGTGAAAGATTTTCGGAAACGTCTTCGAGTATTTGAATAGTTCGAAAATTCGAATCAGCAAATCTTGATTTGATACCATCATTGTACGAGAAAAGAAGAGGGGGTATAAATATAATTTCCGAAGAGTTCATTTGTTCCGAAGGAAATATATAGGTAAAATGCTGATCGAGAATCGTTCACTTTACTCAAACCAAGATCGAAAAATGGAAAAAAAAACAGGGTATGAGGTCTTCCGGTGAGAACGCTAGTCTGGAGAAATTTGAGTAATATATATAATAAGAATATAGCTAAACCTTCGTATCATCAAATTACCGAGGCAGTTCTCACCATCGAATAATATAAATTTTAATATGTTGAGTGAATAGCTCTAGAGCTTATTATAAAACAAATTCACCGAATTATTGAAAAATTAAACGGATAGAGAAAAAATTGAACAGACGTTTTATCGAAGTAGCTATGCATATATCAAATGTTAGAGGTGGAGAGAAATAATAGAAATTTATCGAAAATACAGTGGCGCATTTGCAGGATTTTTAAAATTTGATCAAAGATAATATTTTTACTTATTTGTCCGTAGCAGAAATTAAAAAAACTTGCTACATATGTGACCATTCTATACTGACTGATAATGCTGACGGTGTATACATGTGAGTATGGGTATGGGTATGTGGTGAGCGGATGCAGGAATCATATTCTGTTTTCGAACGTCTCCAAGAATATGCATTTTTATATGCGTCGACTAAAAAAGTGATGGATTCCCACCATCACGATTTTGCTTTGCTATTTCTTTTTTCCTGTAATTCTTTTCTTTTCACAGCAAAAGCACTGACGTTGCAATTTTGCACGTGTGCTCAAATAATATTTAGACTTCTGTCTCGGAGTGTCTATGTGAGTATGTGTATGAATTAGTATTACTACTACAACTACGGTAAAAGCGG
Source organism: Rhimphoctona megacephalus (assembly GCA_963989365.1). Lineage (NCBI taxonomy): Eukaryota > Metazoa > Arthropoda > Insecta > Hymenoptera > Ichneumonidae > Rhimphoctona > Rhimphoctona megacephalus. Next base: position 5,957,394 of record OZ022415.1, on the reverse strand, counting down.
CGGCGGTGTTTCACAAAAACATCAAAGAGTATTGAAAAATTGCATTTTCCCTTCCAATCATATAACGATTGACACGATAAGGGGAGGGGGAAAAATACATAAAAGTGGTTTTTTTCCGATTTTATATCATTCAGTTAATCATTCGCGAACTTGAAGCATCACGAAAATGGAGTACTCAGGAACAATGACAGAGACGCAACGTGTTTCATCATCTCAGCTCATAATGGGAGTTATTTACGGAATGAATAATTCGTTCGGTAAAATAATTGCATCGGGTTTTGAGATGTCACCTGAGACAGGGGTCCTTTCTCCGGTCGTTAAAATATTGACGAATTCTTTCATCGGAGTAAACCTTCAGATTGAAGGGTGGCAGAATTTTAAATCTGATTATGATAGAATCTCTCATTATTTCGGAGGATCGCGATTCGACGCAGAAAAAATGATCGGGTCTAGAATCGTACATGGGTCGCATTGCACCGTCTTTACCTCGTGCTTTCAACAATATGCAGTTTGCTTCAGTAATAGTCAACCATCGGCTGTTGGAGAGGTTCCCACGAAACAGCGACAGTGTAACATTATTCTACAGGGGTCGACCTTCAAGAAGTTGAAGGAAGTCAGCAAGTGTATTGATGCACATATTCAAAAACTTCAACGTGAGAGTGGAGCTGTAAATATGTGTGCGAGTATCATAATCACCAGCATTCGTGAGCTTCTAAGCTCAAGCGTTGGCCAACAGGATGTAATGGGATTCCTCGAGTCGGAAGAAGGCATTGGGAAAATTAATGAAGAAACTCGCCGAAAAATGAGTGAATCTTTCCCCGATTTCGTACAAAATTCGATGGAAGCCGTGATCTCGGAAATCATCACGCTGTTTCCGTTTGAAATTTGTGAACTCGCAACATCCTCTGCGGGAAATTGATATTAAATTTTTCGAAAATGTTTTCAATTTTTAAGGGGTTATCATTAACTAGTTAATAAATATAAAATTCTTTAGATAGTTATTAATGAAGATACATAAATTTACTCAAAACAAAAAAAATAAAATAAAGTTGAAAAACTAGTAGTGCGAACTCGAGACCAGGTATCATCATCTGTATCATCGGACATCAAACTGCAGATTCAGCAGGTGAATAGAGTGGGGATTAGAGGGCCAGGCCTTTGATGAAGATGAACTGCAGCTCATTAACATTCGAACGCTTCAGTTGAACGAGTGTAAAAGAAAACTTAAAAAATGCGTGAGTTTAAAAATTTGTGACTAATAAATAAAAAGTGGTAATATTAAGCAGTGTTTTTACAAGTGTTTGTTTTTTATAATAGCTTTCAGCTACATCGAATATGCCTCATTCAAAGCCGACCCCTTTACCTCCATAAGGGTAAAGGTTAAGGATGGGGTGAGAAATGTAGCAATAATACACGACGACGTTGCTGCGTACCAGAAATTCATCTGGGAGTACCATCGAGGAGGAGGAGGAGGCTCCAGCATCTTCGAGCGGGTGGAAGCCAGAATTCGGAAGCGGGCCAGGGAAGAAACTCCCACCTCCATTACTCCGGAGTCCGGGGTTAAAGTAAAAAAAATGTAAGTTCAAATATCTTCCTTTTTTTCCCATAGAATGATGAATTTGATTCAAGCAGACATTCGTACAAACTTGAACCACCTCTTTTTTTTTTTTCTTTCTAAAATTTTTAATTATTCTAATAATTCTCGTAAAACATTAAATGTTACAGGGAGGCGGAAAACATTCCATGGCGGCTAATCCCCATCGAATTTGGCACCCCGTCAGTGCCGATCGTACGTCAGCTAAGTCTGCAACTCAAAAGAGTCGCGATTTCGGAAGGTGACGATGACCAGTAAGTATTAACATTTTTTTTTTTTTTTTCACGTGTAAAAAAGTTCGAGTGCGTGAATATAAAAATAAAAAACTTTTTCCTTTGGTTCTTCTGTTTCAGGAGACAGAAAAAAACGCGCTACGGATAAGTTTTTAAATAATTATATAAAAAAGAAAAAAATAAAAAAATTAAAAATTGTATTTTTTTTTATTTTATTAATGTTATAATAAAACAAGAAAAAATCGAAAAATCGATCGAGTTATTAACTCTTCCCTACCCTAAAAACAAAAAAAAATAAAAATAAAAATAAAAAGTAGAAAAAACGTACAGTTATGGTACCCCTCACAAAAAACTCCCCCTCCTCCCCTCACCCGGCCGCCAAGCTATTTACCTGTGGAGCGGGGGTAAAAATAGCTTGGAGTGGGTAGCCGCCTGGTGGGGGAAGGAGTGGGGATGAGAGTGGGGGGCGCCATAGCTGTACGTAATCTACTCTCACCAGAGCAGCTCAATACGTTTTATGCCTCGATCTCTAATACTCACTTGCCAGTGTCGTTTGATGATTTTAACAAGGCACTTGCCGCAGTACCGAACACGTATTCATCTTTTCGGTTTCCTCCTATAACAGTTGATGAAGTCTCGAAACAATTACATTCATTAAAGTCTACCTCACTTAAAACCGGATCTGACAGTATCTCAGCATTTGCTATTAAAAAAGCACATTATTCTATAGTAACACATCTTACAAAAATATTCAATCTGTCTATAACTCATTCGATTTTCCCATCACAATGGAAACGCGCATTTATCAGGCCGTTGTCGAAAGTTAAATCTCCTCTTTCTCCCACCGACACTCGTCCTATAGCCAATTTGCCAGATTTCTCGAAGCTATTTGAAAAGCTCATTTTCACCAAAATTGTCCAATATGCCATTCGTAATGATATATTAGATCCAATGCAATCTGGCTACAGGCATTCGTTTAGTAATCAAACTGCTCTCTTAAAAGTAGTAGAGGACACTAGGCGTGCAAGTGATGAGGGCAAACTAACTATTTTAGTCATGTTCGATTTCAGTAAGGCATTTGATACAGTACCTCATCTTAAGCTATTGACAAAATTAGCGACACTCGGATTCGAATATGACACATTAAAGTGGATTTTTTCCTATCTCACTGAAAGATCTCAAGCTGTTGTTGATGATGAGGGAAATTGCTCAAGTTGGCTAAAAACTACTGTTGGAGTACCACAGGGCTCAGTTCTTGGGCCACTCCTTTTCACGTTGTATATTCATGATATCAGTAAAAACATTCGATTTAGTAAAAGGATGATTTTTGCCGACGATACACAGATTTACATACATTGCAAGCCATCCGAATTGAATCAAGCCATAGCCAAAATGACTTATGATTCTAATGTAATTGCTGAGTTTGCTCACACAAATGGCTTATCCCTAAATGTTAAGAAATCGATGGCTTTGGTTATTGGTAGCAATGCATATGTACGAAATATTGAATTATCACTACTTCCTCGAATCCGGGTAAATGATTCTGTATTGAATTTTACCTCTGAAGCAAGGAATTTGGGTGTGTACATACGGTCTGATTTATCGTGGAGAAAACATATCTTGTACATATGTCAAAAAGTGAATGCGATTCTACACAAATTGAAGTATCATAAAAATTCATTATCTATGCAACTGAGAATTAAACTGGTTATTGCCCTCATTTTGCCACATATTGATTATTGTTGCCTAGTATATCATGATCTCACTGATGAGCTGAACACTCGATTACAAAGGCTGGTTAATTCTTGCATACGGTTTATTTTTAATCTCAGACGAGACGAGCACATAACTGGATATCGCAAGCAACTCAAATGGTTGACGGTTAAAAACAGGAGACTATATTTTTTAGGTATTATAACCTATCAGAGATTATACTTAACAGTACCTGATTATATAAAAGACTTGCTTCCGCTAGCTAACCAATCGGAGCGAAGGTCCGCTCGTTTATTGCGAACCGAAATTTTTAGCATACCAATACACAGAACATCAAGGTATCATAATGGGTTTCGTTTATCAGTGGCGTACTTTTGGCATTCGCTACCTCACGAAATAGTAAGCGCACCGTCACTGAGCGTATTCAAATCAAAACTTCGTGCATTTTTGCTCAATTCTGAGTTGCAAACGTAATTCAGATGAGTATTGATGCTGTTATTTTTTTTTTTATTTTATTTTTTTTTTCTATTTTCTCGTTTCATTTATATTACTTATTACATGTTATATATTCTATATATTCTATTTGATGTATTTTTCATATTATTAATTTTAGTTATTATTTTATATTTTATACTTTATAATTGTAAATTACTACATGTATATTCGCCTTTTGCCCTATAGCGTTGCTAGGGCATAATAAATTTTTCTATCTGTCTATCTTCTCTTTCATGCTCTCTCCCTCACTCTTCTTCTCCTTCACATCTAATAATTATTAGTGGCGAAGAAAGATTAGGAGCACGACTGGGTAGATGTGCTGGGGAGAGGATTATCAATGCCTACAATCTCTTCCAACTCTTCTATCTCTTCTGTTTCTGCGATGGAAAGAACAAATGTGTTTCGTAAGGGTAATACAGGGAAATAGATATAATGTTGGTCATGAGGAAATTTTGGAATTGCTGGAGAGAATCAAAGTCATAGATTTTACTATATAACTTTCTTCTCGTTCCAGATTTAAAACTTTTTACCATACAGATGATCGAAATACGCAATAGAGTATGTGTAAAAGTATTTTCATCTTTTGTGTCATATTGCTGCAGTTTGGAATAATTTTTTATTTCTGTATATTGTTTTTGTAGCAGGAGTATAGTTAAAAAAAATTCACCAGGTTGAGTGCTGTTCGGCTGAGGAGCAACCTCTTTTAAAAAAATGTTGTACCGCAGGTATCGTTCCTCCATATCACAAGATGACAAATCGCCGAGTCGCTCCCACGCTTCGATCAATATATCCTCTTTACGATTGGTGGTCGCACTCCTTTTGCGATGGGGTGACGAGCCTTGCCTCAATGCCAATAAATCGAGATGCGCTGACGTTATCAACTCTTTTACTGCATCTATGACAATAAGGAACATTGTTGGTGCTTAATTTTAATCTTCAAGCTCCCACACATATTATTAATAATCGCGGTAGTTATGCAATCAATCGATGTAGCAATAAAGTAAAGATAAAATTTATATTTACGCATAAATTTGAACGGTTCGGCATGCGTTGCCGCTAAAGCCTTGAATTTTCGGTGCCATCGCTCCAGCGTATTGTTTGTCCGGATGTTCTTCCTGTGCTGCGAGTACAATTTCGGGCCTTTTTCATTCAGCCAAAAACGTTCGTAATAACAACACAAATCGCTGAAGATGGTGGCGAGGTCCGGATTTGTCTGGGTCAAATCTTGCACCAGCATTTTGAATGCTTCTGAGATGAAGTCCGGAGGTAGAAGGCTAAGGTTCATAAGATCCCTTTCAAATGCATAAGCCTCTTTTACAAATTGCGGGATCGACTCTTCACCAGAGATATTGTCGATGTAAATTGACGTCTTTTCAATAGGGCCTGCGAGATAATTCCTCTATAAAATAATGTTCTCGACTTCCGATAATCTAATGCTCTTATAACGTCAAAAAACTATTTCGGAATACGAAAATTGTTAATACTGAAAAGAAAAATGATAGAAAATCTAACTTCTTACTTGGTTGTGGTGGAAGGAACAGCCTCGTCCAGTTGCCTCTGGAAAGGCTTTTGCAGCCGCATTCTGCAATGCTGTCTCAAAATCGGTCATAATTGTTTTCGGTTTCGAAAACGGCGTTTGTAGAGCAATGCATTGCAGAACAGCGATGTAGGCTTCTTCCGTTTTCCTACTCATCAACGCAAACGCTATTGGAAAATACTGAAAGGCATTTGAAAGTTTTACATTTGGTAATGATCAGCGTTATTATATTATTACGAAAGCAGCTAGCATCGTTGGAAATACAAGATATAACGAATAACGAATTCCCGAGTAATATACAAAAAAACAATTTCTTATATCAAATAACTTTTTTCATAGCGTGTATCCAACGATATTTACCTGACCCTGATGCTCAACCATTATGGTGAGGAATTGCTTTGCTCCTTTAATATTCGGGACGATGCTGAAGGTGCAGTCAATCAATGCTACTTCAACATTTTTGAATTCAGCAGTGAATGTTGTGCAACAGAGTACAACGTACACTTCGACATCCATTCCTCCAGTTTCATCAAGTCGTGGTTTGCAAATCTCAACTTTGAACACCTCAATCGTGTGCGTTGATTTTTCCCTAACACCAGTTTGGGTGTATCCAAATAAAATCTCGTATGTAAGTTCTTGACGCCAGATTTCGCTCTGCAAGGCTTCGGCAAGTTCCGAAATTAGCTTCGGGGTGAAGGGTCGGGGACCTTTACGCCATGCCATCATCGTTCCTCTTAGACTTCTAAATACTTGCATTTGGGCACCAATTTGATGTCTGAAATTATAATAAAATTTGTAATGTTTTTTAAAAAAGAAGGAAAATCCCTTAATGGCATCTTATGATTGCTCGTGTAATGTGTGAGTGCGAAAAGTAGCCGAAAAGCGTGTTCCCATTTGTCTCAGTAACGCTACATTTTTCTGGAACCTGAAAAGTACACCTTTTTTCTCCGATGGAATGAGAACAACGTATAACTGCTAGTTTTTACGAAAACAGTCTGATATTTTTTCCGTTTATTCAAATTAACAATGTACTCCATAAAAAAACAATTTTTATGTTTAGCCTTTATTTTTTTTTTAATAATGTTTTTGGTAATTGCAAAACAGTGTTTAAAGAGGAGTACCAGTCGCACGGGTCGAAGATTTTGATGAAACTTGGTGGGGTGGTAGGGTGACCCAAAATATTAGGTGCCATCTGGCCCTCGTTTTTGAGATATTCGCGGTCGAAATTTCCCATACTTCATATACTAGTTCCATTGCAATTAGAATTGAAAGCTGCTAGCAGCCTAGCGGTAACGTTCTTGCCTGCGGAATCGCTGGTCTCGGGATCGAGACCCGACGACTTTTTTTTTTTCAATCAACAATTTTTTATCGTATTGTTGTTGTCTTATGAGCAATGCCAAATGCAATTTATTTATTTAAAAAAAAATTAACATAATCGTTGCGCGAAATGTTGAGAGAGAAACATACAAAATTTGGAGCAACGATTATGTTAATTTTTTTTAAATAAATAAATTGCATTTCACATTGCTTATAAGACAATAACAATACAATAAAAATTGTTGAGATTGAAAAAAAAGTCGTCGGTTCTCGATCCCGACACCGGCGTTCCCACAGGTGAGTACGTTACCGCTAGGCTACTAGCCGTTTCCAATTTTTATTGCAACGGAACTAGTATATGAAGTATGGAAAATTTCGATCGCGAATATCTTCAAAACGAGGGCGAGTTGGCACCTAATATTTTGGGATTATAGTACCATTGGGTCACCCTATCACCCCACCAAGTTTCATCAAAATCCCCGACCCATGCGACTGACATTCCCCGTTAGAAAAAATTAGTGTCTGACGGTAGACGCTCCGACTCCTCTGCAAATTCTCTGAATCAAGAAATCTACAAAGATTATTAATCACTACGAGAAACCGTAGAGTCGTATGCAAGATTTGTTTTTCTTGGATGAAAATCAACAAATCGGCGACCATTTAAAAATAAAGTGTTTAACTCTGCCTTCTTTTCAACAGTTTATTGTTAAAAAAATTATGAAAGAATCGAATGAGAAAATAAAATTCATACGACGTTACGAAATGGTCTAAGCAATGACGTGGCAAAAAATTTAATATTAAATTTTTATTTTGAATAAATTTCATTTTAACTCTTCGATTAAAATCGTGCACTGTTTTGAAGAACGACGTGCTTCTCGGAGCAGGTGCTATTCCTTTTTCTAAAAAAAGTCTGTATCGACCGGAATAATACGAATTTAGCGACCAAAATTTTGAGTAACTCGAAGAAGAGTAGAAAAGTTACGATTGTCTCCTGAGCGAAAATTTTTCATCACCTGAAACGGTTTTTTGGGTAAAGTAAATACAGCACCAAGTTGTTGCCATATTTTTGCAAGCTCGTTGGGTCTCGCTGACCCAGCGTATTGAAGGAGATAGCCAAATATAAGTGTACTCCTACAGAAATTCTTTAACAATTGGTTTATATATTGTTACGTCCCACCCAGTGGTTTTCATTCCGGTCGAGGAGAGATGACCCTCCATTTTACGCGCTGTTCGAAAAACCTCGTTAGGTGAAACACTTGGCCTTTTCGAGCCTAACCTTTCGGAAAATTGCTCAGGATGGCCTAGAGAGTGTATTCTAGACTAACAAAATCAATTACCCCATCTAATTTGATTCTTTTTGTAATTAAAATGATTTCTCGGATCAGAAATTAGCAATTTATAACAAAAACTGATAAAGGAAAACATTGGAAAAATTAAATGACCGACAAAAGATTAGAGGATTATATAGACTTTACCCCAGTGTAAAAGAACGATAGGAAAAGATAATAAAAACTTTTATCACTTACCTGGTTCTGGAAATGGCTGAAGAATGTCCAGGATGAGCCAAAATCGGAGAAAGGTGGCAATGAAGAATCACAAATTAATTTTCACCATACCGGTTGAATAAATCAAAATAAGTATATTGCAAAATAAAATGAAATTATTGAAGTTCTTCACAATGTTTTATAAAATTTCTTAACACAAATTTACTTGAATGACAAAAATCATACTACGAACTTCGTAAACGCAAAAATTTGAACGACTGCACTGAAGATGGAAAGGAAAAAGAATGCCCTTTTTCATGCATGAGTGCATGCTTAAATAACACGTCCAAATTTGTCTAGGGTGGGGATGGATTCTAGCCCTAGCAAGACGCTGGGCGCTTACAGATTCCCCATCCACCTAGGGCGTAGAATTTGTCATCGATATCAATAGATTTTTCTGTTCTCGCTCGATCATATAAAGACTCTAGCTTAAATCTTAATTATTCGGAGTTTTACTTAAAAATGAAGAGAAATCATTCTAATATTTTCGCTCTTTCTCCAAAAGCATCCATACATGTATTTCATTCATTCCCTTAAACTATTCGATGTGGCAAGTGTTTGGCGAAATTCTTCTTAGGGTTAACAATCGATGTTTCCTAATCTTTTTATGTAATTAACAAATTATTATTCCATTTTTTTGGAAAGAGAATGTCGTTCTCTGGAGTTCATTGCGGAGGGTGTATGCCCATTGATCTGGAGGGACAATGAGCGCTACTCATGGTCATAATGAGTCATATCTACGGTGTCTCGTTCGGCGGGTTGCAAGAATTTTCCCGAACCGTTGAACAAGGAGCGATTGTGCCCAATGATCGTTGCAGCTTTCACGCACTCATAGTAATTTATGACCTTCGAATGTTTAGGAGACGTCAGTATCGCCTCTCCGAACGATTAGTCTTAAAGTTTATTTAAAATATCGGGCTGCATACGATCGTTGCGACTAGTATAGAGCGTCGTCGCTGCAAACCCGTCTTTGTGTCGATGGTTTTTTTTCTTGAATCATTCTCTTTCAACTATTTTACGATTTTTGATTGTTAGCGTTCCCAAGGAAAACTTTTCCATATTTGCCTTCGATGAACTTATCTTATTTTCCGAATCGAATGGCCTGACCCAGGTCATAATATTTTCACGCTTGACGTTAATTTCAATCGAGTATATAACATAAGGCGCGGATTCTCGAGATCTATAAAATAACAAAGCTGGAGAAACAACGGGCGTGTGCACGGATATTTTCCTCATGTAGCATAGCTAGCGTGGTATACGTGAGGGTCTCAATACGATTTCAGCTCTGATGGCCGAGCACGTCTCGACCTAAAGGGACTGTGTATTTATCAGCGCTTGGTCCGATTATCGCCTCTCACAGTGTGTATATTTTTGATAACTATTAAATTTCGGTGCACAGCCCAGCTCCTTTCCCCGGAATTACTCGACAATGAGTAAACCGACGGACGAAGATAAAAATCTCGAAAATCGCCGGACATAACAATATTATTCCGCGTACAATTCAAATCTACTTACAATTCAAATTATCGTCATATATATATATATATATATATATATATATATATATATATATATATATAATTCAAATTTCAAGTTTATATTCGAATATTCAAATTTTTAAAAGCTGTACGTCACTAATTTGACAACAGCAGTACAGTTACAAACAGTCGTTCAAACTTTGTGCTTACTTTTCAACCTACAATAATTGAAAACTGATAGTGCTCTGAAATTCCGTTCTTTACTGGAATTTCGCTGCGTATTTTCACTTTTCTGGACATTTCAAATTGCTAAGCATACATATTAAATTATTTATTGTTGTTAGAATTAATGGTGGTTAGTAGCATGATGTCGAATCACGTAGTTATAGCTGAACTTGGCGGGTCTCTTTCTCTCACGCATGCGCAATGTCTATGGGATAGTCATTAGTCATTGCCATAGTCGCATAGTCCACTCCTTGCATTCAATAGCACGCACGCAGCAACAGTCTTCCTATCGAGCATCCTTCCACCACAAAAAAACAGGTACGCACTTCATAAAAAATATCTTTATGGGCCGGTTGTTCCACCTTCCGGTTATCTTTACAGATGGTTATAGATGTGCTATTAAAAAAAAGGTTACTCATATTGATTTTCGTATTTTACAGAATTTTCCTCATCAACGGTGGACCGGTGCAAAGTGAGTAAAACTAAAAAAGCATTTGTAAATATTAGTTTCGGCGAACTGCAATTTTCACAATGGAAATAAGTAGGCTCTACATTAGAATACCTGAAAGCAATAATTTCAATGATTTCAGATTTATTGCTGCATGCATTTGTCACATGGCGCTCTTGCTCTCGTCAGTGCAGAGCGATTACTGCTTTACTAAAGTCTTAGCGGTTGTTGTTGATGACAGAAACTTGGTTACAGATTATGTAGGTAACATTTTGATCACGAAAACAATCACTTTTTTTTATTATTAATTAATCATTTTTGATAATACTATATAACCTAATATTCCATTTCAGATCTGAAGCTGCTTCAATGCATAGTCTGCAAGAAAAGAGAAATTGCTCAAAAAGAACATTGTTTCGTTATTCTTGAGGCTGCGTAACTCAACAGGTCTCACTGGCAAAGCTTATGGTGACTTGGAAACACTGCACCTGGAAAAAAATGGAACCATCTAACCGTACGCCTCAACGCGATTAATAATGACAAACTGGATGTGGATGGTTGGAAAGAAGTAAGTAAACCATGTTTTCCTGCATTATCATTTTAGTTTTTTTTTTAATCCTTGGTGTCAAACCGCTACCATGGCTCTTGATTTTCCTAACGATTTCTATTTCAGCTTGTCGCAATACGGAAAGAAAAAAGCAGGGAACGACATGTAAGATATGTCGCTAAGCAAGAACAGAATATACCTATGAACGGGAGCGAATTTCCTCTCTCTGACATGGAGAAGTGTTTGCTCCACCTTATGGGACTTCTCGCCTTCTTCACAATGAAAATCAAAGATTGGTAAACGCATATTTTCAAGAGAAAGATGAAGCACAATGATCTCAATTTTTTATTAACGGGAGAAGCCAGTTTAAGAGGCCGTAATTTTGGTGTTTTTCGTGAATTTTTTTAACAGAGTTTAACAGAGAGTAACAGAGTTCATGTTTTGAAGTACACTTTGTAATTTTTTCAAGTCATTTCCGCCGGAAATAGTGGAGTTAGAAGCTGCTGTCCATGGACGATCGCCATCCGAATTTTTTGCTGGTGAGCATTCCTGAAGTTACAATTTTTATCTGTAATCATTACAATTTTTTTTTCGTTAACAACATATTTCCTAAGAATATAAACCTAATTGTGATAAAAAAAGTAGAAAATTGCATGTTTTTGAGGTATTTGAACACAATGTCATGTTTTTATACCATGTTTTTCACATTTTTTGCATTAAAAAAAATATTTTTAATAATAATATCATCCCAGAGTTAGGTTCATATAGATTATAATTGAATAAAGAATATTCACACAAATTTTCAGAACGATTGGTAAATAACTTTTTGAGCTAGAATGCGCACCAGTTGAAAAAAAGTCGTCCATGGACAGCAGCTTCTAACTCCACTATTTCCGGAGGAAATTACTTGAAAAAATTACGAAGTGTACTTCAAAACATGAATAAAATATCCTCCAAGTTTAAACAAATTCTGATTATTTCTTCCCTGTTAAAAAAAATTCACGAAAAACACCAAAATTTCGGCCTCCTAAACTGGTTTCTCCCGTTAAATAAAATATGTTTTCAAATTTCTGTCAAACACAAAGCTCAGTATTTTTATCAAATAAAATTTATGTTTTCTAATTTTTATGTACAAATTTACTCACTCCTTTGCTACGTCGTCGTATATCTCCTTAAGAGTACCGGGTGCCATTCTTATTTTTTTAAACAATGCTTCACGGAACCGAGCTTTGTCTAGAATGAAGGGATCTCTACACATCTCCAAATGTTGCTTGTTTATGCAAAAAGTGCCGGTTGTTTCATTCAAAGAGCCCTTCCCTGGGTAACCCAATGAATAATACCATTTGCATCGGAGGTAGCTGAGTTCGGGAAAATTGGAATAAAAAACGTAAATTAATTATTTTAACTGCTATTCGGTCAGAGCTATTTTTTGTCTTCGCTTTGTGCATTATAAAAAAAAAATCATTAAATTGAGACATTCTTTTAGTTATTCCTACTTAACCCGACATGGATTATTTTTTTTCATTGACATTCATGGACATGCTTTTTATTTAACCCTTACTTAATTTGGTATTTTTTTGTAAATATACGAATTTGAAATTCAGGAACTTTACGGTTGTTGGTTCGGGAAAACTTAATTTTTTTAGTATCGAAAGATTCATCCTTAACCTTCCATTGGTTTTTTTAATAATTTTTTTCCATTTTTGATTGAGGAAATAAATGTTTTTCAATTGCCATATGCATTTTCTTTGCAGCCATACTGAAAAACCTATTTTAGGAAATTATTGAGAATTTTTGTAACGTTTTCATATGTAATTATGTACAATGTACAAAAAGCCTACAATGTCAGAGAAAAAACTGATTACTGATGCATGACCGACGGCGAGTGGCTACTTTACCCTATGGATCAAACTGACTACGTGAATATTTTTATTTTTTTATTACTATGTTAATTGAACGAAAAATAAAATAGTTATTTAACTTACACTATCACTTCTTCTTTTACTGACAGATATTCCGTTTGCCGATGGTAGGAGTGCTCATCAATAATTGTGCGTGGCATTTTGTACGGATTTTGTATTATTTCCAGTTGATTTTCCGGAGGATTGTTCATTATTATAATTTTTATTAATATTTTTTTCACAATTGAACTTTCTTCAAACAGTTCTTTTAATATGTAGTCAAAACTGCAACGAAGTAGCCGCCGTGTCTACACTGGGTTGTTAATTACGGATGGTCAAAACATACACAAAAACCATTGATGTTGATACCACCTACCGTGTTTCAGATTTGAAAAAACGCAGTAGCGCCATTCGAACAACCTACGAATGCGTGTGGGATCCAGCACCTACCAGCGGGGGTTTTTCAAACTGAAATAAAAAGCTTTACCTAATTTGATCGAAGAAAGTTAAATGCGATGAAAATTTCATATCGTTATATCAGCGTTGAAATAATTATTCGAGATTAGATTGATATATCAGCGTTGAAATAATTATTCGAGATTAGATTAATATATCAGCGTTGAAATAATTATTCGAGATAAATATAAAATATATAATCGGCGAAATATTATAAATAATAATACAATAGATCAGACAAGATTCATAATTAGCACTCTCAAGGATATTTATGAGAAAAAAATTCGAAATTAGTAAGTTAGTAAGAAATTAGTGCAGCGATTTTGGAATAAAAAAATAGCAACCGAAAGTGGTCGACGAACTAGCGTTATTTTAAAATTGGTTTTTATTTTTTTTTCAGGTACTAAGAGCATCAAACGTGACAAAATATTGGACAGAAGCTAACCGAAAATTGGTGAAAAATCATTTTTCACGGAGGAATTGGAACTGGAGTTACTTACAAAATGGTAATTTTCTTTTCGAAATTTTATTCTTAAATTGAAGATGGTGAAATTTATTTACTGCTCACAGGAGGAAAGATCCCAAGGACACGGTTGTAATGTTGAAAAAAATGATGAGCTGCACACTGCAGGGTAGCATTCCTTCAATTTTCTGCATCGAAATACCGAAAAATGTACAATTAAACCTTCGATGAGTAATGTAAATATTTTTCTCGTTCAAAAAATGGTAGGAAGAACAAAAGAACGATGATTTATTCAACAAATGTTCTTTTTATTAATTGTCCTTTTGCTCATTATGTACATCAATTTGTCGTAACAGTTTTGCACATTATTTACAGAAATTGCTTCACACAGTGGAGAAACTGACGTCCTTTACGGTTGACATTCTTAATTACATATTTATAAATGTGTGTTAATAAATATTTTTCTCGTGTTGTTTTTTGATAATTATACTTGCCGTATATTGAGATCCGTTATGCCATCGATACACGCATTATTCCATCTCTTTTCTGCTTATACGGCCCTTGTAAAAGTTGCCACTAATAAAAATAATTTATTCTGCCTTACAGCAGTACAGTTATCAATATTCGTTTTTTTTCTTTTTAATCTGAAATAATCAAAAGTTTTTATACTTCTCTGAAATTTCGGAATATAACTGTTTTACAAAAAAAAATCAGAAAATTGCTCGAGATTGCAAAATATTCTCGGATAAACTTGAAATTTCCTACGTATCTTTTACTCCAATAAATTTATAATAATGGTTAGTTGCATTTGTATCACGTTGTGTAGTGTGTGTGCCGAGGTCTGCCGACTCGCACTCGGGTCTCTTCGTCTCACGCATGCGCAATGCTTGTGGCGGCGACGACGACATTCAAGGTCGTGTTCGTTGGGTTTCATCATTTTGATAGGAACAAGCGCGCATGCACACAATGATGCGCAACGCGCGAGTGCGCAGTCAACACAAGGGACAGCCGATTATTCGTTTTGCGCATGACTCGTTTCATTGCACAGTTGCGCATTGCGCATCATTATGCGCATGCGCACTTGTTCACATCAAAATGATGAGACCCAACGAACACGACCTCAATCTAACCTCAGACGACATTCAATCTAACCTCATGATCACAGCAGCAGTTTCTCGAGTTTTTCTTTCTCCTTCGACGCTTGACAAAGTGAGCAAAGCAACAGGTACGTTCATGAAATTCCCAAATGAAACTTAGAA
Source organism: Rhimphoctona megacephalus (assembly GCA_963989365.1). Taxonomy (NCBI): domain Eukaryota; kingdom Metazoa; phylum Arthropoda; class Insecta; order Hymenoptera; family Ichneumonidae; genus Rhimphoctona; species Rhimphoctona megacephalus. The sequence continues at coordinate 5,942,184 of OZ022415.1, read as the reverse complement.
CAAAACTTAATTGAAACGGAAATTCTAATCCTCTTCATGATCTTGTTCAAATATTGTTAAATGTTAATTTATATAAAAAAAAAAAAAATTTGAATTGATTTTGTACTGCACAGTTATATGTCGTGTAACAACGGCAGGTGCGTACAATGGTTCTGAAAGTTGTTTCAACCTTGGGCGCCGATCATTAACATCTATTGCTTCTGATAACACAACTGCGCTAAAGTAAGTAAAACTGAACTCGCACTTGTGCATTTGTGTTTAGAACTACTGTTCACAAATGTTCACAACGAATATACAGGGTCTGGATAACCTGAATGTAATCAATTTGTAAAATTTCAGATGTATCGTTGCGGAGGGTGTGAGCAGCCTTTTCTACTTTCAGAACCTGAAAATCATCAGTGCTTCAAGGGATGCCTTGGGCTTAGGGTTGATGAAAACAACATGGTTTTCGCTCATAACGGTAATATTTTAATCCATGAAACAATTATGTTATTATTCTAAATAAATTACCAACAATAGTCAACAAATGTATTTGGAATTATAATATTTAATTGTAGATCCAGCACTGTATAGACGGATAATCTGCACAGCGAATATGGTTGCCGTTAAAGCCCAATCGCTCGTCGTTTTGGAATTTGCCGAACTGAATAGATCTATTATCACTGGGGTAGTGAACGGGGACATGGACCAACTGGGAGTTAACAAGACATGGGATTCTCTAGTCCAACGCCTCAATAGTCTTGATCTTGGAACAGCAACCGTAGAAGAATGGCATGTCGTAAGTAAAGCATATTTCGATATGCTACCTTCTTAGTAATATGTCGTAGACTGGATAATGTAGGTGTGAGTACGATTTTGATAAATTTGTTTGTTTCAGCTTGTTGCCGAATGGAAAATAAAAACTGTGAACCGATATAAAGCATACCTGACTGAGGAAGAAAACAATAGAATGGATATCATAAGGAAACTTTCTTTTAATGATATCGAAAAACGTTTGCTTCACCTGTTGGGGATTTTGGAGGAATTCACAATGAACATAAAAGAATGGTGACAACTAATGTATAATATTTACAACCCAATAACTAATTGTTATGAACCCAAAACATGTAAGCACAATTCAAAACTGATCTCAATTTTTAACGTAATAAAGTTCCTTTTTTAATATGTGTGTCAAATCTTCCTTACTTTTTTGCAACTGCATCATAAATCTCCTTCAGAGTACCATTGTGTATTCTTGTTTGTTTAAAAAATTCCTCGCGAAACCTTGCCTGTTCTATAATGAAGGCATCTTTGCAGGCCTCGGAAAGTTCTTCCTTTACCCCAAAAGTGTTTTTGGTTTCGTTGCGAACGATCGTTACTGGACAGCATTTATGCTTAAACTTGCATCGGAGATAGCTGTAATTAAGCTTATTATATTATTATATTTATATTTGTAAAGAAAGAGATGAAGACCCTGGATGTGATTCCTACACGATTCCTACATGAACAACGATATATTTTGGAAATAATTATATAATCACTACGATTATCATGTCAACAAAAATAAAACAAAAATATAAAAAACAATTTATTCTATTTTCGATTTTAGTCGGTGCCGTCGTCGTGGTCGTGGTGGTCGTGTTTATTATCATCGCACGACGAGGTCCTTGGATATGTGCAGCAGAAAAGTGTGAAACTCTACACAAAAAGTTCACTGGCTAAGTAAGGAACGCAACTTCTACATGATGTTGTTAGAGTATTTGAATGAAAGTAGTAAGGCTATGCCAGTTCTGGACCAGGGATCTCAGGGGGGTGCGGGGAGTGGGGAAGGGTCTGTTGCGGGGAAGGGGTCTGTGGTGATGAGTCGAAATGACTAGACGTTACGGCCTATTATGTAATATACAATGGGATCGAGGGAGGTCGCATAGATCGAGAAGGATGGATCTATGGGAAAGAATCTAGTATAGAAATTGTGGAATGTGATGGGATGTGTATTGTTTGAGGATGCAGGTGCGAGGGTGGTACATGTTTAAACCTGAGGTTGCATTGAATGATGCAACGCTCTACAAGGGGGAGCGGGGAAGAGTCTGCTGCGGGGGAAGAGTCTGCAGTGAAGGGTCTGCTGCGGGGGTCTGGAGGGGAAAGTTGGCGTGGTGGAACGGGGGGTTGTTAGGATAATGTATGGTTGAATAAAAATGACACGAATTGTAAATATGAATTAAAAAACAATTATTTATTTTATTTAAATATATATATATAGGTTTTATATACATATTCACTCATTTTAAGCAGTTTCGAGACAAGTGGTAAAATGTTACATCAAATTTACATAGTATATTCTTAGACATATATTGGATGTGTCATCCAAATTTTAAATCGATCGTTGACGCCGTTTTCGTATAATTAAATTAAAAAAAAAAAACACTTTTTAACATGGTGAGATGCCTACGGTCATTGGTGAACAACATTTTTACAAATGGAATACTGACAAAAATGTTAAAAACTAATTGAAAAAACTGCCAAACCAGTATACTATTACAATTCCGGTGTTCAAAATTAAATAATTCGTCTACATGGTTTATTAATTATTCACTTATTCAGCAACGAAAACGGTGAGTTTTTCTCACATAGACCGAGCGTACAGGCTTTTTTTTTGTTTCCCATCTGAAACATAAGAATGAGAAATTTGTCTTTTAATAATTGAATTATAAGATTAAACAAATCAAGGAGGAGGTGGAAAAAATAAATTATTACTTACGATTATGAAATGCATACTCCGCATATGTTGGGTGGTATGAATGCTGACAGCGATTGATCACAATTCCCGCACCATCGGTCACGCAGATCTTCAAATGGCCCGGTGTCATGGGTGAAACAGGTTTTCACCTCGCCATATGAATCTGGACTTCTGATGTAACACCTGAAGCAGACTACGTATCCCATCTGATCCGAGAAATATCCCTGAATTACGCGGACGCGAGTTTCAGGCGTCATGGTTGCAGCCAGACAGGGTGGAAGTCCCTGGCTAATTCCTTTTTGCTCGGGTGCATAATCAGAAGAACACCCTTCATCCTCGGACAGTGGTTGAATGCCGTCGTCGTCGTCGCGGTCGTCGCGGTGGTCGTCGTCGTCACGGTCGTCGTCATCGTCGTCGTCGTCAGAGTTTGAGAACTCGTTCTCCACTTCCATAATATCTGATTCATCATCAGATATATCAATAATTTCAATGATGGGAATCACTTCCTCATCATCGGAAATGTCAATTACTTCGATGACTTTGTTGAAAGACATTTTTTTTTTAGTAAATGCGGACCAACAAACTTGAATCGACGGGTGTACGAAGACGAGCGATTTTTCGTTTGGAAATGATTCCCTTTTTAAAGGGCTTAGGGGTAAAGGGGCAATAGTCACATTTTTCCCACTTTTCCCAGTTTTTTTGCGTTCTCCTATTTACACTCATTGCAATCATTTAACCATTTTTTCTGGAAAAAAATTGAAAAGTCCACCGGATGTGGAAATAATAGTTTACAAAGTGGAAATGAAGTAACCACCTCGCGAGGGAGTCGTATTCACCTTTTACCAAATACGTCAATATTGAAAATAGCCTAAAAAAATGGAAATCCATGAAATGACTATCTCACGATGAGGGTTTACCATTTTTACTGAATGAGAAAATAAATGGCTTTAAAAATGTATGGAGTGACCGCTGCACCAGGGACTCATCCTTTTATTCAATGCCACGGACCTGTATGAACTTGTGTGACAATGCAGAAGCTGGTAAAAAAAAAATGCTGATGTCAGGCTTTTTTACTCCTTCCAAGAAAAAAGTAACAAAACATAATAGTTTAGAAAGTGGAAATGAGGTAACCGCCTCGCGCGGGGGTCGTATCCACCTTTTACCAAATACGTCAATACTGAAAATAGCTAAAAAAAAAATTTGAAATCCATGAAATGACTATCTCACGATGTGGGTTTACCATTTTCACTGAATGAGAAAATAAATGGCTTTAAAAATGTATGGAGTGACCGCTGCACCAGGGCTCGTCCTTTTCTTCAATGCCACGGACCTGTATGAACTTGCGCGGTAATGCAGAAGCTTGTAAAAAAATGCTAATGTCAGACTTTCGCTCCTTCCAAGAAAAACTAACAAAACATGTTATCTAGTACAGGAAGTTTTTTACAGCCATTGTAAGATGTTTGAACGTCAATGATACATTTATATGTCCTAGAGAAGTAAAACATTTTTCAATGAGGATGTAACCTGCAGAGACATTATGAAGCATTTTTTGGTAGATTGCGTTTGTTTTTTTTTCCACGAGAATGGTCATTCCTGAAATTTTCGAAGAGTCACCTCCCCTCCGACTACTTCCTTTCACGAGTTATTTTCTTGCGTGGGAATTGCATAAGTTTTCTATTTTCTACAATAGTTACTAATTATATGAATGGGTGATGAACCATTTCCTGTGTCCATTCATCTCGCACACCTGTCCTCAAAAAAATCAAACTGAAAATCTATGAATTTTCATCCCTCATACACCCATCCCCACCACCACTGGAAAAACGTGTGTATATAAGGGCGAACCATTTTAGATTTTATTGAGACCACGCATAAGATTGTTACATTTCGAGTCAGATCGTCTTGAAGTTCACATCAACGTTAGTTTTCCACGCATCATGTCCCATACTGCCGATATTGCTGCAGAGCAATTGCTACGTGAACAAGCGACTCTACTACGGACATTGGAGCAATTTTTAGTGTGGGAATACCAATGTGACACGCTCATCGAATCATTAGAGGAACAAATTCGATCTAAGCGGTCACGACTTGCCACCGGATATCATCACTCAGTCAGTTCGCAAATCTTACGTCTCGAATGTTTGAAGCAGACAATACGTCAACGCTTCATACATACAGATGAAGGATTAAATGATCATGGATTGATATGGCGAGAAATTGACACGGCCTTTGAAAATCGCTTGTCAACCGGTGCCGTAATCAATCGTGATTACATCGATCCACGGAGGTTCCTGCTAGATTCGTATGAACTAATCGCGAAACAAGTGGCTGAATATATCGAAAAATTTAACAGCATCAAAGTGAACACCCCGTTCAATGGAGAGTTCACCGTGGGCGATAAGCGTGCGAATAAAAGTATCAATACGCGAAATGTTGAATTTTTCACAACATCGGACCTGAGTGAGTGGTATCGAAAGCGCATCATGGAACCAACACTAAAATCGCTTGACGAGTTCCAAGACAGTGATAGTGGCTGGACATTATCTTCAATAACGAATTTAACTGTAAATATTAACAAATATAATGCAATGCGTGCGGGATGTTACATTTCATTGGCGAAACGTATACGGTTGAAGAAAGCAGTTGTAAATATAAAATCTAACGATAATGCGTGTTTCGGATGGGCAATGGTTGCTGTTCTCCATCCAGCAACACAGCACAGCGATCGCACATCTTCATATCCACATTACTCTACAATATTCGATTTTCGAGGTATCAACTTCCCCATGACGTTGGACCAAATCGGGAAATTTGAAAAGTTGAACAATCTTTCAATCAACGTATACACTGAGAAGGAAGACACTATTCTACCGGTTCGCGTTAGCAAGGAGAAAAAAGAGACACACGTGAACTTGCTTTACATTGAAAATTCGGTAGGATGTGGAATTGGACACTTTGCGTGGATTAAAAATCTATCCCGCCTAGTGAACTCACAACTTAATACCAATGGACACAAAAAATTCATCTGTGATCGTTAAGTATATTTATATTCGTATGCTGTAATTTTATACTTCACAATGTATAATAAATTTTTAAGTAATGTTGAAAAATGATTATTTTTACAGATGCCTGCACTACTTCCAATCCGTCGAAAAACTGCGGTTGCATGAGATGGATTGCGGTGTGCTTAATGATTGTGCAGTTCAATTACCAGCCGAGAACGACAAATGGTTGGAATTCATAAATACCAATCGGAAGGAGCGTCTCCCATTCGTGGTCTACGCAGATCTTGAATGCATCCTGGAGAAAATCAGCGCTGAAGAGAGAGAGAAGAACAAGAGCCAACATCATCGTGTCTTCAGCGTTGGATATTACGTCAAGTGCTCATACGATGATCCGCTATCGGGATATCACGAACGCCGAGGCGAAAACTGTGTGGAATGGTTCGTAGAAGAACTTAAAAAACTGGCATTGCGAGTGGAGAAATTTTTATTAATAAATATTCCGATGAAAGATTTAACTCTACAAGAGTGGAAAAAATTTCGGGAGGAAAAAGATTGTCATATATGTGAGAAACCTTTTGTCGGGGGTGATGAGCGTGTTCGCGATCATTGCCACCTGACAGGGCAATTCAGAGGTCCGGCACATTCAAATTGCAATTTAAACTATCAGAACTCATTTTTTATTCCAATAGTTTTTCATAATTTATCCGGTTATGACTCACATTTTATAATAAAAGAAGTAGCAACTGCGTTCAAGGGGAAAATCGATTTGCTCCCTATAACAAAAGAAAAGTACATCTCCTTCTCGAAAACTGTTGAAACGTCCAAAGACACGCGGAAAAATATAAAATTACGTTTCATAGACTCATTTAGATTTCTGAACACAAGTCTCCATAAATTAGCATCATTTTTAACTTCAGACAAACTCACAACTTTGAAATCACAGTTTCCCGACGTCGACGATTTTTATCTTTTGACACGAAAAGGTGTCTTCCCCTACGAATACATTGACAGTTTTGAAAAGTTAGATGAAACGGAGCTTCCACCGCGGGAAGCATTTTACAACTCTTTAACGGAGTCAACCATTTCCGAGAAGGAATATACTCATGCTAAAAATGTGTGGGAACGATTTTCAACTCGAACGCTCGGTGAATACAGCGATTTATATTTAAAGACCGACGTACTACTATTAGCCGACATCTTTGAGAATTTCCGCGATAATTGCCTAAAAAGTTATGGTCTTGACCCTGCGTATTACTATACTCTCCCCGGATATACCTGGGATGCCATGATGAAATATACAAAAGTAAAGATTGAATTGCTCACGGACATCGACATGGTATTGTTCGTGGAGAGAGGTGTTCGAGGTGGTCTTAGCCAATGCTCCAAAAGGCATGCCCGTGCCAATAATAAGTATATGGACTCATATAATCCATCTATACTATCCTCATACTTGATGTATTACGACGTTAATAATTTGTATGGATGGGCAATGAGTCAACCGCTGCCGTACGCAGATTTTGAATGGATTGACGATATTGCAAGCATCAATGTCGAATCAGTTCCATTAGATTCTGAAAACGGTTATATACTTGAGGTTAATTTAGAATATCCAGAACACTTGCACGATGCGCATAGTGACTTACAGTTTTGTCCAACGCATGATAAACCTCCGGGCACGCAGCAAGAAAAGCTGCTTGCAACGGTGAACGGGAAAAAACGGTATGTCATACACTATCGTGCATTGCAGCAGTGTTTGCAACATGGTTTGAAAATCGCCAAAATACATAGAGTTTTGAAATTCAAGCAATCTTCCTGGCTGCAAACATACATTGATTTGAATACTCAGTTTCGTACACGTGCGAAAAATGATTTTGAAAAAAATCTATTCAAATTGATGAATAATGCAGTTTTTGGAAAAACTATGGAAGATGTTCGTAGCCACGTACAAGTCAAATTGTTAACGGAATGGGCAGGCCGATATGGAGCAGAGGCTATGATCGCAAAACCCAACTTTCACAGTCGAAGTATCTTTGCAGAAAATTTAATCGCTGTAGAGTTGCGAAATCTTCAAGTCAAGTTTAATGAACCAATATATGTGGGCATGTCGATTTTAGACATCTCCAAAACTTGTCTATATGCGTTTCACCACGAATTCATGACTCCAATGTATGGAAATAAGAGTAAAGTGATGTATACAGATACTGATAGTTTAATTTACCATATTGAATGTGACGATGTATATAAGGACATGAAATGCAATCTCGATAAATATGACACCAGTGACTACCCCCATGACAATGTGTATGGTATACCGCTTGTCAACAAAAAGGTCCCTGGTCTCATGAAGGATGAGAACAACGGGGCCATAATGACCGAATTCGTTGGACTTAGATCGAAAATGTATGCGACGCGAGTTGAGGGGAAGAAAGATGTTAAAAAAGCGAAAGGTGTAAAGAGTAATGTTGTTGCGAGAACCATACAATTTGAAGATTATGTGAAGTGTCTCGATGAGCAGATTGAAATGAAGCGTTACCAATCATCGATTCGATCGACATTACATAATGTCTATACCATAACAGAGACAAAAATCGCTCTAAGTCCACACGATGACAAGCGGTATATTATACCTGGAACGGTAGACACGTTGCCATGGGGTCATTACAGTATTCCCAAATGTTCGGAAGCAATGGAAACGTAGAGAATTGTAAACCAAGAGCGCGTACGTATGTGTATGAGAGAGAGAGAGAGAGAGAGAACATTTTTTTCAATATTTGTACATTTGATGTGAAATGAAAAGAATCTTTTTTGTGAAACTCATCGATGACAAGCGGTATATTATACCTGGAACGGTAGACACGTTACCATGGGGTCATTACAGTATTCCCAAATGTTCGGAAGCAATGGAAACGTGGAGAATTGTAAACCAAGAGCGCGTACGTATATGTATGAGAGAGAGAGAGAACATTTTTCTTCAATATTTGTACATTTGATGTGAAATAAAAAGAATCTTTTTTGTGAAACTCATTGTGTCCATCCTTTTTTTCCTTCTACCTGCTTTCCAGGGCTATGCAGAGATCTGCTTGGATATGTCGGGAGGGTCATAAAAATAAACCAGACATTTTTTTCCTCTTCTTTATTGTTCACAAATCATCCTTACTTATCCAACTATTATGTGTATTGTCGAAACCTAGCCATTTCACAAGCAACTGACTACCACGCTTCTTCAAGACTTTTTCAATGAGATATATGTCAGGATATTTAACTCGAAGTAACTCTTGTTCGTAGAAGCTACCTGCAATGGGTTCATCTTGATGATCTTTTATGTTGTATGTAACAGGGGTAGTTTTTCTTACTCGATATATTGTGAAAATTTCCGTTGTCCAGTTTGCTGTATAACCTTTCTCAAATACATTCTTAAATTTACTAGTGCGTACTTTATCGCCGATTTTAAATTTCGCCAGTTTTCCCACCTCAGTTCTATTGAAAACATCACGTAGTATTTGTTTTTCATTCGTAACATTAACATTTTTCGGCTTCATTTTAATGGTATGATGTATAGTATCATTATATTTAGTAATTAACATATCGAGAATATCAATCCATTTCCAGTTTCCGCGAAAACTGAATTGAATCCACATTTTATTCTTAAGTGTACGATTGAAGCGCTCACAAATTGATGCTTTTAAATTGCTATATGTAGAATACAAGTGTATATTATTCTTTTTCATCAAAGCCTTAAAGTTCGTATTATAAAACTCTTTTCCTCAATCGACGTGAAGGTTTTTCGGTATGCGTCCTTTGCTGAGAATTGACTCCATTGCAGCGGTGACATCTTTTCCACTCTTCGACTTCAATGGTTTGGCCCAAACAAATTTGGAGAATACATCGATGACGGTGAGGAGAAATTTATGCTTGGAGTTGTGTTGTGCATATGCAGACATATGTACAAGATCAGCTTGCCACGTCTCATCCAGGCCGGGTATATCCACATGTTGACGTGGATAATTTCGCCGAGCTGGCTTATGCAACTCCTCCACCACAGCACGTTTCTTTTCACTCATTATTTCTCCCCCGCAACGCTTTTTATCATAGATTGAAGATAGTTGTTTGAAGGCTTTTTCCGCTTCTCACCGATTTTGACATCTTTTAAAAGTCTGACGTCACCGTTGAGATCCTTGATCGCACTTTTAAAATTGTCTATTTCAGCACGGAGGTTGGTGAGATCAACTTTTACACGCTTTTCAAGAGCCGTTATATTCGATTCAAAAAATTGTTTCGTTGAATCACGTAGTAAGACCGTGTTATGATTAGTCCCACCGATAAACGAACGGAGGTTTACAGCATCATCATCTTTTATCGGCGAACCAACATTGACCAGCCGTTTTCCTTCCAAATCATAATCACCGTCTGCTGTAGTCTTAAATCCAGCACCTGGTTTACCGGGAGGACCCGCACCACCTCTATTCAATTGGCGTTCGAACACATCGACGGTCATGTTGTGAATGCGTGAAAAAAAGAGCTCGCACATGTTAATAAATGATTTTAGCTTCACGTAATTCCTCAATAATTGATATAATCTCGTTGGAGTGGGAGGAGTTCCCGGCAGCTTGTGATGCGAGTAGTAGACGAAGACGATCCACTAGTTCATTCGGATCATCCCAATAAACATAGTCGAAAGAGGTATTTTTTCGTGCCACCTTATACGTGGGCACACCACCACCACCACCTTTATGCCCGCCATTTTGCTCCAGTATTTTCGATATATAATTTTTAAATTTATAAGATTTATCATGGCGTATTGCACCATTACGTTTATAATATTTTCTATGAACATTCGTAGCAATAACAATTTTCGAGTAATCCTCCAAATCGTTTGGTGTTACATATTTCAACTCAGGCTCTTTTTTGAACAACAACTCAACCAAGCCAATACGTTTCGAATACTTTTTGTCTCCAACATGAATATGATCATCGGCGAACTGAATCGGTGAGTTACCGATCATTAATTTATCATTTGCAAGATTTCGTACTCCATACATGACATCCAGTCTTGTTTTTTTATTGCTACGCAGCAGTCCCAGATATTCATGTATTAAAGCATTGGCATCTTCAGATGATTCGTCGTCATCGTCGTCGTCGTCAGCTAAGGAGTCTGCATAGTTATCAGCATCAGCTAAGGGCTCTGCATCATCTTCAATTGCTTCACGCCAAATATCATTAGAAGAAATGTCATGGAGCGCGCTGTTTTCTTCATCCTTCTCCTCCTCCTCCCTCTTGATATTCACTTTTTCATCCTTAATTTCATGCTTCAGATTTTTGTTATATGAAACCAGCTCCTCTAACGGTCCAACGATCGGTTTAAACACATCTTGCATTTTCTGCTGTGCAGTATCGCGACCACTTTTTAACTTTCGATGTTTTCGTCTAATCGCATCACTCGCCTTGGCAAGTTCACACAATACATCCTTTTCTCTCAAAAGTTCTTTGCTCTTCATGTTGACGCAAGTAAGTTAGACTTAAGACTGTCTCTCATACCACAATGAGCAATCATTTATTATCAATAGTTAGGAAAGAATCGAATCCTCTTCTATATCTACCGGCATTCAATTCACTGTCCTTGTCAAACGTAATAAATCCATACTTGTCCAACTTCCAACATTTTACACACATGTTTTTGAAGCATGTATAAGTCATATCCGTATTCACATGGCCATTATACACATGTTTAAGGTTCATATCATCCTGTTTAAATAGCACTACAAAATTTGCATTGTCTCTCACGAGATGTTTCGGAATACGAGTGTATGTTTGACAAAGATAAAAACTGTCTACAATCTCGTGTCGTCCCATGGAAAAAAACGCTCTCTCATTATCCTGTTTTCCACATGCTATATCGTCGAAGATGAATATGGAATTTGGACGGGCATCACTTGGTGTGATAACTTGTTCATGCTCATTGAATGGAAAATATTCAACTCCTTCCACCGGTCGAAGTAATTGCTCGAGCAGTCTATATTTTGGTTGCTTCAGCGATTTAGAGTAGAGATATATGTTCTCAAATCTCAAACCATTTGGATGTATTAGCAGCGTGAGTAAAGCATTAGTTTTTGCACAATTCGATGGACCACAAAACACGGCACGAATACTGTCAGGTAGTATATTCCCATGACGCTTATTTTTCGTTGCACCACCACCACCACCACCATCGACAAATTCATCGAAGTTTATTATGGGGAGTTGACCACCTTGTTTCTTCGACACCATCTCTCATATGACTGATCGGAAAAATCGTATAAATGCGACTTTATAATGCGAATAATGCTCAGTCGAGTTGTAGCCGCCGGTGATGATTGTGCATGATAAACCGGGTAAAGGTTTAGTCAACAGTGTACTCAATAATCTCCCCGTGGAATTACATCTACCTGGCTACCAATATTGAGGACCTGGAACAAAATTGGTTAAACGTCTTGCCCGTGGTGATCCTGGCATAAACCCATTGGACGCTGCTTGCAAAGAATATTGCATATTCGAAAAATCGCGATAATCTAGAAGCGAGACATTTAGCGGATAAAGTGTTGGCTGAACAAGCCTGGCAACGTGTAACCTCAAAAGACGCTAGTCTTGGTGAGAAAGCAAGTGCTTGGGCTGTGACAAACATTATGAAGGCAAAAAGGAAGTTTGGTTTGGGTATGAAGAGAGCAGTGAGAAAGCCGCAGAAGAGTGTTTGCCTGAAAAAGGTCATCAGTGCTACGAGGAAAGCGATGATTCATAGTGATGACCCTCGTAAAGTTGTCATGTCAGCATTAAAAGGTGCGCGTGCCAGTGTAAAAGGCGTTAAAGTACGCACACCTCGAATTCTACCTGTCCCCCGAAAAACCGGTGGTTTATTGCCTTTTCTCATACCCCTCTTCGCCGGTCTTAGCGCCGTTGGTGCATTGTCTGGTGGAAGTGCGGCAATAGCCAGCGCTGTAAATGCTGCTCAAGCGGCCAAAAGGGAATTGGATGAAAATAAGCGACATAACCAAACAATTGAGGCCATTGCTTTGGGTAAAGGTTTACACTTGAAACCGTACAAGCAGGGTCTGGGTCTTCACATCGGGCCAAAAAACGTATAATTACGTTACCGCATCAACCTCTCACCGACATCGATCTGGTGAAGTATGTGAAAGCCATGAATATTCGTCATTTTCGAGGGGTTTTCATGCGTGATACTTTACCTGCAAGCGGACCCCTCAAGCAAGAATCAGCAATTGTGAATTTGGATGAAAATGTGGGCCCTGGAACACACTGGGTTGCATATAAAAAGATTGACGAAAAAGTCATATACTTTGACAGTTTCGGCAATCTCCCACCTCCACCTAAACTCCTGAATTATCTCAATGTTGGTAGCGTTAAATATAATTATAAAAAGTATCAAGAATATGATACAATAATATGTGGACATTTATGTTTAAAGTTTTTATGCGGTCAGTTGAATCGTCGAGCCAAATATGTGCTATATAAATGAGGACTATAGAGCTATGTGTTTAGTTCTTTGCAAGCATCATGGATGATAGTTTAACGATCACCGTATCTGGATCTTCATCTGTTCGCAATTCTTCCCCCCCATTGAATTATCGCCCGATAAAAATTATACTCTCGGACTTGTTGAGCTGCTCACATTTAATTCAATTCCTAATATCGACATTGGCTGTAATGAATTTCATGTTGGAACGCAAGTGTTGACTATACCAACGGGGAGTTATGAAATAGAGGATATTGAAAAATATTTGCAAGCTGAATTGACACGTAAAAACATAAAAATTCAGCTGAAACCGAATAATAATACACTGCGTAGTGAAATCGAATGTAATCAGCCTATTCGTTTCACATCGAACAACTCGATTGGACCTCTGCTAGGCTTTGCATCAGGCCTATTGGAAGCTAATAAAAGACATATGTCTGATCTGCCGGTATCCATTCTTAAAGTGAACGCCATACGAGTCGAGTGTAACATAACCACCGGCGCATACATCAACGGGCGAAAAGTACATACAATTCATGAATTTTTCCCATCTGTGCCGGCGGGCTACAAAATCATCGAAGTACCATCGAGCGTCATTTATCTACCAATCACGACTCACCGAATCGACCGAATTTCATATAAAATCTCGATGGGCATAGTCTACAATCGTAATATTAATAAGGCAGCATGGGATCGCGAAACCAGTCGTCGATCAACGCTCAAAGCGCTAACACCGCAAAACCTGCTACTATTGAAGAGTTTGGGACTCAAGATTCGTGGAGTTCGCGTGTGAGAAATTATTTACTTTGTACGTTGTGCATCTGTTGCGCGCAATGGAGGAAGAAATCGTAAACATTCAGACACCCATTATCTTCGATGAATCCATCATACATTATGAGGTACATGCTCATCAACCATACGCATCGTCAACATATAACAACAGTAATGAAATACGTATTTCAATTCAGCATCAAGATTTATCAATCCTACCGAGCAAAAGTTCAATTCACATTTGTGGAAAACTGACAAAGGACGTTGGTACAGCGTTAAGGGGACCGTATGGTCTAGAGCACGAAAATTTCACCTATTTTCACGATTTTTTTTTTGCCTTAAAAAATTTAAAAATCGATGTTTTAACTTTTCGGGTTTATTACTACCTTTATTAAGTATACAAAAAAATTTTTTTTTAATTTTAAAAACAGTGTTTATTATCATATAATTGGCATTGAAGACGACCCTCTCGAAAAATCCGACCCGGACGGTGAAGATCGATCCGAGACTTCTACTCATCTGAAACACAAAATTCAAGAAGATTCTTAATCAGAAAGAGTGCAGTTATGGTCGGGACTAGAACAAATCGAAAAAATTAAAAATTGACAAAATGGCGCGCTTTTGAAAAAAAATTCGTAAAATCGGGTTTTTTTTTCACTAGTTTTTTAGTATAAACAATAAGAAATTATTTAAATAAAATTATGATTGTAGTTCCGACGATAGCCATACATGTTGTGAACAACATATCCAAATTTCAAGTGATTCGGTTGAATAGTTTTTTTGTTTTCACCTGCGCAGTGCCGAAAAAAGTCGTTTCGAGATAAATGAGTTTAAAGTTTGAGGTACAGATATTTTCAAAAATTGAGCAAATTTTGAATACTTACAGTTAATCCGCGATTCCGGCACCATATAGGATTCCTTCGGAACGTTCATAATTCAAGATTTCCTCACTCCTTTCATTTCTTCGAGCTGTCCGAGCCTCTTTGGAGTTGTCCGTGCTCCTACGGTTGGCGCTCGATACTCGCAGCTCGTCTCGGTTTTGCGCTAGTTGCTCCGCTTGTGGCCCGATTGTTATGCCCATGGTCTCCATTATTTTCAATAGGGATGCAAATCCTTCATTGAATATGCAAGCGGAAATGTGAGTGGCAATATCAATGATTTTTTTTCCGGCAAACAGATGTTTCGGCGCAAGGTGCCACACGCAAGCATTGAAACTTTCGTTATTGTTCTGCGTATTACTGCCAATACACCTTTCCAATAAAGTCTCTGCTGTCAATTCTTCATAAATTGGTTTTAATATCTCTTGTGCTTCATCGCACAGAGCAGGTGGGTGCTCGTAGGTGTCTAAAGTACCTGCAGCCTCACTTTGACGCCACTTGCACCACGATTCGGAACCTGGAGGACAGTACGAGTGTTGCGGATTTTCATCTGTTGAAATTTTGTGATAATATGCTGCCCATATTTCACTTCTCATCCCTTCAGTCGAATCTGAATTACGTCTAATTGCTAGACCGTAATAAGTTGACAGCTCTTGCAATAATTTATTCGTCAATTGTTGACGCTTCGGTGTTTTATTTATCGATTTCCGCTGTGTCTTTTTTCCCTCTTCTTTTTCTGTCAATTTCTTTGTTGCTTTCTTTATTTGTGCATGTTTTTTTTTCGCATCAACAGCACGTTTGTACAAACGTTTTTTAACATGCAAAACACATTCTTTTTTGCAAACTAAAAAATCATCCCCGTAAGGCTTTGTGTCCAATAAGGCTTTGAACGTTTTCGTGTCGCGGACCGCTCTCTACCTGCGTTATGGGCTGTAGAAGCTGTAATATTGAGAATTTCCGCATGAAAATTTCACAGTATATTCTTGAGATACTATACTTTCGACATATCGAAAAAAAAAAAAATCGATTTTTTCAAATTTCTAGACCATACGGTCCCCTTAAATGCAACGAGTCTCGTCAACAATGCCATATGTCATTTATTCGAAGAAGTGCGCTATGAACTTAATGCAATAGAAATTGATCGTAATAAGAATCCGGGTGTTACGTCTCTCATTAAGGGATATACATCTCTTACATCTGCCAAGAGCTCGATGCTTGAAAACACTGGTTGGCTCGATGTTGAAGAAACAAAATAAATCGTGGATGCAGCGGGTAACTTTGATGTATGCGTACCGTTGAGTATGCTGCTGGGCTTTACTGAAGATTACCGAAAAATGATGGTGAATGCGAAGCATGAATTGATTTTGACCAGATCGCGCACTGATGACAATGCGATAATACAAACAGCCGCTGAAAATTATAGGCTCACATTACAGAAAATCGAATGGCTTATACCATACGTTACCGTGGCGGATCAACGCAAAATTCAACTTTTAAAGTTTATCGCCAAAGACACACCAATTTCCATGAGTTTCCGTACATGGGAATTGTATGAATATCCATTGTTGCCCATCACCTCTAAACATGTGTGGTCTGTCAAAACTTCAACACAGCTGGAAAAACCACGATATGTAATTCTTGCATTTCAAACGGGACGAAAAAATAATAAGACAAAGAATGTGAGTTGTTTCGATCATTGTGACGTGACCGATGTGAAACTATACTTAAATTCACAATGTTATCCATATGGCAACATGAATCTGAATATACAGCAAAATCAGTATGCATTACTCTACGACATGTATATAAACTTTCAATCTATGTACTACAATAAGGAGGCTGAACCATGGCTGAACAAAAAGGAATTTTTACAATATGCACCTCTCGTTGTGATTGATTGCTCGAAGCAAAATGATTCTCTCAAGTCTGGACCTGTGGACGTACGTCTCGAATTTGAAATGAAAACGAATGTACCTGCGCAGACATGTGCATACTGCCTCATTCTACATGATCGTATTGTAGAGTATAATCCCCTAAGTGGTGGGGTGAAAAAATTGGTATAAAATGGCTGAAGTGACCACACTGGACATCAGTCGAGATGGAGTTTATCGTTGATCTACAAGGTTTCAAGGGGCCCATCAACGAGTTTATCCTCAAAGAAATTTCAATTATTCGAGCAGATGTGAAAAACGCTGAACCTCTAACGCTCTTTTTCGAACCACCATACGCATGGGACACGCTACCAGCAAAATATCGAACCATGAATAAATGGTTGCAACGTAATTTCCATGGAATATCATGGGACTATGGTCTTATACCATACGACGCAGCGAAACCTATAATTCAAGCAATTTTACAACATGCTCGCACCATATTTGTGAAAGACTGTGAAAAGTCTTCGTGGTTAGCGAGCTTCTTGGATTTGTCAACGGAGATTGTTGATTTGGAGACTCTGGACTGCCCATCGTGGAAGAAATTATTAAAAACTACATCGAATTGCCCCCACCACCATACCAAAGAATTGAAATTCAACTGTGCAACGATGAATGTAAAAGCTTTGAAAAGCTGGTCATATGTATACCATGCCTTATGCAAACGAGGGATCTTTGAATAAAGAAAACATTTTTGAAATGGTTTTTCTAATTTATTTATACAAAATTTCCTCCTCCTCCTCCTTCTGCTCCTTCACATTACAGAGATTTTTATATATATATTTTATTCACGTTGAAATTTCATGAAACTCGACGCCATTCCAATCTCCCCCGATGTATTTCATAATGAGTTTTCCAGTATAAGCAGCTTCCAATAGTTTTTCATATGCCTCAGGATCTTGTTCAAATGCCTTGACGACTCGGGGTGGCAGGAAGACGGTGAATTCACTCTGCACTTCCACGACGTATCTTGGGCCGTACTTAGTCTTTGCCGATCGAATATCAGAGATTCCATAGTCACCGTTCACTTCAAGATCTTTTAGTTTTTTCGTGGGCAGATACTCGGACCGTTTAGTGATGTCGTTGATACCAGAGAACGCCATTGTTGTCGAATGTGGAGGTTTTAAGAGATTTTTCAAAAATCACGACTTGTACGAAGCTTCTGGAGCTGCGAATTGATGCTCGTCTCTCCTATGCTCGGCTATTTGTACCATCTATCCCCACATCGATCCCAATCCCCCTCCCCACACATTTTCCAAGAAAATTAGTTCAATTGTGTTGATCACATTATTCAATGCAGCCTCATACAGGTTTAAACATGTTATGACCACTCACATCCTCATAAAGGCCTTCCATTACTTTCCACAATTTCAATGCTAGATTTTTTCTCACGCATTTTCCGAATATCTATTCTTGTCAAACAATGGATCCACGTCTCTTTGTTTAAACACCTGCACTCGAGACAGGTTTGAACATGTTCAACGCTCATGCAACACTCTCTGCAGTTACGACGTTGGGGTACGGGACCATCAATGTGATCTCCCGTCGATGGTGTGTTCCAATGTTCGTAACATTGTCTATATGACATAATCTTACTATCAGATTGATAATATTCTGGTAAACGATCCCACAAATAATCGGTAAATTCACTGAAGTACTGTTTAAATCTTGCTGGCGATATAATTCGTGGCTCCTCCGTCGTCATTTCTCGTGGATTCTTCGTACGTCGAATTGCATATATATTCACCAATTCTTCCATTTCGAAACACTTTTCACAATCTCGACGCATGGGTCCAACAGCATCAACATGAGTCAGTTCCCATGGTGGATTAAAATGATCGTCACACTCATGATATGATTGTATCTCACTATCACACTGTAAATGCCCTGGTAAACGATCCCACAATGAAGTTATACAGTAGCTAAAATATTTTAAAAGTAAAGCCTTGGGAATCGATTCGAGTTCATTTTTCGTCAATGTCCAAGGGTCTTTCGACGGGTGGATTGCATACAAGCTTGCACATCTATCCATCTCGACGTCTACTTTCAGAATAAACATTTAACTCTCAATCTTATAAGTTTATGCACTTTTTCAAACTGAAAAATTATTTAAAAAATAATCATACATCTCTCAAACTTACCCTCATCTATCCATTTCCCCTACCTTCGCCCCACCCATACCGCATCAACGTAAGACTGTATATAATACAAAATATGGTCTAGCAGGTAGGAGATTTATCTTTTTTTTTTAAATGCTACCAATGCACCGTTTTAAGCAAACAATGACTCAATGGAGGTCAGGTGTGATCATCACCTAGTAGTCTTTCCATAAAAAGTGTTTGACTTTCTCTCCCCCGCAGCAGACTCTTCCCCGCTCCCCCTTGTAGAGCATTGCATCATTCAATGCAACCTCAGGTTTAAACATGTACCACCCTCGCACCTGCATCCTCAAACAATACACATCCCATCACATTCCACAATTTCTATACTAGATTCTTTCCCATAGATCCATCCTCCTCGATCTATGCGACCTCCCTCGATCCCATTGTATATTACATAATAGGCCGTAACGTCTAGTCATTTCGACACATCACCACAGACCCCTTCCCCGCAACAGACCCTTCCCCGCTCCCCGCACCCCCCTGAGATCCCTGGTCCAGAACTAGCATAGCCTTACTACTAATGAATGCATACAAAAAGGGAAACATTTTTTTCTAAAAATTTGGAGTAAATTTTAATGATTAATTCAAAGAGGTACGATTAATGTTTGTTTATAATTCTAATATTGACAAATGTTATGTTGTATTTAAAAGATATTCGATAGATAAAAATACGTACTTGGGGAGAGACTTAACGAAACGAAATGAAATCCCAGAAAATTGAAAGGTTATTCAATCATAAACAATGTTTAACTTTTTTTAAAATTAATTGTCTGAGAAAAACAAATGAAGAAGTAGGACAAGTCGAACATAGTCTAAAAGAATTTGTTTTTTTTTTCAGACGAAGATGTGGCATCACAACTGTTTGCACATGCAAAGCACATCAACAATAACAACTTGGAAGCCAATATTGTCCTTAACGTTAATAATGTATCTAACGAGACCAACGAGACTAATGAGACCAACGAAAACAACAAGACTTACGAGACAAACGAGACCAACGAGACCAACGCAACGTACGAGACCAACGAGACAACCAGACCAACGAGACGTACGAGACCAATGGGATGTACGAGACTTAGAACACTTACGAGACTAACGAGACAAACAAGACCAGCAAGACCAACGAGACTGCCGTGAACAAAGAAAATATAAAATCAAATAGCCCGGACAGTCCAGCGATTCTCGACCAAAAAAAAAACAACATAATTGGCAATACGATGATACGAAAGTGTTGATCGCTTCATATGGCTTGCATATGGACGAATTACACCATCCCTTACAACGGAAATATTTTTGGGACAACATAGTCAATGACTTGATAAGCCAAAAAATCAACGTAACGGCCGAGTTGTGCAATTCTAAATGGAACAACCTCATACGAAGCTACAAGCAATGTAAGGATAAAACTGGACGTGCGCCATCGCGATTTTTATTTTTCGACGATATAGATGAAATCGTAGGAACGAAACCATCCAATTCGTCCCATTTCACCCTTAGCTCTATAAAAAGACAATCGGTTGAAGAAAAAACAAAACAAAATAATAGGGAAACGCGAGTAAAAAAAAATAAATTGACCGAAAAAAAATCTACGGAATACAAGGAAAAAAAACTCGAGTTGATGCAAAAAAAAATCGAGTTACAAGAAAAAATGTTACTATTACAAGAAAAAAAATCAAAGCTCAGGAAGAAAAAGGGGAATTGATGAAACAATATCTAAAAATCAAATCGCAGCAACTACCTTGCAGCAGCGTTACGGCAGGCTCTTCAACCTCTTTTTAAGGGGACCGTATGGTCTAGAAATTTGAAAAAATCGATTTTTTTTTTTTCGATATGTCGAAAGTATAGTATCTCAAGAATATACTGTGAAATTTTCATGCGGAAATTCTCAATATTACAGCTTCTACAGCCCATAACGCAGGTAGAGAGCGGTCCGCGACACGAAAACGTTCAAAGCCTTATTGGACACAAAGCCTTACGGGGATGATTTTTTAGTTTGCAAAAAAGAATGTGTTTTGCATGTTAAAAAACGTTTGTACAAACGTGCTGTTGATGCGAAAAAAAAACATGCACAAATAAAGAAAGCAACAAAGAAATTGACAGAAAAAGAAGAGGGAAAAAAGACACAGCGGAAATCGATAAATAAAACACCGAAGCGTCAACAATTGACGAATAAATTATTGCAAGAGCTGTCAACTTATTACGGTCTAGCAATTAGACGTAATTCAGATTCGACTGAAGGGATGAGAAGTGAAATATGGGCAGCATATTATCACAAAATTTCAACAGATGAAAATCCGCAACACTCGTACTGTCCTCCAGGTTCCGAATCGTGGTGCAAGTGGCGTCAAAGTGAGGCTGCAGGTACTTTAGACACCTACGAGCACCCACCTGCTCTGTGCGATGAAGCACAAGAGATATTAAAACCAATTTATGAAGAATTGACAGCAGAGACTTTATTGGAAAGGTGTATTGGCAGTAATACGCAGAACAATAACGAAAGTTTCAATGCTTGCGTGTGGCACCTTGCGCCGAAACATCTGTTTGCCGGAAAAAAAATCATTGATATTGCCACTCACATTTCCGCTTGCATATTCAATGAAGGATTTGCATCCCTATTGAAAATAATGGAGACCATGGGCATAACAATCGGGCCACAAGCGGAGCAACTAGCGCAAAACCGAGACGAGCTGCGAGTATCGAGCGCCAACCGTAGGAGCACGGACAACTCCAAAGAGGCTCGGACAGCTCGAAGAAATGAAAGGAGTGAGGAAATCTTGAATTATGAACGTTCCGAAGGAATCCTATATGGTGCCGGAATCGCGGATTAACTGTAAGTATTCAAAATTTGCTCAATTTTTGAAAATATCTGTACCTCAAACTTTAAACTCATTTATCTCGAAACGACTTTTTTCGGCACTGCGCAGGTGAAAACAAAAAAACTATTCAACCGAATCACTTGAAATTTGGATATGTTGTTCACAACATGTATGGCTATCGTCGGAACTACAATCATAATTTTATTTAAATAATTTCTTATTGTTTATACTAAAAAACTAGTGAAAAAAAAACCCGATTTTACGAATTTTTTTTCAAAAGCGCGCCATTTTGTCAATTTTTAATTTTTTCGATTTGTTCTAGTCCCGACCATAACTGCACTCTTTCTGATTAAGAATCTTCTTGAATTTTGTGTTTCAGATGAGTAGAAGTCTCGGATCGATCTTCACCGTCCGGGTCGGATTTTTCGAGAGGGTCGTCTTCAATGCCAATTATATGATAATAAACACTGTTTTTAAAATTAAAAAAAATTTTTTTTGTATACTTAATAAAGGTAGTAATAAACCCGAAAAGTTAAAACATCGATTTTTAAATTTTTTAAGGCAAAAAAAAAATCGTGAAAATAGGTGAAATTTTCGTGCTCTAGACCATACGGTCCCCTTAATCGAATGTTTTAGCCTTGGTGCATAGTTAAAAGATAAAGTAAAGAAACGTGTGATTCATACATTCGTTCGTTCGGCGCGATCTGTACCCTCGAGTCAAACGACTCGAAGCTTGAAACCAACGAGACCCTGTGATTTAGCGTGACGAAAATTTTCAACGACGCTAACGAGTCTTTTTTAATTTTAATAATTAAAAATTTTAATAGTTACAAGTAGTAACTAAACGTTCAAGATACTTTCCCTTCGGCGAGTTACTCGCGACTGATTAATAATAAGACTACGTTATCTTTTTTTTAATGTTATTAATTAAAAATGTACCTGTGATTTAACCCATTAACGCCGAAGAATCGTGTTTTTTTTCCTCATTTTCAAGCTAGATTCTTATCATCGAAAAAAAATCATTTGCAAATAAAAAATATGTTCCCTTGTACTTTCGAGTGTCCCCTTTCCGAATCCGGAGTCAAAATTGAGTTTTGTCCATTAGAAAAAAAAATATGGCCGTTTTTAAACAAAAAAAAACCGAAAAAATCGAAGACATTTTTTTTTCAATATTTTTTTTCTCATTGAAGACGCGCGAGGACCCCCCCTTTTTCTTCAACCATGAGTGCACAAAATAGTTGTAGTTTAAGAATATATTTTTTTAATTTGTCGACATTGACATTTTCACCCCCAAAATGGCGCTTTTCATCCCTTCAGCAGGAAGACAATTTTCACTCTCGGTGCCCGACAAAAAAAATATTCAAATCTTAACGAAAATTGGTATCCCGGGGTTTTCAAGGTCGCTGATTACGATTCCGCCCTCAAAATTCGAAAATTCAGAATGGCGGATCCAATATGGCGGACCCAAATTCAAAAACTTACTTGAATCGGATGAAATGTGGCACTCGGGGGTTTTCGAGGTCGCTGATTACAAATCTGACCTCAAAATTCGAAAATTCAAAATGGCGGATCCAATATGGCGGACCCGAATTCAAAAACTTACTTGAATCGGATGAAATGTGGCACTCGGGGGTTTTCGAGGTCCTTGATAACGAATCTGGCATCATCATTTCAAAATTCAAAATTGCGGATGCAATATGGCGGACACCTTCCCATTAACGCCCAGTTATTATCTAACGTTTATTGAAGAATTGACAACTTTATATAAATGTAAATAATAATCATTCAATTGATTCACATTTTATGATCATATATTATATTTTTCATGTGTCGAATAAAAATTGACGTTGCAGAGGCTGAGAAATCTCCGATTTTTTTACATTTCATCTTGTTTTTGTTTATACGGGTCATCATTGAATATTATCCCTGATACAAATATATTTATTATCCATGAATATTTCTGTCTGCAAATAAGTTTTGTATATGCCTATCACATCTTTTTTCAATTTTTCACGTTTGTGGAGTGCGGATCGTTCACATTGTTAATGATATTTTATTTTCTGTAAAAAATATTAGCTCAGAAATTTTGTGTTCATTTTAGGTCTGCCAATATTCCTTATCTGAATAATTTGGTTTCTATTTTCGTAGAACTTGTCTTGAGACTAAATCGAACTCACTTATATACCTAAATTTCAGCTCAGTACCTCAACAAAATTTATTCATAAAATATTGTTTTATCATCTTTATTGCTCCTGAGTGAATTCACTTCTTCGATAATTTTTATCTCATCGGCAGCGTGAGCATATTGACAATATTACCATTATGTCTCGAAAACGACCAAGGCAATCTATTCCTTCTCATGTAGAGTTTGAAATGGATACTTCTGACGATAATTGTGACGAGCTCGTCGCGATTCCGAATCCAGACAATTCTGGTTGTTCTAGTGATTCCGATTCTGATTTTGAATCAAACGATCACCTTTCGAGTATCACTTATAAACAAGCATCGGAAAATTACACAGATAATCAATGTAAATTGGAAGGAGATCACCAATATAAGTGGATGGTTGGTGAAAAGAGCTACCCGAATGAGACTGAAGACAAATTATTACTAACTGACGGTGTAAAAAAAAGTATTCAAAAAAGTGAGCCGATACAACTGTTTGAAAAGTTTTTCTGCATGGAAATGAAAACATACATTATTGACTCATGTAAAGAGAATGGGTTTGAATTGCACTTGGATGATTTGAATACTTTCATTGGCATCATCATTGTAAGCTCGTTAAATAAAAGAAAATCTCAAAGAGACTATTGGTCATCTGATCCCTTCTTATTATGTGAGGTGGTTTCTTCTGCAATGCAACGCGATACATTTGAGAAAATCAAATCAGAATTAAAGTATTCGATGCCTAAAGACAATGATCCCAGTGATAAGGCATGGCGCGTTCGTAAATTACTACAATTATTTCAGAGAAATATTCGTCAGTTTGGCTTGTGGAAGACTGCGTTATCTGTTGACGAAATGATGGCCAAATCATATGCAAGAACATCGCTAAAACAGTTTATCCGGGGAAAACCCATACGATTCGGACTAAAATTTTGGGGTCTTTGCACCGCCGATGGATACCTGTTGAATCTCGATTTATATTGTGGAAAAAATTCATCAATTAGAGATAAATTGGGTAAATGTGCTCTAGGTTCTCGTGTAGTGATGCAATTATTGGATCCATTTCTCAAATCTATCCCTCCTAAGAAGATATCTCAGTTCCATCTTTACTGCGATAATTTTTTTACGAATTTCGATCTCCTAGTACATTTGAAAAAGTTAGGTTTACAATGTACAGGAACTATAAGAGAAAATCGAGTCAAAGAAAAAAATGTAATCGACAAAAAGTCTCCACGAGGTACGTATGTTGTAAAGCATGATCAAAACAGCGGAATAAACTACATAACTATCGTAGACTCGAAACCAGTTTCGATCGCTTCTACCGCTGCAGGGGTGACTCCTCTATTACCGTCTAAGAGATTTAGCTCGAGTGCACATTCAAAAATTGAGATTCCGTTTCCACAAGCATTTCATCTCTACAATAAATTCATGGGCGGAGTAGACGTTCATGATGGACATTGCAACAACTTGCTTCCAAGTATCCGTTCAAAAAAATGGACATGGGTCGTCTTTATTAGATTTATACAGGCCGCCATTGTGAACTCAGTCGTGATTTTCAACGCAACTGGAGATAAAACAAAAAAAATTGGTTCAAAGCAATTCGCAATTTCGATTGCTAAATATTACTTAGAGAGGGGAAAACTAAAACGGAACAAAGCACACGATACTTTCCGTCACAGCAAACAAGCTCGTTGTTCAATCTGTCCAATAAGAACATATACGTACTGTAAGGACTGTAATGCTTACTTCTGTAGTGCTTGTATGAAAGCGAAACACGTAATCAGGCTTCGGGGATAAGCAAAGGGCGCATTTACAACCAAGCACCCCAAAAAGTGAGAGGCAAGGGGACTCACTCGAATCAAGCACCCCAAAAAGTGAGAGGCAAGGGGACTCACTCGAATCAAGCACCCCAAAAAGTGAGAGGCAAGGGGACTCACTCGAATCAAGCACCCCAAAAAGTGAGAGGCAAGGGGACTCACTCGAATCAAGCACCCCAAAAAGTGAGAGGCAAGGGGACTCACTCAAATCAAGCACCCCAAAAAGTGAGAGGCAAGGGGACTCACTCGAATCAAGCACCCCAAAAAGTGAGAGGCAAGGGGACTCACTCGAATCAAGCACCCCAAAAAGTGAGAGGCAAGGGGACTCACTCGAATCAAGCACCCCAAAAAGTGAGAGGCAAGGGGACTCACTCGAATCAAGCACCCCAAAAAGTGAGAGGCAAGGGGACTCACTCAAATCAAGCACCCCAAAAAGTGAGAGGCAAGGGGACTCACTCGAATCAAGCACCCCAAAAAGTGAGAGGCAAGGGGACTCACTCAAATCAAGCACCCCAAAGGAGAAAGGATTTCTACCACGTCCATGTCGTTTTCTCTGGGTAATGCTCTTAAGTAATTCTCTGGGTAATACTCTTAAGTAGAATAAGGAATTATAAGTTTATCCGTTGAGTAATGCGGAGTGATGAATTTCTATAAATTTGTCAATTTGTCAATATATAAAGTTGTCAATTCTTCAATAAACGTTAGATAATAACTGGGTGTTAACGGGAAGGTGTCCGCCATATTGCATCCGCCATTTTGAATTTTGAAATGATGATGCCAGATTCGTTATCAAGGACCTCGAAAACCTCCGAGTGCCACATTTCATCCGATTCATACAGTTTTTGAATTTAGGTCCGCCATATTGGATCCGCCATTTTGAATTTTCGAATTTTGAGGGCAGATTTGTAATCAGCGACCTCGAAAACCCCCGAGTGCCACATTTCATCCGATTGAAGTAAGTTTTTGAATTCGGGTCCGCCATATTGGATCCGCCATTTTGAATTTTCGAATTTTGAGGGCAGATTTGTAATCAGCGACCTCGAAAACCCCCGAGTGCCACATTTCATCCGATTCAAGTAAGTTTTTGAATTTGGGTCCGCCATATTGGATCCGCCATTCTGAATTTTCGAACTTTGAGGGCGGAATCGTAATCAGCGACCTTGAAAACCCCGGGATACCAATTTTCGTTAAGATTTGAATATTTTTTTTGTCGGGCACCGAGAGTGAAAATTGTCTTCCTGCTGAAGGGATGAAAAGCGCCATTTTGGGGGTGAAAATGTCAATGTCGACAAATTAAAAAAATATATTCTTAAACTACAACTATTTTGTGCACTCATGGTTGAAGAAAAAGGGGGGGTCCTCGCGCGTCTTCAATGAGAATAAAAATATTGAAAAAATAATGTCTTCGATTTTTTCGGTTTTTTTTGTTTAAAAACGGCCATATTTTTTTTCTAATGGACAAAACTCAATTTTGACTCCGGATTCGGAAAGGGGACACTCGAAAGTACAAGGGAACATATTTTTTATTTGCAAATGATTTTTTTTCGATGATAAGAATCTAGCTTGAAAATGAGAAAAAAAAACATGATTCTTCGGCGTTAATGGGTTAAGAATGTATTTATACATGAGATATAAGATTTGTTATGGACGACCAGTACAAATGAAGAAAAATTGAGGATAAGAAAAAGCAACGTTCATTAGATGTTTTTATATTCATGTTTTTATAATGAATACGTATTTTATTATTTCTATTTTTATTAACCATAGAAACTGCCTGTGATGAACGTTTTTCATACGTATAACGAACTCATGCCAATAATCGTACGCGTGATGACATTTTTTAAGACTTCATGGCTGGCCCATATTTTAATAGACGTAAGTTTCATACACATACAACAATCAATGATTTCTAAGTAACATATTTATGTTTTGATAATGGAAATAATAAATAAGAATACGTTCTCATAAGATTTATTTGTTTTATTTATACGATATTTACACATAAAAATGTACAATTAATGAATACGTTTACAACTTGACGTTTGTCTAAAATGACAATTATTTGTTACATAGATTCAACAAATTAAAAATCGATTTCGTTGATCATATTACGCATTGTCTCGAAACATTGCATTAAAAATAGTTTGCCGCCTATCTTGTTCATTACCGTAGTCAATATTGTCACCATTCAGAACATCATTATCACCATCATTGTTTTCGTTATCGCTTCCAGAATCGCTATCAGATTCATGTTCACTATCGTTTAGCATGATAACATTATGCAAAATGCAGGCCGCCATTATGCAGCGGATGATAATATCTAAACGAAGGTTATTAAAGTGCGTCAATGTTCTAAATCTAGATCTTAATAAACCAAAAGCTTGTTCTACGTACACACGAGTAGATGAGTGGCGATAATTAAATAATCTTTGCTGGCGAGTTAATCGGCGGTTATCGCGGAAAGGGGGTACAAGCCATGGTAGATTTGGATAAGCTGAGTCATCTAAAATGAAGTAATTACCACAAAAATTGGGGTCGTCTACAGCGGCGATCTTCGCAACACCCGTGCATCATGCATCGATCCTGGTTCACCGACATATACATCAGTGAAAATTTGATTACTTGTTACAACAGCTTGTAAAATTACACTGTGGTATCTTTTCCGATTAAGGTAGTCTTCTTGATGCTCGATGGGTCTTCTGATACGTGTATGGCATCCGTCGATCGCACCCATCACGCCACGAATATTTGCGCGTCTAGAAAATTGTCTGCTGATCACTCTTTTTTCTTCCTCTTCAGTTGGCCATTTTATAATTTCTTCAGTTAAAGAATTCAGAAAGTCTAGTGTGTTTAATAAAACTTTGTGCACAGAACTTTTCGTTAAATTGAATCGATCAGCGATTTGTCGAAAAGTTTCAGTATTAGCTAAGTACCATAGCGTTAACAGAAAAGCTCGTTCGTGAGTAATCGCATTCCCGTGTGGTTCATTATTTTGGAGGAAGTCACTTTGTGCAAATCGCTCTGGAACATAAAAATTATTCGTTATTCAAGTTTTTATGGTGTAGTCGCAAATTTCATGTGATAGTACATACAGCTTTGGCCAAGTATTCGGCATCCTGAGATTTTTCTATTCGGACAAAAAATTATATATTTCAGAGAAAAAAAGTCGTTCGATAATTCAAAAAAAGGGGTTTTAAAGCGGACAAATTCAGCTTCATCTTGCTTCTTTATTTTCAGTTTAGCGTTTTCTCTAGTAGCCGCTACGTTTTTTTTTTTTTCAAAATTACCATTTTTGATGTTTTTCTCACTTTGCAAAATCGTGTGCATAACTTCGAAAGATGGTCATCTTTACTCGCCCACATACACACACACACACACACACACACACACACACACACGGGCGCGCAGGCGATTTTTTCGGCTATTTGGAAAAAAAAATTTTGCGGCTACAAGAAAATCACAAAATCGAAAATCAAAGAGCAAAATGAAGCTGATTTATCCGCTTTAAAACCCGATTGTTTAAATTATCTTATGATTTTTTTCGCCGAGATATACAATTTTTTATCCGGATAGGAAATTCACAGGGTGCCGAACACTTTTGGTCTAGGCTCTATATTGATATAATTCTTCTTACCTATCAAATTATATGCTGATGCTCTTTTAAGTCTAAAGTGACTTTTAAATTCATCGTCGGAGTATGACGGAACAGTGACTTCTAAATAATTTCTTATGCAGACTCTTTGATGCGCTGGTTGCTCATCACCGTTGGATGATTCTGAATCGGAGGATTCTGATTCGGATGAACTTCTGTCGTCGTCTGAATATAATCCATCAAAAATCCATTCCTGAAACAATTAAACCATTTTAATCATAGAGTGTTTTATACATACTTCACGATCTGTATAGTTCATTACAATTTCATTGAGTATACTCAAAGAGGGTGGTCACCTAAATCGATGTGCAGAGTAAGTGATAAAATTTCTTGATAACGTTATTTGTCATCAAGCCTTTTTTTTTAATTGTTTTTCTACCTATAGTTTATCGAGTAATTAAGGGCCGGTTGTTCCACCTTCTGGTAAATTTTACCTGACGGTTGTAGCATAGAGTAGCAGACCTTTAACTATCAGATAACATTTACCTGGAGGTGGAACAACCGGCCCTAAGTGCGACAGCCGAGGAGTAATAAAACTTTTGCTCGATAACGTTACAGTAAATAGCAATTAGAAATAAGAAAAAAATTAGAATAAGTTGACAAATCTCAATTATTCCATCAACTTGATTTTCCAGTTCGTTTACATCCACGTTCGGTCCTGGAGTATTATTTTCCATTTTTTTCAATGTTCACACGATTCAACTACTTTCAAAAAAACGGAGTAAACTAATATGAACGTGCTGTGGTGAAGAGTAGAAGAATTATTATTACTATTATTAATTATTGCTCCATTTATCTTATATTGTACATTAATTTACCTTCAAGATGATTTTCGAAGAAATAACCTCACTTTATTTTATTGAAAACAAATCCCATTATCCCGTATTCAGGTATCTCAATTTATTTAGCTGAGAACCTCTATCGCAAAATCTGTAATCGTCGAATATCGACGAAAATACTCATGCGACATCTGCGGTGAGCGTTCGTTCACGACGGCTGCGTTTTTTTCCTAGTTCAGCGTGTCTAGTTTTTCGGCTAATTTACACCCTACCCAAATTCTTGCCGGTGGGTTCGCTTTCAAATTTTCCGCCGATGGGTTCGTGCCCCCGCATTTGAATTTCCCGTCAGTGGGTTCGTGTTTCCACTTTTCCTCAAGATGTATGTTTGCTTTTCCCACCGGTAGATTCGTGTCACCGCATTTCCCGTCGGTGGGTTTGAATTTCTCGCCAATGGGTTTGTGCCACTGCTTTTGAATTTCCCGCCATTGGGTTTATGCCACGGCATTTGAATTTCCCGCCGTTGGGTTTGGTTACTGCATTTCCCGCCAATGGGTTTCGTGACATTGCTTTTGATTTTCCCGCTGTTCCTAATCGTTGACTTCGACTATCCCGATAGTTAACTTCAACTATCCCGATAGTTAACTTCAACTATCCTGATAGTTAATTTCAACTATCCCGATAGTTAACTCCAACTATCCTGATAATTAACTGCGGGTATCACAGGCCTCTGCGATTGAATTTCATCACCAGAGGGGTTCGTGTCTCCATTTTCCGCTAAAAGTTTGCATGGATTCGTTAGGTAGCGATTGGTGTTCGAATTTCCTGCTAAAAGTTTGCTTCTCGGGATTTGAATTTCCCGCCGGTGGGACTGTGTCTCCGCTTTCATCACCAGAGGGACCCGTGTCTCCACTTTTGCCCACCGAAAGTTTTCTCAGATTTGTTTGGTAATGATTGCTAGTGATTGGTTGGCGTTTGGTCTTTGAATTTCCCACCACCAAAAGTTTGGAATCTGCATTACCAACGATTTCCCGCCATTTTTTTAATTCGCGTCTCCGGATAGACTATCATGATCGCCGACTATCATGATCGCGGACCACTCGTTTGAATTTCCCGCGCCAAAAGGTTCGTGTCTCTGCTAAATGGTTCGTGGCTCCGCTTAAAGTTCATTTGGACCTTACCGACAGTTTGTTCGGGACTAATTCGGTGCGTTTGATTACGTTGATTTAGGATTGTTTAGGTCCAATTTGGTGTGTTTGGGTCTAAGTCGATGTGTCTTTGGGTCCAATTCGGTGTGTGTTTTGGGTTCAATTCAACGTGTTTGGGTTTGTTTAGGTTTGTTTGGGTTTGTTTGGGTTTAGTGGAACATTACCAATCGTTTGGGTTTAGCGGGACAACCGTTTGGAAGGGTGTCTGCATTACCGACCGTTTACGTATCGGAACAGGTTGGGATTTAGCGGGAACTCTACTTTACCGACCGTCGGTAAGGTAGATTCCTGAATGAGATAGGAGCGGCCTAGGTACACTACTCGTCATCGTTTGGAGAAGAATCAAGTTGGGGCACTTCAAACTGCAGTTCTTCGCAATCCTCATGAGCGTGAATTAATTCCTCTTCAATTACGAATTTTTTTTCACCCAAAAGTTCCAATGTATTATTGTAAAGTTCTCTGGCCAATAACATAGCATCGTGAGATTTTCTTCCGAAGGTGTCGATGCAATTAAATTATTTTCCGTCAACAGCTCTTCATAATAAACTACTGCGTCCTTCAATCATGATTTTGATTTATCACTATACATGGATTCTTCAGAAATTTCCTCTCCTAATATTCCAGAAGAGCCAGCAACTTCTTCAGTCGACATTTTTAACTTCGAATTGTAAGAGAACTTTGAAATTTAAGAAATAGGCACGTCTGTTCACGATGAAATTGAAAAATGAACTGCTG
Organism: Rhimphoctona megacephalus; assembly: GCA_963989365.1. Taxonomy (NCBI): domain Eukaryota; kingdom Metazoa; phylum Arthropoda; class Insecta; order Hymenoptera; family Ichneumonidae; genus Rhimphoctona; species Rhimphoctona megacephalus. The sequence goes on along the minus strand of OZ022415.1, from coordinate 5,910,047 downwards.
TTCAATTCTCACAGACTCGCGCACAGTCCTATGCGCAGATGTCCGTTATAATCCTAAGGGGACCCCAGGTCAAAATTCTTTAGACCCTTACAAGGCCATAAAACCGAATAGAACAAGGAGCACGAATATTTTTCACTGATTGAAAAACTTTACGTTCTTGAGCTAAAATAATTTTTTTAAAATAATGTAGGGATGAGAAACGCTTTTAATAATTGTTAGGATAACAAAAAAAAAGAAAAAAATAAGATCCGAAGGAGAAATCGAACGCGAGACCTCCTGCGCAAAAGACCGAACCCTAACCGTCTAGACTAGACGGCGACTCGACAAGTGCTTGACATTTTAAACTCATAAGGCGCCTAGGAAACTTTGAATCGATTTTTCTCGGAATTTTCCGAGTAGTGCGTCCTACTACGTTAACCACGTGAGGTGCTAGGGGTTCTCTTTCACCACAAAAAAATTCGGCCAAATCTCCGACCCCACGGTCGTGCCGTCTCCTTGTAAGGTTATTTTCGTCATTTAAAATTACATCAGGCTCGAAAGAGGCTGGCTTTAATCTTTCAGTGGATGCTGTGACTGATTGTTCATTGACTAGAATTTTAAAAACGACGTCGGAAATGCGTTCCAAAATTTTATACGGTCCACTGTAGGGCTGTTCAAGTGATTTCTTTTTTTTCGTTCTGTTGTGCCCGCGAAGACCGTCACGTGGGGAAGAGTTATCGAGGACAGGTATTTTGGGGATTATTGCCAATAATTGAGCCAAAACTCCAACTCAATACTTTAGAACAAGTTAACGTTAGGTTTATTGATAAAGTTAAAGATTAAAATACAAAGTCAAGGTGTTTTTGCCTTGAGACCAATCGTTCAATATTTCGTCGTCAGACTGTCGCAGACTGCCGATTTTGGGCATTGTCTCCGCTTTTATTGATTTCCCCAAATGGTATCGAATTTTACCCCTTCTATTGATTTATTTGTCATCGCGGAACGGTCTCGAACATTCGGTGGCGTAATGTCCTGTCAGCATTTTAGGGTGAGATTGCTCGGGGTCGACAGACCCATGCGACGATCGATTGTAGGAATGTGCTGTCTTAGCTATTATTTATGCTGGCTTCCTGTTGCCAATCAATTTATGTTGCAATTGATTCCAGCTAATTTTATGTTGCCATGCGGGGCACAACAGTTCTTTAAGAAAACATGAGTACATTCGTACAAGTCTTTGTGAGCGAATGGCCTTCTTTTGCAGTGATGAGCTGTTGGAACTGGTCTGATGTTTCTCATGTACGAGCGTAATTTTTGGACGTAAATTTGTTGTTCATCATACTCATCGTTGTTTATTAGAAATTCTCCAGGAATGCGCAGGTTCGTGCCAAAAACAAGTTCAGCGGATGAGGACTGGATGTCTTCTTTGAAGCTCGTTCTCAATCCTAACAATACAACTGGTAAGGTATTTACCCAATTGTTTGTTTCGTGACACATTATGGCTGACTTGAGTGAACGATGCCATCTTTCAACCATGCCGTTGGATGCTGGATGATATGCTGTTGTACGAATTCGTTCACACCCTATGATTTTGACGAGAGAATTAAAAATTGCAGATTCAAACTGCGAACCGCGATCGGTAGTGATTGTCATCGGAGGACCATAACGTGAGATCCATCCAGAAAAGAATGCGTCGACGACGGATTCAGCGGTTATGTCGATTAGAGGAATAGCTTCGGGCCATCGAGTGAATCTATCAATAATGGTAAGACAATATCTGTAATTGCCTGACGAATGGCAAAGGTCTCACGATATCAATGTTTGCATGTTCAAAACGCACATCCGATACCGAGATGAGTTGAGTAATGTTACCATTATATCGAGACACTTTGCTACGTTGACAAGGCAGGCAAGTATGAGCCCAATGAAAAATATCCTTATTCATTGACGGCCAGACGAATTTCTTTTGAATCTGTATTTTTGTAGCTCTGCCGCTAGGATGAGAAAGACCATGCGTAGCTTCGAATACTCGTTTCCTGAGGGCTGCTGGAACATAAGATCTAACAATACCATCAGAAATATCGCAATAAATTGTGAGCTCAGTGTTGTCGACTCGTAAAGTACGAAGGTCGAGCGATGTGTTCGAAGTTAGGAGGTGTCGAAGTTCCTCATCAGCAGATTGAGCGGCTGCGAGGTCATCGGTGGAGAAGAGTACAGGTAAGTCAATGGCTTCGATACGAGACAAAGCATCGGCAACAATGTTTTTCACGCCGCTGACATGAACAATATTGGTAGTAAACTGCCCAATATAATCAAGCTAACGTAGTTGACGTGGTGATGCTTTATCGCTATGCTGTCGAAAAGCGAAGACCAGTGGTTTGTGGTCCGTTTTTATGACCAAGGGACGTCCTTCAACGATATGGCGGAAAAATATGAGGCTAGAAAAAATAGCAAGCAGCTCGCGATCATACGTGCTATATTTTTGTTCCGTTGGAGAAAGTTTTTTGGAAAAGAACCCGAGTGGTTCCCATTTGCCATCACAAAATTGTTTAAAAACAGCACCCATTGAGAAATCAGATGCGTCCGTCTGAAGCGCCAATGGAGCGTTGTCGAGAGGATGTGCTAAGAGTGATGCATTGGCAATTTGTGTTTTAAAATCTTCAAAAGCCTTCTCCGATGCTGGTGTCCAGTCAATAGGTCGTTTGTCCTTCTTTTTGGCTCCTGTAAGATATGCATTTAAAATTACTTGAGTCCGAGCAGCATTTCGAATAAATCGACGATAAAAATTCACTATTCCGAGAAAACGACGTAATTTCGAAATATTACAAGGTTTTTTATAGTTCATAAATGTCGCGACGCGGTCGGGGAGAGGGCGAGTTCCGAATTCGCCGATCTCGTACCCGAGGTACTGCACGTTCGTTTGATCGAAACTATTTTTTGCGATGTTGATAGAAAGTTCATATTTTTTTAGTCATTCGAATATGATTCACAAATGTTCCTTATGTTGAGAAAGATTTTTTGATGCCACTAAAATATCGTCGATATAACAAAATACAAAATTGAGTCCACGAAAAACATTATCCATAAATCTTTGTGACGATTGGGCGGCATTGCACAAACCAAATGTCATTACATTAAATTCGTATAAACCAAATGATGTAATCACAACTGTTTTCGGTCTATCTTCTTTTGCCACTGGAATCTTATTGTATGCTCGTCTATTGTAGAGAATATAATACAACCGCGCAATAGATGAGAAAAATCATGTAAATGCGGGATTGGATATTTATCGGGTTCGGTTATGCGGTTTAATCGTTGATAATCGCTGCATGAATGTCATTCGCCAGATTTTTTTCTTACTTGATGAAGAGGACTTGCCCATTTGCTAGTTGAAGGATTGCAGATTCTAATCGAAACCATATATTCGAAATCTGTTTTAGCAACAGCAAGTTTCTCTCCAGAAAGACGTCGGGCTCGTTCGGCGACAGGAGGTCCCGTGGTCACGATATGATGCTGGACGCCATGATTTGGAATTTCCGTGAACTGGACCGGTCTCATGATCACTGAAAATTCTTCGAGAAGTTCTCGAAAAGGAGTGTCATTAGCGAAAGTCGAAATCGAAGAATATTCTTCATAAGCAACAATACCAAGAGAGAATAGTTTCGTTTCGCTGTCAATGAGACGCTTTCCTTTCAAATCGACGAGCAGATCGTAATGTGACAAGAAATCCGCACCGATTATCGCACCAGAAACGTTGGCGACTGTAAATGTCCATGAAAACTTTCGACGAAGGTTTAAATTTAAAAGTAAAAGATGTTCACCAAAAGTGTCTATAACCGAATTATTTGCGGCATACAATTTAAATTCCGAAACGCGGGAAGAAATATCGTTAATACTAGATCGAGGTAAGACAGAAATATCCGCACCAGTGTCGACGAGGAAATAAATTCCCGATTCCTTATCGAGAATAATAAGGCGGTATTGTTTCCCATCGTCGTTGTTAGAAACCGCATCGATCAACAACGACGGTGTTAGTTTTCCGAGCTCGATTAATTGATAGTCCATGAGCATGGAGCGTGACAATTACGTGCTTTTGATCCGAAACGAGCATGATAAAAGCAAAACTTGTTATTGTTTCGATTTTTTTAGTGGAAAGGTGATTTCGATCGTCCTTTTCTGTTTCAACTTCGATGTCGAGACGCTGACCTGCCATGATTTATAAATTTATCGAGACGAGAAGATAGCGCGTTTATTGTTTGCATGATTTCGTTTTGAAAATTCGAATCAACAGGTGTGAACGCGTTAATATTAACAGGTCGAGTTGAATCCATCATTTTATCTGCAAGTAATGCGAGTTTATCGAGATCGGCCTCAGTTGATGCCGAAAGAACAATGCTGATTTGAGATAGAAGTTGCTCTAAAATAACGATCTTAATATCGTATCGTCGCCATGACCTTCCGAGAGATTCCTCAAATGTTGTACAAAATGCGAAGGTTTTTGATCACCCTATAATTGACCTCTTAACAAACGACGAATTTTACTTTCTTGAGATTCGGCGAAACTTTCGAGAATTTTTTGCTTAATTGCTTCGTATTTACCTTGTCGAGGAGGATTATCGACGAAATTCGAAACGAATGGTAAAACTGTTGAATCGAGGTTCGTCAGGATATATTGATATTTAGTATCATCGGTCACTATTTGTGCGATTGCAAAAGCTGCCTCGACCTGGTGAAACCATACTTTCGGATCGTGCTTCCAAAACGGCGGGAGCTTCGTGATCCGCTAAACGAAAACGTGCTGTTGATCCTGTCCGCCATCGGTTTGTATTTGTGCACCACTAGATTCGCCCATATCTTCTTTTTTAGGCATTATATATGACGAAACAACTAAAATCGCTCCACATACGAAAAATATGAATAGAAAAATGTTCAAACCGCGTATCCGTAATATTTCCGCACAAGAAAAAGCGACGCATGCGCGGGAACAAACGGAGCGTTCGGAGTAACGGTTTTCTTGTGCGCGCGAACGCTCACGAGGATAGTCACGAGAACAGAAATGCTAAAATTCACCCACGTGCGATAATTTTTCAAAAGTCCAAGTAAAATTTATCCGCGCTAATAAATGATTATAAAAGTTCAAGAATGGTGAAAACTGTAGTCTAGGACCGAATCAAGATAACGAAACTTCGAATAAATGATCGTAGACGGTTAATACGGGCACACGTTCTTTTTTTTACATAAATCGCGTCGGAAGTCACCAATTTTGATGTCTGTGGGGAATTAATTTGGAGTACCACTGTGTTTTAACAATAAGATATAAAATTATCTTTATTTAATTTACATATAATAATTCGAAGAGAAATACATAGTTATTTGCCTTGCTTGAATACGCGTCTGTTCTCTCTCGTGGTTCGGAGTACTCTCTCCATATCCACCACGATAAGAGATAGATTCCGTTACCTCTTAGCCTTTTCCCCCGCTACCATTCACCTGTGGCCTGACTGTTCGTCTATTGGTCGACAAACTTAAAGGTGCGAGCGCCTTGATAAAGGCGGATCTACAGTCGCTTCGCGTTCGCGCTCCCTACCCTGACCGGGATATAGGTTGCGAACACGGCTGCAATCGAGAGAGTTTCCGAGATGGACCGCTAGGTGGCGACGAGCTATTTATTTTCCCGTATGCACCAAGTTGCCTTAGAAACAATATAAATCAGACTAATTTCCGATTCTATACCTTTTTCGATCGTCGATAAGGCTTTCTTCCGAGCCACTCAGCCGACAACGTTAAATGCACAGAGGCCCGCCAACGGTCTCTTCTTACCAACGCCAACGAGGGGATCCTATAAATTCATTCCTACCTTATTATACAGTTTGTAATAATATTTTTTGTCATCCTTTGGATAAATTCTTTACAAATATAATCTTTTGTTTTTTTTTTCCTTTTTGTGAAATAAAAAGTTCTCATTTTTAGTTTTTTCACTCGTAAATCTGTCTCTCAAATTTTTTATTTCAATCCTTTTGCGCTTCTATGCCGAAAAAAGAAATTCCTGGCTCTCTACACCGTCGACTACGCTGAGCCGACAAGGCTATAGAGAAATACGCTGTTGTACTCCTATCGGTAACCTGGCATCGTGAAGACCCTTGCAATTATCGAGCAGACGCCACTTACTAGCAACTCTTCACCGTTGTCTGGGCCGCGTTCGGCATTCAAGAGACCCCGGCAGAAGCTCGCACCTTCAACCCGCTGGCTGAGATCCACCCGGAGAGCGCCGAGTATCCACCAAAGCCAACCGCAAACGACCAGGTTAATACTACCGAAAGAGCCACAACGACGCGAATTTCAATACCAAAAATTATGGCCATTGAAATTCTAAAAAAACCAATCGATTACTTGACTTTTCTCCGGGAATTGCCGCCTCCTTGAGACAACAATACCGATTTCGACGCTTTTTACGACGAACTCCACAAGGAAGTCGAGAAGGTTCCGGCGTTGTTTACGACACCGGTATACGTTTCAGTCCGGAACTCAACCAGGCCAAGATGACCAGTGACCAATCCACAACACAAGCTCGAGATGATCGAACTACCCGACGCCAAACGCCCACGTATCTAAACACTCGGTTTCACACCAGTCTTTATCAAGACTCCTCCATGATCGACTAGTCCTTCTCAGGACTCCCAAAACCCAAAGCCTTCTCAGGGCCAACAGATCCTTCTAACGTAGTAGCCAAAAATTGTTGTAACAACCGTAGAACAAATATTATTGTTTGAAAGATTGATTATTAACCAGGAATAAACGCGAAAGGAATAAATAAAAAAGGAAAATAAATAAAATACGAAATAAACAATAAAAAATCGAAATCAAATAAAATAAATAACACAAACGCGATAGGTTTCACCTAATTTATTTATTATTCCGAACAAAAATAAAATCACACGAACGCGATTATAAAAATAATATCGTCGTTTATTCAATTAATGTACAAACCGAAATATTCATAACTGTTTTATTAAATAAATTCAATCATTTATTGGTTTCAAACGTAAAATCCGCGTCATCTCATATACTTTCGTACCTGCTCCGAAATTTACAGGAAGCTCGAACCGATCCGTAACTACGCATAGTGTTTCGGCAAAAGCGTTTCGTTACGATTTATCTAATTGAGCACTTGAAACTAGAATGTGAGAAAATCTCTCATCGTGCGACCAAAGTTTAAGAAGTAAGTAGCGCGACCGCTGACGAGAAGAACATATTCGATTTTTTTCATTATTTTCTAGGCGCTATTTCACATGATTATCATTTTTCTAAGAAAGGGCATGATTGATCGTGTACCGAGTGCCGGGTATGAGCCTATGGTTTCAATAAGATTACTCGAAAGTAGCGTAGAAGAAATTTTTTTGAAGTGACCATTAAAGGCATTTAGGGAAACTCTATGCTCTGTTAAAATTTCATCGAATTTTCGACCTTTTTATTTTGGTCACCACCCTCCTTCAAACCTAGAGGAATACAGGAAAAATTATAATATTCAATCGGTTGTATAAATGGAAAAAAATATCAGATTGAAAAATGAAATAGTACGTTCTTGCTATTTTCTTTCATTCAAAAATATATTATTAATGCGTAGCCATAAAAAATGGTCAGTTTCAAAACGATATTTTCACGTGAAATATCTCATACATATATACATATGGGGCATTTCTACACCAAATTGGTCAAAATCATGCAAATTTTGAGAAAATTAAAAGAGGTTCTTTCAATGGCTACTACAGTACATATATCTTTAAGCCAAATCAGAAAATAAAAGGTCCAAATGTGACTGCTTCGGTGTGGAATGCACCATATATATGGCGTTATGTCGTTGTTGGATTGCATATAAAAAGTTTCTATACTATTCGTTACAAATTCAACAATCATCAACAGTTATTTCGATCGGTGGTATGAAACGCCAAGTGTGACCAGCATTCATCAGTTCTGAACAAATTGTCACCGGACTTGGGTCTGACTTGCAACTGCTACATTGAATATCAACTTTGTATTGACCCGCCGTAAAGAATACCACGTGACACTCGTGATATGCTCGGCCGTATTCCTGCAACTAATTAAAACAATTAAAAATGTTCGATTTGTATACTTCTCTCAAAACGTAGTCTAATTCTCAAAATTATATTCAAATGAAACGATCTACGGATTTTTTGAAATTATCTTTTAGCATTAAAGATGGTCTCATCACCAATTCAATGAAATACAATGGAAAAAATTGTTTTTCAAACTATGATTTGATCCAAACAGTAATATGCTAAAAAAGTTTGAATAAAGTTGACTTAAAAATAGTTCAAAGTTCAATTAAAAAAAAAAATCAAGTTACCGTTGGGAGAACGACTTTATTTGCACCCGCTATCGATAACCTCGTATCTAACCTATAGTTATTGACACCGTTTTGATGATCCTGATAGAAACTTATGACCAGGGTAAGATTGCTGAGGGGATGTTCAAGGGCGTTGCAGACCCCGACGCCGATAGTCATACAGTCACCCACAATACATGTTATCTCATCTTGGGCTTTCACCACTGCATCGTTTATGACGATTTCTATAACATAAGACAGAAAAGTTGTCACTCATAATATTTCATAGAAAATGGAACAGGAAATGCGCTGGGGTTGTTACATCGTCTAAAAACAATTGTTGTACCTGCATACATCCATATCTTATATCATTTCTAGATTTCGGTCTGTCAATCTATCTAGAGTCGCGAGAGCGACTCGAGACAAGTACATTTAAAAAGTCGTCGTCTCCAAGACTCTATACCCGAAGCATCGCGTTTCCAACTGTTTTCGAAAACTTTCGAAAATTGTTTAGGTAATATTTAATTAATTACAGCATTTTGGAGGGTATTGCGGGTTCACGTATTTTTTCTTTTTTTTCTTTCATCGTGACTAATTAGAGCTCTATAGCTTAACGCGTATTGAAAATATTAATATTTTATTTTTTCGTTGCATCAAAAAATTGTGGCTTTTCTCGCACACATTTTTGATGCTCATATATTTTTTTCGCAGTCGCTGTCTAGTGATACTAGTAATACTGTGTTGTGCCCATAGCGACACCAAATTGGCAGTACATAAAACTTCTTAAGAATATTTAATTTAAATGCTTAAATTGCTAAATTTCTAAAGCGCGAGTCTCGATCACCGAGCGCGAGTTTATCGACCCCAGGAATTGCACACCCTAGAAACACTGACGGGGCATCATGCCACCGATCGCTCGAGAACATTCGAGAGTCAATTAATAATAGAAGGGGTAAAAAATTGATACCAGTTGAGGGAAATACGCGAGTCATTAAAAGTGTCGACAATGCCCAAATTCGGCAGTCTGCGACAATCTACGATACATTCTAGAACGATTGGTCTCAAGGCAATACACCTTGACTTTGTACACCTTTTTAACTCTACTTTTCTCAATAAACCTACTTTAACTTGTTTTTAAATATCGAGTTGGAGTTTCGGCTCATTCATTGGCAAATAATCCCAAAATACCCGTCCTCGATAACTCATCCCCACGTGACGGTTTTCGCGGGCAGAACATTGGTGGCAGCGGTGGGATGCCACAACTCGAGAACAATACACATCTACGAGGTCAAACGGAAAGGAAGAAAGGACCAAAGAGCAAAAGACCAGACGAGAAATTCGAGCGAATAATCCGAGCATCAAATTGACAAGGACAGTAGCAGTTCAATACGACAACTTAGAAGCCGACTATCGTCTCATCGAGTAATCGACCGATCAACATCGCAGATTCACCGATCGAAGAAAGACGAAGCCGACCCGACGACAATTCAACTGGACAACAGACAACATGCGAGCGAACATCATACTGTAAGTGACGGAACATTAATTAATTTCTAATCCGCCAAAGCCAGAGCGCGTACAAAATATTTATATGTCGAACGACGAGTTAGTCGACCGGCTTAAATTACCGGGTGTGAAAACAGTCTCTCGATTCCTAGATTCATTTTTCAATAGAAATTTAAAATTCGTGCGTAAACAGAAAGAAAATTCCACGTCCGAAGATGATTATCTAGACGCTGCAGAATCAGAAAGTGAATTTAGTCCTTCAGAAATGCCTAGAGAAAACCCATTTGCCGAATCTACCCTAAATCCTACCACTATAACAATGGTAGAAACCGTGAATTTAGACAAAACCACAACCGCAAGCGGTGGCGGAACGAATAATTCAAATAATGTCCTAATGAACAATAATAATGACCGTAATAATGATAATAGTAACGGTAACAATCGCGATAATAATAATAGTAATAACGAAAATTCTGCCGGAAACATCTAAAAATGGCAAAAATCCCCTCCCGGGGGAAAAAAACTCGGACAAGTACATTGTGGTCCCTCGTTTTCCTATGATATCACAAAAAATCCTACAAAAAAAATCCAAAACCCCACTAAAAGGAATTTTAAAAAATGTTCACCTATTACATTCACATCCCGAAGAAAAACCAACCATGTAGATCACGAAGTATCCAGCCAAAAAACCAGACTTCACAATAAATTTTACCTTGAATTTATTTCCACAGAACAAAACAGGAATTAAAAGATTAAAAAATTAGCGTAATTAAGGTCAGAAAAATACCACTTATAATTGGTGTGTAAGATGTATTAATAGTCTAGAAAAAAAAATTTTAAAGTCACCATCTAAGTTACGTGCAGCAGTAAAATTTATGATATCAATACTAGGACAAGTATTTCTTTGGTGACTGAGAAGACATCAACATCGACGTACCGGCAACGTACGGCATGCAGTTGGTGCATTGCTTCTGGGATCTCACAAGTCGAGTAGCTACGTGCAGAGCCAGTTGTTGGATGAGTGATCCCTTCCCTGTACGCGAAAACATTTGAAGTTGGTTTGGCTATGGCGCGGCCAATTTTGCGAAATTGTCTTTACTTATATGACCCAATGAAACAACATTGCCTGCGCCGTGGTGAAAACAACGAAAAACATTCAGAAAGCAGCCGGAAACTCGGCACACAAACGCAGGAACATTGAATTACGTTTTCACAAACATTTATTTTCGGAAATGATTTAATTTCTAAATTTAATTCCCAATGTTCAAGTATCGATTGCTTTATATGGGTGTCAAACTAACAAGGAAACCTTCCCAGGTGTACCCCGCCGATTTTGTTCCGCTTGGAGTATGTTATTCTACATTGAAATCTATGAGACACATTTTTTTTTTGCGCAAACTCATATTTAAGGGGTGAAACACACCCCTAAAGTTGAGATCTCCTAGGGGAGGTTGTTCAGTTCCATATATATGCAGACAAGGGGGCAAAATCAACCCAATTGCATTCAATGCTTCATAAAAAGTTATGACTACTCGATTTTTTTCAGCCCTGAGGGGGTGAATAAGCCGAAGTTATAGGGGTTGAACATTAAAAAAACGTTATAACAAATAGAATATGCTCGATATGGAAGTGAAAAAAATTGCATAATTAAGAGTTTCAAAAGTTAAGAGATACATGTTTTTGAATTTTTTGAAAAAATGCATCCTTAAGGGTGTACTACCCTCACATCCGAATACCTTTAATTTCTGTAGATACGTATTTTTTTAAGTATCTATCTGCTAGAAAATATTCTTTTGGATATAGAACATATCGTGAAATTATTTAAAAAGATTGTTATCAACATAAAAAAAAATTCCTTGAAAATAATCGATAGAACATATCATTCAGGCATTGCAGATAATGAAAATTCTTTTCTTGAGAGATCGAAAAGTAGCTTTTTTCGCGATTTTGTTTCAACCGAGTTTTTGATGTTTCATTAAATCACTCTTAAAGAATAGAGGATGAATTTTTAACGTTATTTTAATTTTTTACACTGTTTTTTTTCTATCATTGAAAATGTCCTATAAAAAACGATGTGCACGATTCTAGCCGTAATTATTGTCTGAAACAAAATTTTAAAAAGATTATTAATTTACATGTGTGCCACTATTTTGCTATGGAGGGTTTATTTTTATTTTTATTTCTTTATTTTTTATTATCAAAAAACTGTTGAAAAAATCGGCTAAATTCGTTCTCGTTTTGTTAGAGAAAAAGAAGTTTGTTATACACGTGATGTTTGTTGTTACAATCACGTAGCAGTAAATGAACTGATATGTTTTATCATTTCGAACCTTACTTTGTATATGTTCTTTAGCCCTGCTTATTAGCTGTCTAATTCTTCGAGTTTATATTCTACTTCGCCTATCATTGAAAGAAGTTTCAAAATACGTTGATAAGAAATATATAACTGTTATCTGCCTCTGCCTCTCTTATTTGACATATGATGGCCTGTGCTACGCTTATAAGTCGCGTTCTTCAGAAATTGCTTCAATTCGATAAGTGCGAGTTAGAAGGAATTTATCTCGTGATAAAATAATATCAACAATCAAAGGCGTGTATAGCTCTGTGTTTTGTTTGCAATCAAAAGTTGTTAAAAGTTCCATAAGTTAAGAAATCAAGTGTATTTATTATCAAAAATGAAAATGAATCCGCTTAATGTGATACGATTAGTTTTGGCACATTTTCAAGCCCTAAATATACCTGAAAACCCTATAAATAATGATGAAATACAATTAAAAGAAAGCATTGGAAATATGTTAACGAATGCTATGCATGATTACATGGGCGTGGAAACAATCGTAGAAGATCAAGAGACTCGGTAGAGTCTCGCGGGACAAGTACATTGACAGTTCTGTCGTCTGCTGGTCCGAGGCTCGCCGAGACTATATTATCTCTGAATAAAACGATTCGCGGTGGTGGGGGTAATATTGGCATGTCATTTTGTTCATTTACGAAGCTCAGGATTCATTTGATTGCTTGAAAATTTAACTGGAGACTAATTAAGAAATTCTCTTTCGATTGAGCCCAAAATCAGCATGATCGGTGGCGTAGTTGCTGAGAAAAAACTTTGCACAGGCTCAAGATTATGTAAAAAATACTAACTCATCGAAGGATTCGACGTATCTGTTGTGACGTGGCGATTTTGTTCACGTCACTAAAAGTTGAATATTGGCACGGCACGGGAGGAAACGTCAGGATTTAAGGACGAATTCCTCTCGAGAACATGTTAAGGAGACAAATGCGAGCGTATTTCCGTATTTTAATTTATTTTTGTTTCATTTTTATTTTGTACGAGCGAACGGCGGTTTATGGCGAGAATCACAGAGAGAGAAGGAAGCCAAAATATAGTCACTGGCAAATATTATCGTTATAAGGGAAGGCATAGGTCGTCAAGGTCAGCCGGAGTCTTCATCGACGGAACGCTCGAATTGTATCGAGAGTGGTCGCTAGCTCGAAGCCCTCACCCGGAGCTGTCTAATCTCGAGAGGTGCGTCCTACAGCATCGGGAGTCTTCGGAAAATCTCGGTTATCAAGGGTCATAGCCCGTCATCGAAACGTTCTGCCGAAATTCGAATTTGCGAGAATGTTCGAGAAGAATCTAGACTCCGCGAGTAGGCGAAGGGTGGGGGGGCTAGGACCCAAAAGTATAAAAACGCGTTACCGTAATTTATCAGGGACTTTTCGTATCGATTTCAACGGAACCTGACGTTTTCTACCGAGCCGTCGCCACCCTTAACAAGAATCCGACGTAACCGGAATTATCGAGAGAAAATATTATCCGTGGTCTTTTTCCGGATTTTCTTCTTCTGAAACCGTAGCGGTGAGCCGTCGTTTCGCTTTCATTATTGTTTTGTTGAATTTTGTAATGTTGTAAAAGCGCTTTAAAAATTGTCGTGATCGTGTGACGATCTATTGAGTTTATCGAATTAAAAAGCGATATTGTTTCGGGGTACGTTCGCTTTTGAGTAGGATTTTTATTTAACGTTTGATCACGGTATAATATCGACTGTGTTTTCCGTTGTCTTAATTATAGAATTGCCGAGAGGAATTCGACCTTGATTTTAGTCGACGACAGTCCTTAGTTTAAGAATTATTGTTTAAATATCGAGACGGTTAATTAACGATGAAGACTTGTAATACTAGATTGTCTATAATTTATTATTGTAATTTGATTAAAAACAACTTTGTTAATTACGCAAATCTCGGGACAGACGAGATATTATATATCATATTTTTTTCGGAACGTTAATTTTTCAATATTAATTATGATTATTTTATTTAATAAATAACTTTTGTTATTCCGAAATTGTTTCTTTTGTTTTATAATTTATTTTGTTTTGTTTAACTCCGCCCCTCTGCCAAATCGTTAAATAATACGGCTACGACCGGGTAACCACCTTTAATTATTCTCGATAACTCACAATAAAATTTGTTTAAGAATTTTCTTAAACTGGCGTCCAGGAGTATCGAGAATAAATATATTTTGTTCGGCTAAAGGAAAAAGTCGTTACAAATTTTGGTGCCCAACGTGGGGCAACCGTTGGCAAAAACGTAACATCAAAAATTCCTGTTAATTCTGTCTAAATAATTTATTAGAAAATTTTAATTTATTTCGAGAAAATCTCACGTCAAAATCAGATGTTAACCGTCAAATTTCGTATTATATTATATTGTTTTGTGTCTTTGTCACTCGTATCGCATATTATTTCGTATTATTCTCGAAAGAGTTCGAAATTTATCGATACGAGTCGTCAGTGTGTTGCATGTTTTGTATTGGTGTTATTGTGTCCTTCGTACTCGCTTCGCGAGGATTTCACGTAAGGGCCACACATTAGCGCCACAGTGCGTAATTTTGAGAAATTATTGTCGTTGTTCTCGTGGAACGCTTTAGTGTCTCATCAGACGTGAGAAAGCGAAGTTTTGAAAATATTTATTTGCGAAAGATACAAGTGAATTTTGAAAATAAAAGTTTATATTATCGAGGATTATTGTGAGAAAAATGGATAATAACGAAAATAAGGAAAGTCGAGTAAGTTTTTATTGAGTTCTTAAATTCTTTCGAGTTCTATCTTTATTGTTTTCCTTTGTAGTCGTGACCTTGCTTCGAGTGAGAACTCGGCTCGGTAATTGTCGTCAATTTGCTGGGGAAAAATATTTGTCGATCTCATTTAATTTATTATTCTGTTTAAATTCATTATTTCTTTTATTAGTTTGACTAATTTATTTCCATTTTAATAATTGACTATATTTTAATAATTGACTATTATTTTGTACGTGAATTTTATTTATTGAAAATTTTTGTAAATAATTAACTATATGTCCGACTTGAGCAATCGGCATATATTTTATTTCCAGCAAAATAAGTGAAGTGAAGTGAATCTCTCATCTTGTGCGGGTTATATTTTTTTTTCGCCCTCACCAACGGGCCGTCCTAAATTTTTTTCGCGTTGTTTTGCCCTCACCAACGGGCCATCATAAGTTTCGCGTGTAAATTCTGATTTTGCCCTCACCAACGGGTCATCATATTTCCGCGTGTTAGGAAAATTTTTATTTTGCCCTCACCAACGGGCCTACATAAATTCGTGTATCGCGAATTTTGTTATTGCCCTCACCAACGGGTCATCCTAACATTGCGCGTTTTATATTTTGTTTTCGCCCTCACCAACGGGCCTACCTAATATCAAGAGACTCGGTAGAGTCTCGGGACAAGTACATTGACAGTTCTGTCGTCTGCTGGCCCGAGGCTCGTCGAGACTATATTATCTCTGAATAAAACGATTCGCGGTGGTGGGGGTAAAATTGGCATGTCATTTTGTTCATTTACGAAGCACAGGAGTCATTTGATGGCTTGAAAATTTAACTGGAGACTAATTAAGAAATTCTCTTTCGATTGAGCCCAAAATCAGCATGATCGGTGGCGTAGTTGCTGAGAAAAAATTTTGCACAGGCTCAAGATTATGTAAAAAATACTAACACATCGAAGGATTCGACGTATCTGTATATGACACAATCAAAGGCGTTTTGATGCCCATCAAAACCCATTTACATGAAAGCCGGTCTCTGGCGACGAGAGCAACGAGCTGCGATTGGTCACAACTACTTTTCTCTCTCTTTTCTCGGTACCGACACAGCGGAAAGTTCTCTCTCTTTTCTCGGTACCGACACAGCGGAAAGTTTGAATGGAGTTTCGACATAACGAAGTGCGGGACGTGCGAGCAATGAATAAAACGATTCACGGTGGTGAGGTAAAAACTGAAATTCATTTTCTTTAATTACGAAGCTCAGGAGGCATATGATGATTTGAAAATTGAACGGGAGATTTATTACGAAAAAATACTTCGATTGAGCCTTAAATCAGCACGATTGATGCCGTATTTGCTGAGAAAAAACTGCACAGGCTCAAGATTATGCTACATCGAAGTATTGGCTTGTCTGTATACGACACAATGAAAGGCCTCTTGACGCCTTCCGAGCTTGTGATTGGCCATTCCGTTTCATCTTTCTCTACCTATACCACGCAAAGTCTGAACGGAGTTTTCGAAGTGAAAATAAGTGCTTATACGCGAGACGTGTTTGTGGATAAATTCGGGAAAAAAAATATTTCGCGATCTGTGAATAAATAAATAGTTCAAAGTACCCATACCGCGGAAAGTCTGAACGGAATTTTCGAAGTGAGCAGTGCTTACGCGGGTCCTGTTGTGGATAAATTCGGGAAAAATATTATTTCGCGATCTATGAATAAATTTATTCACAGATCGCGAAATAATTTTAGATCGTACGCGTACGATCCAAAAATGATTTCTTTAATATAAATTCAATGACAGCAATTTAGAGTTTCATCAAATTCACGTATTTTTTATTTTTTTCCCCCTTTCGATCGCGACTAATTAAAATCTCGTGGCTTAAACAGTATTGAAAATATGAATGTTTTTTCACGAACATTTGTGAGGTTATAAATATCGTGGTTAGGTTCGATCGACTCTTGGTTACAGTAATAATAAGAAAGTGATGGTGTGAAAATAGTGAAGTGCTTTTAATCAACTTTCGAACAGTGCTGAAATGAATATGCATTTTTTTATTATTGTTAACCCTGCAGTTTTTATTTTCCACACTTAACTCTACGACGGAATTTCTCTTTCGCGATTAAATGTTCCTCGTATAAGATTTCTTGAGAAATCATTCTTTTCGATTCTTTGATAACTATGAAATGGTATACGTTGAACTGTTAATCGTGATTGGTGTGAATCGATGTAAATTTGGAAAAGAAACTCTATAAAACTAATAATGAGTGTCAAAAAAATGTATATGGCAAAGTTTGTTATTATCATGTCGAGTTTTGAACAGTGTTTAATAAATATTTTTTTTAACTCTACACCGTTGACAATTTATTTTATTGGTCCCTTTCCTCTTTATTATAAAATGTTCCTCGTTTGCCATAATAAGATTTGTACATCATGAAATGTTCCTTGCATGATAATTGTTGATCCATTTCAAAAGATTTTCGACGTCGTTTTTCTATCCAAAATATGGTGTAGAATCATCTCGCGTTTGATGAATTAATAGTCAAATACACTGTCAACCTGTATGTGGATATATATGGATGCCTCTGGATGATAACCGTAGTAAGTAATGATATATCTTTATGTCAAAATGGCTCGTATAATATATCTTTATGTCAAAAGGCTATGGCGGTATATACTCCATATTCTATCAAAATTTGTATCTTTGGATTGCAATGAATGCCTATAGACTCTGAAAATTCTGTGAAGCGACAAATGTACCAAGTATTTCCACTTTTTGGCTCCGATTGTAGCATTATGAATTGAACATTTTGTTATGAAAATTCTTTGGTTGTTCATTTGTCAATGGGATCAAAAATATTGTCTTCGGAACACCATGAATATATGCAAAATTTCAGAATTTTGTTTGGCTCAATATGCTCTACATTTTTTCACATCCCCGCTTTAGTTGTAGCATAATGAATTTTAAAAAACTGTTTCAGAAAGTCTTCCGATGTGTTTTTTCTGACATTATCAAAATTTATATCTTTGGATTGCAACGAATGCCTACAAACTTCGGAAATTGTGTGAAGCGACAAATGTACCAAATACTTCTACTTTTTGCCTCCGATTTTAGCATTATGAATTGAACTTTTGTTATGAAAATTCTTCGGTTGCTCATTTGTCGATGGAATCAAAATTATTGTCTTCGGAATGCCATGAATATATGCAAAATTTCAGAATTTTGTATGGCTCAATATGCGCTCTATTTTTTCACTTCACCACTTTAGTTGTAACATTATGAATTTTGAAAAATTGTTTCAGGAAGTCTTTCGATGTGCTTTTACTGATATGATCAAAATTTGTATAATTGAATTGCAATGGATACCTACAGCCTTTGAAAATTCTGTGAAGCGACAAATGTGCCAAGTATTTTCCCTTTTGCTCATTTGTCGATGGGTTAAGAATTGCTGGCTTCAGAATGCCATGCATACATGCAAAATTTCAGAATTTTGTTGGGCCCAATATGCGCTACATTTTTTAAATTCCCTAATTTAGTTGTAGCATTATGAATTTTGAAAAATTGTTTCAGGAAGTCTTCTGATGTTTTTTACTGATATTATCAAAATTTGTATCATTGGATTGCAACGGATACCTACAGACGTTGGAAATTCTGTAAAGCAACAAATGTACAAATATTTCCACGTTTTGGCTTCGATTGTGGCATTAAGAATTTAAAATTTTGTTATGAAAATTCTGTGGTTGCTCATTTGTCAATGGGATCAGAATTATTGTCTTCGGAACGCCATGAATATATGCAAAATTTCAGAATTTCATTCGGCTCAATTGAGCTATATTTTTTCACTTCCCTACTTTAGTTGTAGCACAATAAATTTTAAAAAATTGTTTTACGAAGTCTTCTGATGTGTTTTTACTGATATTATCAAAATTTGTATCATTGAATTGCAACAGATACGTACAGACTTTGAAATATCTGTGAAGTAACAAGTGTGCCTAATATTTCCACTTTTTTGCTGGAATAGTGGCATTATTAGGACTTGGAAATTTTATTATGAAAATTATTCGCTTGCTCATTTTTGGATGGGATTAAAATTTGGCTTCGAAAAGTAATGGCTACATGCAAAGTTCATAAACTTTATTGAGCCTAATGTGTGGTATGCTTGAGTTGTGGCATGATTAATTCAAAAAATTGTCAGAAAGTCTTTGGTTCCTTTTTTCTGGAAGTATAAAAATATGTTTCATTGGAACGCACCGTATACTTACAAACTTTGGAAATTTCCTGGGGCAACATGTGTGCTCAGTATTTTTACTTTTTGGCTGCTATTGTGGCATAACGTATTGAAAAATATTTTCAAAAAGATTTGCTCTACGGATGCTCTGGTTGTGATGGTACGAAAATTTGCACGAAGATAATGCAACTGGTACAACTCAACTCGATCCATTTTCTTGGGCACAGTGCTGATATAAGTTTGCCCGCTTTGTTGAATTTATTGTTTTAAAATATCCACAACATACTTTCTGAACTTTTCAAAATTCAAAGATAATATTAAAATATCTGTAAGTTCTAGTTTTAAGGCTTTCACGGCCATTATTGTTATAAATATCAAAATTTGCATCAAAATTTGTATCATGGGAATGTAGCCGATACCTACAAACTTTTAACATTTTGTGAAGCGCCAAGTATTTCCACTTTTTGTCTCTGATTGTGGCATTATGAATTGAAAAATTTATTACAAAAAGTCTTCGGCTGCTCATTTTTGGATGGGATTAAAATTTCTCTCCTCAGAACGCAATAGATACATCCAAATTTTCTGAACTTTGTTGGGCTTAAAGTGCACTATGTTTTTTCACTTTTCCACTTTAGTTATAGCATAATAAATTTAAAAAGTTGTTTCAGAAAGTCTTCGGGTGCTCTTCTTCTGATAGTATCAAAATTTGTATCATTGGAATGTAGCCGATATCTACAAATTTTGACCTTTTTGTGAAGAGGAGACATGTCTTGTGTGCTAAGTATTTCCACTTTTTAGCTCTGATTACAGCATAATAAATTGAAAAAGTTTTATTCTAAACGCTTTCCTCTACAGTCGCTTTGGTTTGTTCAATATATTGTTTTGGAGTTCCCATAACATACTATTTGAACTTTTCTATATTCAATGAGAATATTGAAATAGTTGTAACTTTTTATTTCCATGGTAGTAACTTCTTCAATGGTATTGAAAAATAATCATGATTCCACCTTGTTAATAAAAATAAGAATGAAAAAATGCGTGAACTTTTTTCACAATAGATTCGATGTTTTCTCTAAACATACATGAAACGGGTTTTTTATTTCATCATTAATCAAAAATGAAAAATTTCGAAAAAAATCGCCCCATTTTTATCAACAAGCTGAAATAAGCGTAATATTTTTTACCACAAATCTACAAATATAACAAGGAGATACTGCTATTTAATATGTTTCTTTGATAAACACAAATTCAAATAGCTACAAATTCTATGGAAAAGTTCTGACTCTTCTAATCTTGCTCTCAAAAGCTTTGTAAATTTTTGTATCAGACTCCCAGTTCCCGACTTATTTTAGCCTGATTCCAGAAAGGTAAATCGAAATGTCAAAAAAATTTGACTGGCTCGAGAATAAAAAAAATGCCAAATTGAAAATTCCAAAACACGTGCCCCTTTATTTCATAGGGAAAAAACTTGACTCGAAGTAGAAGGGGTCAGGGTTTGGAAATGAAAAAGCGATAATTTCCCAATATAACCTTTTTCTAATCTATATAAAGCGAGATGTTTGAAAAGAAACAGAAAAAACGAATCATATCACGCATAA
The DNA here is from genome assembly GCA_963989365.1 of Rhimphoctona megacephalus. Lineage (NCBI taxonomy): Eukaryota > Metazoa > Arthropoda > Insecta > Hymenoptera > Ichneumonidae > Rhimphoctona > Rhimphoctona megacephalus. Next base: position 5,889,334 of record OZ022415.1, on the reverse strand, counting down.
AAATCCCCCTCGCGGAAGAAACCTGGACAAGTACATTTGTTGACCGCCGTTCCCATATTTTTCCACGAATATATATACACTGCAAAAACCTGTTCTCGCAAAAATCCCTGAGAAAATCAAACCCTATCAAAAAGTAAGAAAAGTGACCACTCTCAAAAAATGTATCAAATAAATTCAAATCACACAAAACAAAATGAGTTAATCCTCGCGAAAAGCTAAGGTTGGGTTTCGCAAAAAGTTATAAAATAAATTGAGATATACCAAAATATATGTGCCCAGTACGGGAGGCTCTATCGTGTGAAAAAATCTTCAAATAATGTTGAATGTTGATAGAGAAAAGAATCAAGTTCAAAAATGCAGTTGTTTTACCAACCAGAATGAAAATAAAAACTCTGTATCAATAAGGGTCCGGAGCAAAAAAAGATTGCAAACGAAAAAAAATTAGATGAAAAAGAATTTCGGCCGAAGTACTTGGCGAGGTTGTCACCATGACCGATACATTATGTAAATTAAGTGAAAAAACATTTGTCAAGTACTTCGGCCGAATTTTTTTTCAATCTAATTTTTTTCTATGTTTTATAAAATAATTTGTAAGTCAAGGATGAGGCATCATATTCTTCCGTCATTTCATCTTTGAAAGAATAATAATTCTGAGGCTCCTGATAGTAAAGTTAAATATAATTATCTATTTATAGCTTAGATCGAAATTGCTAATATCCTCGCTGCCTTTTCGCCCCTGAATGCCTTATTCTAATACACAACTTGAAAGCTAATGATAAAGTATTTAATTTTCTGAATTTTCGCCTTGGGGAAAAATTGGTATTTGAGGTCTCTTCTAGAACACCTTCCTGCCAAGCTATAATCAAATAATAACCTATCAACGAATTACTAACATCTCGAGAAAACACTTCGATTCTATAGTTAACTCTTTTGAAAACATAACTTTTTTTCTTATCACTGGAACGAAACGCTCCTATATTTAAACAACCTCAATAACAAGGAATTTATGGTAGAAAATTTGTCTCATTCTTTTATGTCGAATTAGTAGTATGAGCAATACTGATTCCTGACATTGAAATAAGTCGATGATGTAATGATGTAGACACGTTGTAAGTTTTTTTGTTATATATAGGCTCTATTGGAGTTTATATAAAGCGAAATATATGAAAATATTATAGAAAAAAGAAGTGATATCAAATAGCAAAAATCCCCTCCCGGGGAAAAAAAACTTGGACAAGTACATTGGTGGTCCCTCGTTTCCCTATGATATCACAAAAAGTCCAAAACCCCACTTAAATTTTTTTTTTTTAATGTTTACTAATTTTATTCATATTCCGGAGGGAAACCAACCATATAGATCACGAAATAACCGGCCAAAAAACCAAACTTCACAATAATTGTCACTTTGAATTTATTTCCACAGAACAAAACAAGAATCAAAATATTAAAAAATCAGAATCCAAGGTCAAAAGAAGAAAGTACAGCCTTAACCAATTTCGATAAAACCGTACCGCCTCCAAAAATTTCCAATAAAGGTTCTTCTCGTCCAAATAAAAAGTCGTTCGGAAACAAGTCGAATTCTCGTCCACCCAATAAATCAGCTGACAGTTCTTCGAAAGAAGGCTTTCAGTGTTGGAATTGTGGAGGGGAGAATCATCGCGCTTCTGCTTGTCTCGCGCCGCGTAGAAAGTATTGTTATCGTTGTGGTAAGAAAGATGTCACGATTCGCGATCCACACGAGTGTAAGGGAAACTCGACCGGGGAAAGCCAGTGAGGGTAGGTGTAACCCCGGAAAATAGTGAAACCCTCAATGATTTTAACTTACCGTCGCATATTAGAGAATATTTATGTAGTCCGCTAAATGGAACAAAATCTCGGCCAATTTTAATAGTTAAAGTTAGTATTTTGGGACATAATGTTCCGGCCGTATTTGATAGCGGATCTACCAATACATTTTTAGGCGATGAGATGTTATTGCTAGCTGCTCGTTTAGGATTATCACGTCGGAAAACAACACCGCGTCCGAGTACTATCGCGAATAATCAGAAAATCTTTTGTGACGAGGAAATTGAATTTCCTTGTCAGTTACAAAATCGCGAGTGTAAGATAGTAGGTCGAGTTCATCCGGATTTACCAGTCCCGTTGCTTCTCGGTCTCGATGCTTTAGATGATTTCGGCGTGGTAACAGATCACAGAAAACGTATTTGGTTTTTCAGTGGAGAACCAAATCGTGAATTTCGATATTTATCGTGTGATAGTCCGGAACAAGCTAACATTTTACTCGGAATTTCGGAATTAGATCGATGCGAAAGTTCTCGTCTTGCATCATTTTTGGAAAAAGAACTTAAAATTTTGAATACCGTTCCGGGATTAACGAATCTGATTAACCATAATATCGATGTCGGTAATGCAAGACCGATAAAACAGAGATATTATCCAGTAACACCAAGGGTGGGGGTAAAATTTTCGAATGACGAAATTTCGAACAGCTAAAATAGCGAATTTTAACATACAATTATATATATATATATCGATAACTGTATGTTAAAATTCGCTATTTTAGCTGTTCGAAATTTCGTCATTCGAAAATTTTACCCCCACCCTAACACCAATTATCCGTGAAGCCATGTACGAAGAAATTGATCGATTATTAGCAGAGGACATCATTGAGCCATCGCACAGCGATTGGTCTAGTCCAATAGTAATGATTAAGAAACCGAATAATAAGTATCGTTTTTGTTTAGATTTTAGAAAAGTAAATGATGTTTCGAAGAAAGATGCCTATCCTCTTCCATATATGACACAGATTTTAGATCGGTTGCGTTCGGCTAAATATATTTCGACAATTGATTTTAGTGCCGCGTTTCATCAAATACCGATGGATGAAAAGTCGAAAGAAATTACTGCTTTTACCGTGCCGAATCGTGGGTTATTTCAATTTAAAAGAATGCCGTTCGGTCTTACTGGGGCTCCTGCAACTTTTCAGAGATTATTAGATCGTATTATTGGACCGGATATGGAACCGCATGCGTTCGCGTATTTAGACGACATTATTATAGTCACCGAGACATTTGAGGAGCATTTACAATGGCTCAAGCGCGTTTTTGATAAAATCGTGAGCGCAGGATTAAAAATCAATCCAGAGAAATGTGACTTTTGTTGTCACGAAGTAAAATATCTCGGTTTTCTGGTGAATCGCGAAGGGTTACAGGTGGATCCGGAGAAAACTAGACCGATTAAGGAGTTTCCGGTTCCCACAAGTATAAAACCAATACGTCGATTTTTAGGAATGAGTTCATGGTACCGTCGGTTTATTCCGAAATTCGCGGAGATTGCGGAGCCATTAACAAGATTAACCAAGAAGAGTCAACCTTGGGTTTGGAAAAAGGAACAACAAAATGCGTTCAATAAATTAAAAGAAGCTCTCGCGAACCCTCCAACGTTAAAATGTCCTGATTTTTCGGCTAAATTCGTTTTACAGACGGACGCTAGTATGACCGGTTTAGGAGCGGTTTTGACTCAAGAAATAGAGGGTGCAGAACATCCTATCGCGTATGCGAGTAGAACACTCTCGGCGGCTGAAAGGAACTATACAACGACGGAACAAGAATGTTTAGCTATAATTTGGGCTATTAAGAAATTTCGAGCATATTTAGAGGGGTATCATTTTACCGTGATTACGGATCATCACAGTTTACGGTGGTTACAGACGCTCAAAGAACCTACGGGTCGATTAGCTCGTTGGGCTCTTCAATTGGCACAGTACGATTTTGAGATAGTGTACCGAAAGGGTGCGCTTAATCACGTACCTGATGCTCTGTCTCGAATGTACGAAAAGGAACCAGCATCTACCGTGAATTTAGTGAATGATGAACCTCAGCCAAATTATTTATTGCCTGTCGGAAACGTGCCTGGAGGGGTAGTACCGCGACCGGTAACGGAAGCGGACGATCCGTGGTATTTTAAAAGGCTTCGGGATGTATTAGCGAGACCGGGTCGTTTTCCGAATTATAAAGTTCGACAGGGTCGACTTTATATTTGTCGTCGTGTAGCTCGTCGAGTAATGGCCGAAGGAGATGATTCTGAGTGGAAACTCGTTGTGCCACGTTACTCTCGTCGTGAGGTGTTACGTGAGTGTCACGATGAAGTTCAAGCGGGTCACCTTGGCGTACAAAAAACATATGAGAGAGTTTTTCAATCATATTTCTGGCCACGAATGTTTCGAGAAGTATCTCGGTACGTGAAACATTGCGGAATTTGTCAACGAGCCAAGGTAGAACAACTACCGCCTCTCGGTCTCATGGGTCGTCGAATAGTGGAAGAGCCATGGTCTGTGGTAGCCATGGATATTATGGGACCGTTTCCGCCTAGCCGTTCCGGTAATGTTTATGTTCTCGTGATTCAGGATTTATTCACGAAATGGATTGAGGTTTGTCCTTTAAAACGAGCTAACGGAAAGAAAATAGGTGAAGCGTTGGAAGAACTAGTTTTTTCGCGTTGGGGTACTCCTCAAGTTGTTTTAACGGATAATGGTACTGAGTTTAATAATAATCATTTGAAGTCGGTTATCGTGGATAGAGGTGTTTATCACACCACCACACCTCCTTATCATCCTCAGGCAAACCCGGTCGAGCGTGTGAATCGCGTTATAAAAACAATGATGGTATCGTTTCTCGAAAATGATCATAGAGAATGGGACGTCCATCTTTCCGAATTTCGTTTCGCGTTTAATACCGCTCATCACACGTCGATTCGAAACACGCCTGCATTTTTAAATTTCGGTCGTGAGCCCAAGCCTCACAATTATTATCGTCGTCGAGAAGAGAATGCCGTAGAAATCGAAATGTTACCACTCGAAGATTGGTCAGAGAGAATGCGTGGATTGGGTGATTTAAGAGTGAGAGTGACGCATGATCTCGAGGAAGCGTATCAACGCCAAGCGTTACAATATAATAAACATCGACGCGACCGAACTTTTCGAGTAGGGGATTTAGTTTTGCGAAAACAAAGAATTTTGTCGTCGGCAGCGCAAAATATCGCGGCGAAATTAGCGACAAAATATTCGGGTCCGTTTCGAATTGTTCGGGTATTGTCTCCCGTGGTTTATGAAGTACAAGATGAGAGAAGGGGGGGGAATAGTCAAAGTTGCCATAGAAGACTTGAAGTCATATTTAGCGCCTTTACCGGATCAATAATGTTTGTGTTTTATTTATTATGTTGTCTTTGTGCTGTCTTGTTTGTTTTGCATGAAATTAGGAATCTCGTTGGGTGAAGGATGGAACGAATATTCATTCGGTAATTGTTTATTTTATTTTATTTTGATAATTTTTGAAATGATTGACTCATTAACATTGTTCTCGATAGTGACGTGCCTTGAAACAATAGTTTCAATTTAATTTATTAAAGATTTAATTTTGATTGAAAGCGAGGCGTCGGTCTTGATCGGCCGGGTCGTCCTTTTTCATAGGGGGGGGAGGTGTTGTGACGTGGCGATTTTGTTCACGTCACTAAAAGTTGAATATTGGCACGGCACGGGAGGAAACGTCAGGATTTAAGGACGAATTCCTCTCGAGAACATGTTAAGGAGACAAATGCGAGCGTATTTCCGTATTTTAATTTATTTTTGTTTCATTTTTATTTTGTACGAGCGAACGGCGGTTTATGGCGAGAATCACAGAGAGAGAAGGAAGCCAAAATATAGTCGCTGGCAAATATTATCGTTATAAGGGAAGGCATAGGTCGTCAAGGTCAGCCGGAGTCTTCATCGACGGAACGCTCGAATTGTATCGAGAGTGGTCGCTAGCTCGAAGCCCTCACCCGGAGCTGTCTAATCTCGAGAGGTGCGTCCTACAGCATCGGGAGTCTTCGGAAAATCTCGGTTATCAAGGGTCATAGCCCGTCATCGAAACGTTCTGCCGAAATTCGAATTTGCGAGAATGTTCGAGAAGAATCTAGACTCCGCGAGTAGGCGAAGGGTGGGGGGCTAGGACCCAAAAGTATAAAAACGCGTTACCGTAATTTATCAGGGACTTTTCGTATCGATTTCAACGGAACCTGACGTTTTCTACCGAGCCGTCGCCACCCTTAACAAGAATCCGACGTAACCGGAATTATCGAGAGAAAATATTATCCGTGGTCTTTTTCCGGATTTTCTTCTTCTGAAACCGTAGCGGTGAGCCGTCGTTTCGCTTTCATTATTGTTTTGTTGAATTTTGTAATGTTGTAAAAGCGCTTTAAAAATTGTCGTGATCGTGTGACGATCTATTGAGTTTATCGAATTAAAAAGCGATATTGTTTCGGGGTACGTTCGCTTTTGAGTAGGATTTTTATTTAACGTTTGATCACGGTATAATATCGACTGTGTTTTCCGTTGTCTTAATTATAGAATTGCCGAGAGGAATTCGACCTTGATTTTAGTCGACGAGAGTCCTTAGTTTAAGAATTATTGTTTAAATATCGAGACGGTTAATTAACGACGAAGACTTGTAATACTAGATTGTCTATAATTTATTATTGTAATTTGATTAAAAACAACTTTGTTAATTACGCAAATCTCGAGACAGACGAGATATTATATATCATATTTTTTTCGGAACGTTAATTTTTCAATATTAATTACGATTATTTTATTTAATAAATAACTTTTGTTATTCCGAAATTGTTTCTTTTGTTTTATAATTTATTTTGTTTTGTGTAACTCCGCCCCTCTGCCAAATCGTTAAATAATACGGCTACGACCGGGTAACCACCTTTATTTATTCTCGATAACTCACAATAAAATTTGTTTAAGAATTTTCTTAAACTGGCGTCCAGGAGTATCGAGAATAAATATATTTTGTTCGGCTAAAGGAAAAAGTCGTTACACTGTATATGACACAATCAAAGGCGTTTTGATGCCCATCAAAACCCATTTACATGAAAGCCGGTCTCTGGCGACGAGAGCAACGAGCTGCGATTGGACACAACTACTTTTCTCTCTATTTTCTCGGTACCGACACAGCGGAAAGTTTTCTCTCTTTTCTCGGTACCGACACAGCGGAAAGTTTGAACGGAGTTTCGACATAACGAAGTGCAGGACGTGCGAGCAACAAATAAAACGATTCGCGGTGATGGAGGTAAAAACTGAAATTCATTTTCTTTAATTACGAAGCTCAGGAGGCATATGATGATTTGAAAATTGAACTGGAGATTTATTACGAAAAAATACTTCGATTGAGCTTTAAATCAGCACGATTGATGCCGTATTTGCTGAGAAAAAACTTTGCACAGGCTCAAGATTATGACATCGAAGTATTGGCATGTCTGTATACGACACAATGAAAGGCCTCTTGACGCCTTCCGAGCTTGTGATTGGCCATTCCGTTTCATCTTTCTCTACCTATACCACGCAAAGTCTGAACGGAGTTTTCGAAGTGAGAATAAGTGCTTATACGCGAGACGTTTGTGAATAAATTCGGGGAAAAAAATATTTCGCGATCCGTGAATAAATAAATAGTTCGAAGTACCCATACCGCGGAAAGTCTGAACGGAATTTTCAAAGTGAGAAGTGCTTACGCGGGTCCTGTTGTGGATAAATTCGGGAAAAATATTATTTCGCGATCTATGAATAAATTTATTCACAGATCGCGAAATAATTTTGGATCGTACGCGTACGATCCAAAAATGATTTCTTTAATATAAATTCAATGACAGCAATTTAGAGTTTCATCAAATTCACGTATTTTTTATTTTTTTCCCCCTTTCGATCGCGACTAATTAGAATCTCGTGGCTTAAACAGTATTGAAAATATGAATGTTTTTTCACGAACATTTGTGGGGTTATAAATATCGTGGTTAGGTTAGATCGACTCTTGGTTACAGTAATAATAAGGAAGTGATGGTGTGAAAATAGTGAAGTGCTTTTAATCAACTTTCGAACAGTGCTGAAATGAATATGCATTTTTTTATTATTGTTAACCATGCAGTTTTTATTTTCCACACTTAACTCTATGACGAAAAAGTTATGGGCCGGACAAGTACTCTGTGTGTATACGCTCAACGTAAGGTGGTGAACGTTCATCAAATTATTACCAATCAAACAAAACTGTGCTATCATGTACAGACATAAATTAATATTTTTTTTTTTACATTACAAAAGCACGGGATCTTATGCGAAACTTCCTGTTCCTGCTTGTTTTTCGTTATTTTAGCCACGGCGCAGGCAATGTTGTTTCATTAGGTCATGTAAGTAAATACTATTTGGCAACATTGGTCACGCCATATCCAAAACAAAAGTAGCTACTCGACTTAGGAGATCCCAGAAGCAATGCACTAACTGCATGCCCTACGTTGCCGGTACGTCCATATTGATATCTTCTCACTCATCAAAGAAATACTTGTCCTAGTACTGATATCATAAATTTTACTGCTGCACGTAACTTAGATGTCGATCTTTCTTCATTTTTTTCTAGACTATTGATACTTCTTACACACTAATTATAAGTGGTGTTTTTCTCATCTCGAGAATTCTGATTTTTTAATGTTTTGATTCTTGTTTTGTTCTGTGGAAATAAATTCAAAGTAACAATTATTGTGAAGTCTGGTTTTTTGGCCGGTTATTTCGTGATCTATATGGTTGGTTTCCCGCCGGATTATGAATAAAATTAGTAAACATTAAAAAAAAAAAATTAAGTGGGGTTTTGGACTTTTTGTGATATCATAGGGAAACGAGGGACCACCAATGTACTTGTCCAAGTTTTTTTCCCTGGGAGGGGATTTTTGCTATTTTTCATTATGTTTCCAAGAACCTTACAAAGATTGGGATATGAAAATAGTAGAAGACGAAGAATGGGAATCGGCAATCAATGATCCGGTACTACCCCCGGATGTTTGTACTATTGATGATGAATCTGTTTCGTACGAGTATAAATCGAGGGCAGTCAACTATTGGAGAAGTGGCAAAACTAAAAATTTGAGCCTATCAAGCGTTAAACAAAAATTTTAAAAAGTACAATCAGTGGCTCAATTAAAAAGATGGGCTAAATATTTAAATAAAGGTGGAACTTATAAAGAAAAAATAGCTAGAATTTGCGAGTACACTTTAGCCAATTTTAAAGCTGCCGTTGATGCTGGTCTTATGGTACATGACATCGACTTGAAAAAATGGGCAATGCAAGCACAAAAAGAAATCGGTCATGAAGATGTCCGTTTTAAGGCGTCAGACAAGTGGGTACACTCATTTAAGAAAGCTCATAGGATTGTTTCCAGAAAAATTAGTAAATTTATCACAAAAAAAGTACACTAGGGTCTCTATTTCTGTAACAGCGATGGGACCGGCTCCGCATCACACTTAGAAATATAGCACATTGCGCACATTGCACTAAAGCGGATACTGCGCAGGAGGCGTAGCTAGTAACAGTGTCATATTGGATATGTATCTATCAGTAGGGCCCCAAATTTGTCTCGTCTGAAATATTTTTAAATCAATGGTCATATATATGCTTTCAGCTCTTCAAAATAATTATATGAAGTAATTAAAAATATACTGATACCATATTTTTCCGGCCTCGTTCAGTTGCGGTGAGATTAAATACAAGTACACCAGGTAGAATTCATTTTTTTATTGTAATGTAATAAACGTTATTTAATTTATATTTTTGTATTAATTTAAATCAGAACAATAAGGATTTGACGTATGTAACATTTTTATTTGTTTAGCAGCAATGAACAAATCCTTCAAGGTCACTTTTAGAATCAACCAATAACAAAAACAAAAACCATTAGTTTTTTAGAGATCTTTTTTAGTTCAGATCAACAAAGATGAAATTTTTTAAAATAAATTTAGTTTATGGATCGATGATTTACAAACCGAAGGACTTTTTTTCAGCTGACCATTAAAAAAAAAAGATAAAGTTTATTTCCACCAATTTTTCGATCAACTATTAGCCAAAATAATATATTTTTTATAAGATTATTTTTTAGATCGACCATTAACAAAAAAGAAAGTTTTTTTCTTTCAAGATCACTTTTTGGTCCAACTATTAATTTAAGTATTCTCTTACATAAAAACTTTTTTGGATTCACCATAGACAAAAAAACTTTTTATCGATATCGACCATAACCGACAATAACATTTTTTTTGTAAGAATACTTTTCGGATCAACCGTTCATAAAAGTCACATTTTTTTAAAATAATTTTTTTGATCGATCATTAATACAAATATGCACTTTTTTATTTGATTTCTTTCAGACCAAAAAACTTTTACTCAAACGGCCGTCGGCAAACATTATAATTATTTTTATAAAATCTTTCTTTCAAACTAAATTTTTTTCCCTCAAATCGGCCGTTAACAAAGATGATAATTATTTTCATAAAATAATTTTTTGGAGCAAGTGTAAACAGAATAATATATTTTTTTAAAAGGCCACTTTTTATCGGATCGGTCCTTAACAAAAATAAGATTTTTTTTTAAAGATCACTTTTTGGATCGACGAATAACAATCGAAAATACTTTTTTTGCACCGTTTTTGAATCGACTATACACCAGGTGCTGCTACCGCGGCTCTTGCATTTCGTCGTTGGGATTTTTTATCGGACTTCTTAGTTACTAATTCCACAATTTCATTGTCGCTGAGTGATTCTGATGTTCGGGTTTCGTCCTCACGAATTGAATCTTCGATATCGCCTTCAGGTACAGAAATACCGGAAATGGGGTCTGTGATCATTAGAAAAGATTCATCTGTCACGTCACCGTCTTTTTCGATGAGTGGGGCGACATGTATTAATTTTTCCCATGCTTTGCGAATACTTAAAGGCTTCACTTCTTCCCACGACGTTGCGATCATTTCACAGCAGTCCTTTAGTGTTAATTCTTTTAGAAGTTTTACCAGTGGTTCTTCGTCATCACGCAATAGAAGTCTTCGAGCCAGGGACCGTTTGTAGAGCTTTTTCGTTGCCTCAATTACCCCCTGGTCCATCGGCTGTATTAGCGGAGTTACGTTTGGAGGGAGGTACTGAACTAAGAAGTCTTCAGCAACTGCGTTAAGTTCATCAGCTGAGGGGTGCGAGGGAGCATTATCAAGAATGAGTAGAACTTTTCCATGTTCACCTGAATCGGCTTGTTTCTTCCTTACCGAGGGAATGAAACATTGAGTGTACCTGTAAATGTAACATATTCGCTCATATAAAGTAGGTCATGTACAATTTCATAATTATTTATTACAGAAGCTTATAACTTACCACTCCATAAATAAGAATCGATTCATCCATGCACTACTCTGGGCTTTGTAAACCACAGGCAAAGACGCAATTCCCTTGAAGCACCGAGGATTTTTATACTTCCCGATAACCAGGGGAGTAATTTTATGTGTTCCAGCCGCATTGGCACATACCATGACAGTTACTCGCTCTTTATTAACTTTCCGACCAGGCGCTTCATTTTCAACATCGGCTGCGAGAGTTTTACGTGGCAAGGAACGCCAATTCCATCCAGTCTCATCAGCGTTGTAGATATTTTCCAGCAGGTATTCATTCGCAATTTGAAATCGCAAAAAGTTGTCCCGGAACTAGTCTGCAGCCTCTGTATCGGCGGATAGTTTCTCTCCCTTTATTGACAGTTGTCGAATGCCATGCCGCCGTTTGAACTTTTCCAGCCATCCAGTACTGGTCTTGACGTTAAAACCATAATTTTATATATACGCAAAATGCTTATTATTCTTGGCGATTATCACTGCATTAAGTGCATAAGCTGTAATTAGGATGAGCAAAATGAAAGAAAATAAATGGATAAGGGGTTATTAAAAGCTGTCAAACAAGTTTTCTGGTTTTGCACTTTCAAATACAAAAAATGATACATAAATAAGGGGAATTAACAATAAAGTAAGTTAAATGATGCACTATACATAATGGCAAGATGCGAAATCAGGTCACGCTACTTGAATATTAGGGGGAAAAAATACCGTTTACCAACCCATGATTTTTTTTACTTAAGAAAATGCCAAACTAATGCATAATAATCGCAAGGAAAAAAACACTCCAAAACATTAAGACGCACTTAATTAATAGAAAAAAAACCTATGCGTTAAGCCATGATTTTTTTCGCAAAGCTTAAAGCACGTTTTTCATCAAAATTTGACTAACTAACCTTCTGTGTCAGTTTTTATTGTACCAATGTCGAGTATGGAATTCTTTCTTCTGGTCCAGAGAACAAAAATTGATACATTTACATTTGGAATAGTATTCGACGTTCATCATTAAACAATTTTATGGAAGCCGTTTCTTAATCGACATTTATAAAAAAAAAGTATACGTACCTTAAAATTCTGCGGACCACCTAACTTTTCATTGAAAATTAGAACTTCTCGCAAACAAGGGGACCATTAATAGGATCTCCCATCTGACGTCTTTGATGAAACCACATTGATATCGCTTTTTCACGTTCTGGAAATTCGTACGCCTCAACGACTTTTTCTTCTTTAACATTTTTGAACTCTCTGACAACCCCAAATTTAGTATTTCCTCTTTTTTTTTTTCATCCGAGAAATACTAGCCTCAGAAACCGCATATTTTTTTGCAAGAACAACACCTGCTTCTCCTTTATTCAATTGCTGACAAATTTCTAATCGGTCGAAATAGGTTAGGTTAACACGTTTTGCTGGTGCCGCCATTTTCCGATTTGCGCCCCAACGTGCCTCCCGTAGCGCCCTGTTATTGCTTAGCGCGCGACGAGCCTGGCGCGAGGGCCCTGGCGCTTCTCCCACTGCGAGCAACACCGATCGATATTCGGCCCATAGTGGGGGAACTTACGTTTACGGAGTTTACGGAAATAGAGACCCTAGTGTATATTAAAGAAATCATTTTTGGATCGTACGCGTACGATCCAAAATTATTTCGCGATCTGTGAATCAATTTATTCATAGATCGCGAAATAATTTTTTTCCCCGAATTTATCCACAACACGTCCCGCGTAAGCACTTCTCACTTCAAAAACTTCGTGCAGACTTTCCGCGGTATGGGTACTTCGAACTATTTATTTATTCACAGATTGCGAAATAATTTTTTTTCCCGAATTTATCTACAAACACGTCTCGCGTATACGCTAGGCAAGTATCTCTTGTGGCGCCGCCAGTTGGCGGTAAATAACAACTCTAGGGTGACAAATGGCTTCCATACCATATGTCAACTTATGTCGAAATGTCAACAGTGCTCACTGAAAATTCTTTAAATGATAAAAAAAAGTCATCAAATCGCAATTGTTGTGTCGTGGGGTGTAATAGTGTTGAGAGAAAAAGTAATGGTGTACATTTTTATACTTTTCCTAATCGACCATGGGAGTCAGAACGAAGGAAATATTGGATAAGTGTTGTCCGTCGTAACACGTAAGTCGCTCTCTTGTTTTGATATTCCACTAATGCTTTTTTCGAAATGGATATAAAAATACATAGTTTTCAAATAAAACAGAAAGCATTTGAATGAAATACTTGTTAATGGCCGATTTGTCACAATTAATCTTATATTTGTTCCAGTTCAGATGGTAAGCCATGGAAACCGAGTAAAAATTCAAGAATTTGCAGTCTTCATTTTTGCGGAGGTGAAAAATCTAACAATCCTGCAAACGATGCATACAATCCAACAATTTTTCCTTCCGTCTACAAAATGACAAAATATTCAAATTCAAAAAGAACAGAGTGATTAACAGTAAGGAGACAAAGGTTGCAGGAAGTCACCGCTGGTTCCACAGCGCTTAACGGGACAGACCTAGTTAGAATTTTCGAAAAATCGATTTTTTTTTATTTCATTTTCAAAAAGTAGAATCTCTTACGAACATTTTCCGCCCAGGTAAATGTAAATCGGACCATTATTCGCCGAAATACAAGACTTTGTAGCACGTCGTGTCTGAGCCATAGGTAAGCAGGTAGCGGACTTCAAGTGCGTTTTTCTCGAAACCATGTTTTTGAAGTCGGTGATCACTGTAGCTCGAGAACGGCTTTACCGATCGGGTTGAAATTTATATCACTTCTTCTATACATGGTAGTCCTCCATATGAACGAAGGATTTTTTTTTGGATAATTATTTTTATTTTTAATAGCAAAAAATGGAACTGATATTTTGGTCAAAAAAACACTTTTGACTTTTAACGGCCGCCATTTTGTGAAAAATGGAAATTTTTCAAAACCCTTCGTTCAACCGGAGCATTATATCATTAACTAAAAATTCCCTCCGTTTTTTTTGTTTCAGATGAGCCGTTGCAGCGTGAGCTTGATCACCGTAAACCGTGTTTTTTTTTGCAGCGTCCTCGGCAATTGACGGTCACCAGCTTATTTCGATATGTATTGCGTTGAAAAAATTGCAACATATACATTACATATGTATCTTTTAAACGGAAGAACTTTTGTTGTGAATTATTTTATCGTTTGACCAAAAAAAATCGGAAAAAAGGCCTTTTTTTTTGACGTTCCAACTAGGTCTGTCCCGTTAATAATTTTTCTGGTAAGTTTAATTTACAATATTCGCCAAAAAAATACTAACTGGATAAATAATTCAGATGTATTATTTCATGAAGGTACAAACGAGATAGGAGTCTCCACTGAAACCATGGGCTCAATGGATGATTGTTCCAACGGAGGGAATAATTTTGATCATGTGGCTACCCAAACCGAACCAATTTTTTTCGATGATTCACCGATACCTAATGATGGCCCATCAACATTGTTTTGCTGGCAGGATTCAGTTACTAATGAAGCTTCCACACAAACATCTATCATCTTGTCAAATAAGTGCCAAGATAAACTGTTGATACCACTACCAAAAAAAACTAAAAATGTTCGCATTGGCCCAGACTATCCATCAAAAACAGGATTTGCAGGATTTGAGGACGTAAAAGACGACACAACGATGAAGCAACTGGGAGGAATATCCTTATCTTTTTTTCACGTGTTACTGGCATTCATTCAACCGCAAGAAAAGGGACAACCAGCCTTTTACAGAATTTTGAACGGAGAGAATAGACTGTTATTGTTTTTAATGAAGATGAAACTTGGATTAAGCTTTGGAGCAATCGGATGCATCTTTAAGGTTTCAAAAACAACTGCTTCGAATATATTTTATGAAATTCTTGAAACTCTCTATGAAAAGACAAAAACTTGGATATTTTGGCCTTCGAGGGAAGCAGTAAAAGAAATTATGCCTTCAGCTTTCAAGGATCATCCTAATTGTCGTGCTATAATAGATTGCACTGAACTTCCCTGTGACACTTCACCAACTATTGAACAACGAATCCATATGTACTCGAGATATAAGAGCGGCTTCACAGTCAAGTTCTTAATTGCTATTTCTCCTACAGGTATGATCACCTTCATTTCTAAAGGATATGGTGGTCGCTCTACTGATGGATTTATTACTAATGATTCCGGATTCATAAGCCTGGTGGAACCTGGTGATGAAATTATGGCAGACAAAGGATTTCCTCAAATAAAAACTGTACTTCTCGAACGTCAGTGTGTAGTCGTAATGCCTCCATTTGCAATGAATCCTCAATTTACAGCGGAAGAAGTTTCTCAGGGTTACTCGATAGCATCGGTTCGAATTCACGTAGAGAGGGCTATTCAACGGGTGAAAATTTTTTGCATTTTACGTCACATTTCTATTGAATTATTAGAATACATAGATAAAATCATGTACATTGCCTGCGTGCTGGCAAATAACAAAGAACCAATTATTCGGTTCGAGGCTCCATACTCGGAATAAAACTTTCATAGAAAACGAGAATTTTTTAAAATATTTATTTTCATAAAATTTTACAGCATAAAAACTTTATAGAAATAACAACGAATTATAAACTTTTGTATTCATAAAATTTCCCATAGTTATTAATAAAAATACTGGTATGTAACTCTTATTTTTATCCTCATTTTTATCCCGTTCATTCGGTTTCTTCCTCCATTCTCGTTTCAAACGACTGAATGTAGTACGAGAAATAAAATTTCTCTATCTTTGGAATAAGAGTACTTAAAAACTCTTCATTCCGTGCAATTTGCAGATAAATAAACTGCAATTTTGAATAAACAAAAAAATGACAAATTTTCACAGCAACGACATACATTGATGCTTGAACTTGAGTATAATACTTGTGACTAGTCAGCAGTTCAATTTTATCGTTCTCACTCCATTTTAAAAACGCAACAAAGCTCTTGCGATTGGGGACGTCGATTATTACTGAGTCTTTACAGGAGTAAGGACATTTTATTTCCAGTAATTCGAAATCAGTTCCGTTAAAAATGAATCCATCCGGACTGCAAGCAAGGAATGGTTGTTTAAGTGAGATTATCAAACCTGATTCATAGACCTCATGCTGAATCAATTTTGAAAAAAAGTCCCTTGCATGAGGTTCTAATTCTAAACCGTAACGCATGGCTTTGTTCGTTATTTTTTTGTACGAATTCCTTTTGAATCTTGAAGCGAGAGATTCGTAGTCTTTTCGTCTTGTTTTAATATGATGGACGTTCTCCCTATAGGTTATTCTTACCCATCGTTTCTCAAACCAAATTGCTGTTTGAGATTGATTTAAAGAATCAAAACAGATATCGATCCATTGCTGCTCATTCACTTTGATGTTCGATTCAAAAAATGAAGAATAATTTTCAGGGCATGTAATTTTTGTCAATTGTCGCGTGCCGTCTTGAAGTGTCTTGTATTCTTGATAATTATAAACATTGAAGACACTTTCTTTTTGCAAATGAAGTAATTTTGAAAACAATTCGCGACAAGATGCTTCTTTTCTTCGCTTAGAGTATTCTTCTTCTTTCTCCTGAATACAAGTTTGTTCAGCTTTCAGCATAGCAATCATCGCACAGTTTTCTTGTCGATGAGCGTCTGATAGATTCTCAACATTTTCATATGTATAAAATGTCTTATCTGCAATATTTCCTTTCTTGGAAGGGAATAGAGTCTCAATCGTACATCCTTTTGCATATTTTTGGAGCTGCTGCTCTGGCGGACGATTCCAGATCATCGGTTCATCAGTTTTCGATGTTGTGTGCTCTTCATTTACGAAAACACACAATGCAGCAACATGTTTACAAAAAAGTACGCCTGCCTTGCACGTACAGTGTGCACTTAGTACAGAGCGTCCATTTTCTTGATCTATCTGTAAGATTATGCATTTTATTGTTTATTATTTGAATTCTCAAAAATTGTGTTATTATCACCACAGTGCAAAAAATTTTGACTTACTTCTACGGTTGGAGAATAAATATTTTCTTTTTTCAAAGTGCTTCGAGCACCCGGCGTTTCCCTCAACACCGAACCACTAATATGTCGATGATTGTCATCGATTATTTCTTTGACATCACTCACGTGAAAACTTTTCACTAATTTTGCACTTTTTGAAATATTTTTGGGACGAAAAATGCTTAAATCTACTGGCTGGAACCCGTTTGTAATTACGTGAGTCATTTTATTTGAATTTCACTGTATAATTGCTTGACAAGTCGTGGCCCGCACGCATTCAGCTGCCCGCCTAAAGTTGCGCGTGAATGCCATAGGGCGGCGCACCAATCGACTCTGACGTGATACTTGCCTAGCGTATAAACACTTATTCTCACTTCGAAAACTCCGTTAAGACTTTGCGTGGTATAAGTAAAGAAAGATGAAACGGAATGGCCAATCACAAGCTCGGAAGGCGTCAAGAGGCGTCAAGTTCATTGTGTCGTATACAGACATGCCAATACTTCGATGTCAGCATAATCTTGAGCCTGTGCAAAGTTTTTTCTCAGCAAATACGGCATCAATCGTGCTGATTTAAGGCTCAATCGAAGTATTCTTTCGTAATAAATCTCCAGTTCAATTTTCAAATCATCATATGCCTCCTGAGCTTCATAATTAAAGAAAATGAATTTCAGTTTTTACCCTCACCACGGCGAATCGTTTTATTCAGAGATAATATACTCGGGCGAGCCGCGGGCTAACAGACGACAGAGCTGTCAATGCACTTGTCCCGAGACTCTGCCGAGTCTCTTGATATAAATGGTATGCTCGCACATCACGCACTTTGCAATTTTAAACTTCACCCAAACTCTCCGTTTCAATTTTTTTTCTATTATTTCAAAAACATTTATTAAAATTGCTCGCACGTCCCGCACTTCGTTATGTCGAAACTCCGTTCAAACTTTCCGCTGCGTCGGTACCGAGAAAAGAGAGAGAAAAGTAGTTGTGACCAATCGCAGCTCGTTGCTCTCGTTGCCAGAGACCGGCTTTCATGTAAATGGGTTTTGATGGGCATCAAAACGCCTTTGATTGTGTCATATATAGATACGTCGAATCCTTCTGTTACAGAACATTGAGGGCTCAGTGGTGTGATTGCGGGCGTGCATGAGTGACCGAGAGAGTGCGACGATAGAGGGCAGGCAAATATGAGGACGAGCGCGTGACGATGAATGACTGGGAATGGAATGAGTGTGCGCATGCGTGAGAGGAAAGCGAAGAGAGAGAGAGGAGGCGAGGCGAGAGAGGACTGTGCGAAAACGAGAGTGCGAGTGGGCAGATCGAGCGACGAGTACCGCGGCGCGTTTATGAGTGCTTGTTCGCGAACCGTTTTTGTCGAAACCATTAGTCAATCTTCTTACGGCCATATTGGTCTTTAGCATTAATAAAGTTATTGTTCAGCATCAGCGACGAGGTGTCTGAAATTATTTTGCACCCTAATTTCCCGAAATCCCACGCTTATAAAAAAATCAGAAGTGGGATTCGAAAAAGGTGTACGGGGAATGTGCGATCATGGCAAACGCGCAGGAGTTCGAGAACTTTTTCCGAAGATCGTTACGAACGGTGGCTGAAAACGCGAACGCAAATCAATTAGACAATGCGGAGCTTGTCGAACGCGAGATCGAACGTATGCGTCAAGAATTCGAGGCTGATCAGGTCAACGCGGATGGTTCGCGATTACGGGCATCGTTAGATCGTGCCAGTATCAAAAATGGCGACGACCACCTGTTAACACGTGGGCTGAGCGAGTCAAGCGGGTCGGAAGTTCGCGAGCACGTGACGCCGGCGCAAGCGCGCGACGATAGTAGTGACCACGGTGATCAAGCACGTGGCGACAGTAACGACCACGGTGATCGCGGGATAGCCGAAGTGCGCGGGTCCGTACTTGCAGGGGCACTTAACGATTCAATATGCGAGGCACTAAACGATGCCCGTGCCACTGAAGAAACTTTACGACGGCTTATTGCGCGCATGGCGCTAAACGCGCAACCGCGCGCTGACGTACCACTGTACCATATCATACCCGACCTTAGCAAAAACATCGAGGAGTTCCGAGGTGACGGAAAGGGTACTACGGCCCAAGAGTGGATTGAGAACGTTGCATCGATGCAACACATTCATCAATGGCCAGATAACTATGCGCTAGAGACAGCGAGAATGCACTTGACCGGCGGAGCCAAGGAATGGTATAGAGGACGGGCGAGTCAATTCCAGACGTAGCAGGCGTTCGACACAGCGTTTCGGCATACCTTTTGCGTGGTTACAAGTACGGGAGATAAGTACAAAAAAATGGTGAGCCATGTGCAAAATAGAGGAGAGGCGCTGGGGGAATACTTTCACTCAAAAGTGCGGTTGTGTCGTGATTTAGGACTGGATCTGAGGGACACTAAAGAACAAGTAATGGACAGGCTTTGGTCCCATAAGGTACGCGTGTCATTAATGGCAAAGCCACACTACTCCTTGGACGATTTATTACACGACTTAATCACGAACGAGCGGGTGTTGGAACAGCGAGCGACGCACACGCGGTTGAATCGAGAAATAGCGTGACCGAATACGAGACGTGAGAATGCGAGTGATACTAGTGGCAATAACGAATCAAAAAACACGATCGGAACTGACATGCGCGCGGCGTATCGCCCTCCGATACGAAACAGCGACGGGGAGCTCAAGTGTTATAACTGCGGGAAATTCGGACATATCGCGCGGGACTGTCCGGAGCCTCGCAGAGAGCTCAAGTGTTTGAAGTGCAACAAGGTCGGTCATACGGCATCGCATTGTAACGCGGGACCACGTGAAGCAAATACCCGTCTGATAAACGAACATGATGACGGGAGTGCGGTAGCTAAATACATTAAAACAATAAAAGCCGGGGACAGTGAGATAGAAGTGCAAATTGACCCGGGCAGCTCTGACTGCACCATTAAGTCGACGTGTGTACTTCTTAATGGATTCAACGTGATTCCGACTGCGAATTGGCTAAAACCTTTTGGGCCGCCCGAATATCGCGTCGCGTCACCGGGAATAATAAAAGTAGACGTGAGCGTGGACGGGGTGTTAGTGCCGGAGGTCACGATCCGCGTCGTGCCAGACGACACGCAAGCGTGTAACGTCCTCATCGGTCGTACGTACACGGAAAGACCGTGGGTATAATATACCAAATGCGGGGATAAACTCGAATTCGAATTGCGCGAAGAAGCACTACAAATGATCATCGACACAATCGACGCCGGGCCGAATATTGACATTTGTGCAAATGAGGACGACACGATACCGGTCGCGGAAATAAAGTTATTGAACGTATCGAGTGGTAACACGACTCACGATTTCGTCGTTATGAATATTAGTCGTGAGAACCGCGGAGTAGAAAAGGGACAGTGCCTCGTGTGTGGAGAAATCCAGGAATTACCGATACAGGAATAAAGAGAGACACGTCGAGATATCGTCGCGAGTGACCTTGTAGTGGGCAGCGACCAACCGAGCGAGGTGATAACCGGGTTAGTGAGCATCTTCAACGATTTTCGGGATTGCGTAGCGCTGAATATAAACGAGATTGGGAAGGCGACGTCACTGGAAATAGATATTGTGGAAAAAGCCAATAGCCGACCGGTCAGCTCTAAGCCCTACCGTGCCAGCCCAGGTGAGCGAGAAGAAATGCGGAAGATCATGAAGGAGTGGCGCGACGCGGGCATCATTCAAGACACGGAATCACCATATGCGAGTCTTGTCTTACTAGTCAAAAAAAGGGATGGGAGTTCACGTATGGTCGTAGCTTTTCGCCGACTGAATAAGCAAACGGAGTGAGTTCACTTTCCGCTACCGAGTTTGGATGACCATCTCGCTTTAATTCGCGACAGCAGTGTATTCATTACTCTAGACTTAGCTTACGGCTGTCTACAGATCCCGCTAAAACTACGTGCGCGTGCAAAAACGGCTATCATCACTCCGGACGAAACCGCAGAATTTACCAGGATGATTTTCGGGCTGATGAACGGACCAGCGTATTTCTCGAAGGTTATGCACCGGGATCTAGGTCCCCTACGTGATAATATAGTGCTGTATTACTTAGACGACATCTTCATGCCGGGACGTGACTGGGGAGACCTGCGTGAAAAACTAATTAAAACATTGAGTGCCTTACGACGTGTCGGCTTGACAATTAAACTAAGCAAGTGCCGATTTTTACAAAAAACGCGTCAGTTATCTGGGGTTTGAAATCGGGCAAAACGGTATCGAACCCGGTGAGTCCAAAGTTCGAGCGATTGCGGAATTTCCGACGCCACGTAACACCACGGAAGTGCGATTCTTGGGGATGGCGAGTTTTTTTCGACGGTTTGTGCCTCGATTCGCGCAATTAGCAGCCCCATTACACGTGCTGCTGAAGCAACACGCATCCTTCAAGTGAGGGAAATACGAACATAATGCGTTCGAAGCCGTCAAGAACGCACTGACAAGCCAGCCAGTGCTACAACCGTTCGACCCCAATTGGGAGATTCAGCTCCACACTGACGCGAGCATGGAAGGACTGGGAGCCCTCCTGCTACAAAAAAGCGATAACGGGCTTTGGCAGCTTACATACGCAATCAGCCGCAGAACGAGTCAACCCGAACGGAATTACCACTCGAGTAAATTAGAACTCCTCGCAATAGTTTGGGCAGTGACACGACTCAGACCACTTATACTCAACGTTCCGTTTACCGTAATCACGGACTGCCAGGCCCTCGTACACATCAACATGGTGCGTACGACCAATCGGCAGGTGGTACGGTGGATTAGCAGTTTCTCTGAGTTCGATTTTAATATTGAGCATAGACCAGGCGGAAGGATGGAGCACGCAGACGCTCTCAGCCGGGCCTCGGTGACAACGGAAGCTATCGACCTAGGTGGGGTGCTGTTAACAGCCAACAACGCAGACGAAACCTCGCTATATCAGTACGCAGATGAAGAAATAAAGAAAAAACGCGATATATTGAGAAAAGACGAACGTGCGCGAACCGCGGACGAATACGAACAAGTGCGGGGATACGCGCTCGTAAACGATTTAGTGTTGAAGACAGGAGGAGGGCAGGGTCGACTGTTAGTGCCTCGCGCCATGCGGAAAAGTGTCGTGGTACGATATCACGATTGTAGGAGCCACCCCGGGGTGGATCGGACATGTGCCATGATTGCCAAAGACTTTTACTTTCCGGGCCTGAAACTCTACGTACGCAGACATATTCAGGCGTGCTTACCGTGTGCACTCGCGAAAAATCGAAGGGGTCTTCCGCGAGGCGAATTACACTCAATTCTCCCGGGGGAACGGCCGTTCGCACTAGTCTACGTGGACCACACAGGCCCTTTCATCATGTCGAAATCCGGAAATAAGTATATCCTAGTCATTATCGATAATCTAACCAAATATGTGATACTACACGCAACGAGAGACACGAAAACAAGGGGGGTAATAAAGGCGCTCCAACAGCTAGTGATGAACTTCGGACCCCCGCATCGCATAGTGAGCGACCGAGGCACGTGCTTCACGGCAAAGCAGTTCGCAGCATTCTGCGAACTGCACGGCATCCGGCATACGCTAAATTCGCCAAGACACCCCCGCGCAAATGGCTTGGTGGAATGGATGAATAGTACACTCACAACTGCATTACAGATTAGTCTTCGTGACAGCGAGGGTCGAGATTGGGAGTTGAGACTCAAAAAAATTCAGTGCGATCTCAACGACGCGCCGAATGCAACGTCAACGATGAGCCCGTTTGAATTTGTATACGGGTACTCCGCCAGGGGGGAAGCGGGCGGTCTTCAAGAAGTGATCGACCCGGAAGGGGCGTACACACCCCCCCAGGAGCTTCAGCAACAGGCCCGCGAACAAATCATAGCTAGCCAAGAGGCCATGAAGGCTCGCTACGAGGCCACTAGAATACGGAACCCGGAGTTTACCCCGGGAGACATCGTATACATGCGCGCTGCCAAGAGCTGCACTGGTGAGAGTACCAAATTGCAGAATCGCTACCGTGGACCGCTGTCGATACTCGACAAGTTACCGGGCGACACGTATCGGGTGGCTGATTTACAGGAGAACAAGGGGTGCAGGTATGCAAGTACGGCGCACGCAAGCCAGTTAAAACAATGGCGGCCACACGACGACGAATCAGCCAGCGACGAGAGCGAAAGCGAGAGCGACATCGAGACCACCATCAGCGTAGAAACAGTCGAACACGAATCGACACACGAACAAGAGATGAACGAGCAGCACGAAGCGGATTTGCCCGTAACGGCTAAGCTTCGACCACATCGTGAAAAAAAACGTCCAAAATATTTAGAAGACTTCGTGTAATGGCCTGTTCGAGGACGAACAGTAATACAAGATGGTCGAGTGTTACAGAACATTGAGGGCTCAGTGGTGTGATTGCGTGCGTGCATGAGTGACCGAGAGAGTGCGACGATAGAGGGCAGGCAAATATGAGGACGAGCGCGTGACGATGGATGACTGGGAATGGAATGAGTGTGCGCATGCGTGAGAGGAAAGCGAAGAGAGAGAGAGGAGGCGAGGTGAGAGACGACAGTGCGAAAACGAGAGTGTGGGTGGGCAGATCGAGCGACGAATACCGCGGCGCGTTTATAAGTCCTTGTTCGCGAACCGTTTTTGTCGAAACCATTAGTCAATCTTCTTACGGCCATATTGGTCTTTAGCATTAATAAAGTTATTGTTCAGCATCAGCGACGAGGTGTCTGAAATTGTTTTGAACCCTAATTTCCCGAAAACCCCACGCTTATAAAACTTCGATGTATTAGTATTTTTTACATAATCTTGAGCCTGTGCAAAGATTTTTCTCAGTAACTACGCCACCGATCATGCTGATTTTGGGCTCAATCGAAAGAGAATTTCTTAATTAGTCTCGAGCTAAAATTTCAAGCCATCAAATGACTCCTGAGCTTCGTAAATTAACAAAATGACATGCCAATTTGGCTGTTGTTCCGAAAGGGACACTTCGATTTAAGTACGTAGCTTTTGCATACGTAAAGAGGGGGTTAAAAAGAGATCAAACTTAAAATTTCAACCGCGGCAAATAATTTTTTCCATTTGGGTTATGATTTTTTGTGTTATGGTCTGGACTTTGGTATCAACTTAGAGACTCGAATATTATAGTGTTTGAGATTTGGAATACGATTCAAACGCTGGGGATTGAAACTTGAGAGGGTTATAACTTTTCGCAATCGATATATAATTTGAAAGTAAGTGACAAGTTAAACCTACAGAATTCGAACCTGAAAGGTTCGTTCCTTTTGAAATTTAAATACTATTTATAACCGTTCTGCACGCGGAAATGCTATTCAAAGCGGGGCAGTTCAACCCCGGGAGGATTTTAACCGTTTTGCACGCGGAAATACTATTCAAACGCGGGCCGGTTCAAACCCGGAGGGTTTTTAACAGTTCTGCACGTGGAAATACTATTCAAAAGCGAGATAGTTCAAATCCGGGGGGTTTTTAACCATTTCGCACGCGGAAATACTACTCAAATGCGGGGTGGTTCAAACCCTAGGGGGTTTTTTTTGCCGTTTTGCACGCGGAAATACCATTTAAACGTGGGGTTATTCAAACCCGGGGGGTTTTTAACCGCTTTGCACGCGGAAATACTATTCAAGCGCGGGGTGGTTCAAACCCGCGGGGTTTTTAACCGTTTTGCACGCGGAAATACTATTCAAACGCGGGGTGTTTCAAATCCGGAGGGTTTTTAACAGTTTGGCACGCGGAAATACTATTCAAACGCGGGGTGATTCGAACCCGGGGGGGTTTTAACCGTTTTGCATGCGGAAATACTATTCAAATGCGGGGTGGTTCAAACCCGGGGGCATTTTAACCGTTTTGCAAGCGGAAATACTATTCAAACGCGGAGTTGTTCAAACCCGGAGGGTTTTTAACCGTTCTGCACGCGGAAATACTATTCAAACGCGAGGTGGTTCAAACCCGGGGGGTTTTTAACCGTTTCGCACGCGGAAATACTATTCAAACGCGGGGTGGTTCAAACCCGAGGGGTTTTTTTTGCCGTTTTGCACGCGGAAATACCATTTAAACGCGGGGTTATTCAAACCCGGGGGGTTTTTAACCGCTTTGCACGCGGAAATACTATTTAAGCGCGGGGTGGTTCAAACCCGCGGGGTTTTTAACCGTTTTGCACGCGGAAATACTATTCAAACGTGGGGTGTTTCAAATCCGGAGGGTTTTTAACAGTTTGGCACGCGGAAATACTATTCAAACGCGGGGTGATTCGAACCCGGGGGGTTTTTAACCGATTTGCATGCGGAAATACTATTCAAATGCGGGGTGGTTCAAACCCGGGGGCATTTTAACCGTTTTGCAAGCGGAAATACTATTCAAACGCGGAGTTGTTCAAACCCAGAGGGTTTTTAACCGTTCTGCACGCGGAAATACTATTCAAACGCGAGGTGGTTCAAACCCGGGGGGTTTTTAACCGTTTTGCAGGCGGAAATACTATTCAAACGTAGGGTGGTTCAAACCCAGAGTGTTTTTAACCGTTTTGCATGCGGAAATATTATCCAAATGCGGGATGGTTCAAACCCGGGGTATTTTTTACCGTTTTGCTCGCGGAAATACTATTCAAAGCGGGGCGGTTCAAACGCGGGGGGTTTTTAACCGTTTTGCACGTGGAAATACCATTAAAACGCGGGGTGGTTCAAGCCCTGGGGGTTTTTAACCGTTTTGCACGTGGAAATACTATTCAAACGCGGGGTGGTTCAAACCCGGGGGGTTTTTAACCGTTGTGCACGCGGAAATACTATTCAAACGCGGGATGATTTAAACCCGGGGGGTTTTAAACCGTTTTGCATGCGGAAATACTATTCAAACGCGGGGTGGTTCAAACCCTGGGGGTTTTTAACCGTTTTTCACGCGCAAATAATATTCAAACGCGGGGCGGTTCAAACTCGGGGGGTTTTTAACCGTTTTGCACGCGGAAATACTATTCAAACGCGAAGTTGTTCAACCCCAGGGGGTTTTTAAATGATTTGCACGCGGAAATACTATTCAAATGCGGGGTGGTTTAAACCCTAGGGGTTTTTAATCGTTTTGCATACGGAAATACTATTCAAAGCGGGGTGGTTCAAACCCGCGGGGTTTTTAACCGTTTTGCACGCGGAAATACTATTTAAACGCAGGGTGATTCACACCTGGCGGGTTTTTAACCGTTTTGTACGCGGAAATAGTATTCAAACGCGGCGTGGTTCAAACCCGGGGGCATTTTAACTGTTATGCACGCGAAAATACTATTGAAACGCGGAGTGGTTCAATCCCGGAGGGTTCTTAACCCTTCTGCACGCAGAAATACTATTCAATCGCGAGATGGTTCAAACCCGGGGGGTTTTTAACCGTTTCGAACGCGGAAATACTATTCAAATGCGGAGTGGTTCAAACCCGAGGCGTTTTTTACCGATTTGCATGCGGAAATACTATTCAAAGCGGGGCGGTTCAAACCCGGGGGGTTTTTAACCGTTTTACACGCGGAAATATTATTCAAACGCGGGGCGGTTCATACCCGGGGGGTATTTAACCGTTTTGCACGCGGAGATACTATTTAATTGCGGGGTGGTTCAAACCCGGGGGGTTTTTCACCGTTTTGCATTCGGAAATATTATTCATAAGCGGAGTGCTTCAAACCCGGGGGTTTTTTAACAGTTTGGTACGCGGAAATACTATTCAAACGCGGGGTGATTCAAACCCGGGGGTTTTTAATCGTTTTGCACGCGGAAATACTGTTCAAACGCGGGGTGGTTCAAACCTGGGGGGTTTTTAACCGTTTTGCACGCGGAAGTACTATTCAAACGCGGGCTGATTTAAATCCGGTGGGTTTTTAACAGTTTTGCACGCGGAAACAATATTCAAACGCGTGGTGGTTCAAACCCAGGGACATTTTAACAGTTGTGCACGCGGAAATACTATTCAAACACGAGGTGGTTAAAACCCGGGGAGTTTGTAACCGTTTCGCACGCGGAAATACTATTCAAATGCGTGGTGGTTCAAACCCGAGGGGTTTTTTACCGTTTTGCTCGCGGAAATAATATTCAAAGCGGGGCGGTTCAAACCAGGGGGGTTTTAACCGTTTTGCACGCGGAAATACCATTCAAACGCGGGGCGGTCCAAACCCGGGGGGTTTTTAACCGCTTTGCACGTGGAAATACTATTCAAACGCGGGGTGGTTCAAACCCTGGGGGTTTTTAACCGTTTTGCACGTGGAAATACTATTCAAACGAGGGGCAGTTTAAAACCGGGGGGTTTTTAACCGATTTGCACGCGGAAATACTATTCAAATGCGGGGTGGTTTAAACCATAGGGATTTTAACCGTTTTGCACGCGAAAATACTATTCAAATGCGGGGTGGTTCAAACCCGAGGGGTTTTTTACCGTTTTTCACGCGGAAATACTATTCAAAGCGGGGCGGTTCAAACCCGGGGGGTTTTTAACCGTTTTACACGCGGAAATACTATTCAAACGCGGGGCGGTTAAAACCCGGGTGGGTTTTCAACCGTTTTGTACGCGGAGATACTATTTAAGCGGGGGGTGGTTCAAACCCGGGATGTTTTTAACCGTTTGGCACTCGGAAATATTATTCAAACGCGGAGTGGTTCAAACCCGGGGGTTTTTTAACAGTTTGGTACGCGGAAATACTATTCAAACGTGGGGTGGTTCAAACCCGGGGGTTTTTAATCGTTTTGCACGCGGAAATACTGTTCAAACACGGGGTGGTTCAAACCCGGGGGGTTTTTAACGGTTTTGCATGCGGAAATACACTTCAAACGCAGGCTGATTTAAATCCGGGGTGTTTTTAACTGTTTTGCACGCGGAAATGGTATTCAAACGCGGGGTGGTTCAA
The DNA here is from genome assembly GCA_963989365.1 of Rhimphoctona megacephalus. Lineage (NCBI taxonomy): Eukaryota > Metazoa > Arthropoda > Insecta > Hymenoptera > Ichneumonidae > Rhimphoctona > Rhimphoctona megacephalus. The sequence continues at coordinate 5,861,215 of OZ022415.1, read as the reverse complement.
ATCCAGGAGCATTTTAACAGTTGTGCACTCGGAAATACTATTCAAACGCGGAGTGCTTCAAACCCGGAGGGTTTTTAACCGTTTTGCACGCGGAAATACTATTCAAACGCGAGGTGGTTCAAATCCGGGGGGTTTTTCACCGTTTCACACGCGGAAATACTATTCAAATGCGTGGTGGTTCAAACCAGAGAGGTTTTTTACCGTTTTGCACGCGGAAATACTATTCAAAGCGGGCTGATTTAAATCCGGGGGGTTTTTAACCGTTTTGCACGCGGAAATACTATTCAAACGCGGGCTGATTTAAATCCGGGGGGGTTTTAACCGTTTTTTACGCGGAAATACAATTCAAACGTGAGCTGATTTAAATCCGGGGGGTTTTTAATCGCTTTGCACGCGGAAATAGTATTCAAACGCGGGGTGGTTCAAATCCAGGGGCATTTTAACAGTTGTGCACACGGAAATACTATTCAAACGCAGAGTGGTTCAAACCCGCAGCGTTTTTAACCGTTCTGCACGAGGAAATACTATTCAAACGCGAGGTGGTTCAAACACGGGGGGTTTTTAACCGTTTCGCACGCGGAAATACTATTCAAATGCGTGGTGGTTCCAATCCAAGGGGTTTTTTACCGTTTTGCATGCGGAAATACTATTCAAACGTGGGCTGATTTAAATCCGGGTGATCTTTAACCGTTTTGCACGCGGAAATAATATTCAAACGCGGCGTGATTCAAACCCGGGGGGTTTCTAACCGTTTTGCACGCGGAAATACTATTCAAACGCGGGGTGATTTAAACCCGGGGAGTTTTTAACCGTTTTGCACGCGGAAATACTATTCAAACGCAGGGTAGTTCAAACCCTGGGGGTTTTTAATCGTTTTGCACGCGGAAATACTATTCAAACGCGGGGCGGTTCAAACCCGGGGGCATTTTAACTGTTGTGTACGCGAAAATACTACTCAAACGCAGAGTGGTTCAAACCCGGAGGGTTTTTAACCGTTCTGCACGCGGAAATACTATTCAAACGCGAGGTGATTCAAACCCGGGGTGTTTTTAACCGTTTCGAACGCGGAAATACTATTCAAATATGGGGTGGTTAAAACCCGAGTGGTTTTTTACCGTTTTGCACGCGGAAATACTATTTAAAGCGGGGCGGTTCAAACCCGCGGGGTTTTTAACCGTTTTACACGCGGAAATACTATTCAAACGCGGGGCGGTTCAAACCCGGGGGGTTTTTAACCGTTTTGCACGCTGAAATACTATTTAAGCGCGGGGTGGTTCAAAGCCGAGGGGTTTTTAACCGTTTTGCACTCGGAAATTTTATTCAATCGCGGAGTGGTTCAAACCCGGGGGTTTTTTTAACAGTTTGGTACGCGGAAATACTATTCAAACGCGGGGTGGTTCAAACCCGGAGGGTTTTTAACCGTTTTGCATGCGGAAATACTATTCAAACGCGAGGTGGTTCAAACACGGGGGGTTTTTAACCGTTTCGCACGCGGAAATACTATTCAAATGCGTGGTGGTTCAAATCCGAGGGGTTTTTTACCGTATTGCACGCGGAAATACTATTCAAACGCGGGGCGGTTTAATCCCGAGGAGTTTTAACCGTTTTGCACGCGGAAATACTATTCAAACGCGGGCTGGTTTAAATCCTCGGGGTTTTTAACCGTTTTGCACGTGGAAATACTATTCAAAGCGGGGCGGTTCAAACCCGAGGGGTTCTTTACCGTTTTGCACACGGAAATACTATTCAAAGCGGGGCGGTTCAAACCCGGGGGGTTTTTAACCGTTTTGCATGCGGAAATACACTTCAAACGCAGGCTGATTTAAATCCGGGGTGTTTTTAACTGTTTTGCACGCGGAAATGGTATTCAAACGCGGGGTGGTTCAAATCCAGGAGCATTTTAACAGTTGTGCACTCGGAAATACTATTCAAACGCGGAGTGCTTCAAACCCGGAGGGTTTTTAACCGTTTTGCACGCGGAAATACTATTCAAACGCGAGGTGGTTCAAATCCGGGGGGTTTTTCACCGTTTCACACGCGGAAATACTATTCAAATGCGTGGTGGTTCAAACCAGAGAGGTTTTTTACCGTTTTGCACGCGGAAATACTATTCAAAGCGGGCTGATTTAAATCCGGGGGGTTTTTAACCGTTTTGCACGCGGAAATACTATTCAAACGCGGGCTGATTTAAATCCGGGGGGGTTTTAACCGTTTTTTACGCGGAAATACAATTCAAACGTGAGCTGATTTAAATCCGGGGGGTTTTTAATCGCTTTGCACGCGGAAATAGTATTCAAACGCGGGGTGGTTCAAATCCAGGGGCATTTTAACAGTTGTGCACACGGAAATACTATTCAAACGCAGAGTGGTTCAAACCCGCAGCGTTTTTAACCGTTCTGCACGAGGAAATACTATTCAAACGCGAGGTGGTTCAAACACGGGGGGTTTTTAACCGTTTCGCACGCGGAAATACTATTCAAATGCGTGGTGGTTCCAATCCAAGGGGTTTTTTACCGTTTTGCATGCGGAAATACTATTCAAACGTGGGCTGATTTAAATCCGGGTGATCTTTAACCGTTTTGCACGCGGAAATAATATTCAAACGCGGCGTGATTCAAACCCGGGGGGTTTCTAACCGTTTTGCACGCGGAAATACTATTCAAACGCGGGGTGATTTAAACCCGGGGAGTTTTTAACCGTTTTGCACGCGGAAATACTATTCAAACGCAGGGTAGTTCAAACCCTGGGGGTTTTTAATCGTTTTGCACGCGGAAATACTATTCAAACGCGGGGCGGTTCAAACCCGGGGGCATTTTAACTGTTGTGTACGCGAAAATACTACTCAAACGCAGAGTGGTTCAAACCCGGAGGGTTTTTAACCGTTCTGCACGCGGAAATACTATTCAAACGCGAGGTGATTCAAACCCGGGGTGTTTTTAACCGTTTCGAACGCGGAAATACTATACAAATATGGGGTGGTTAAAACCCGAGTGGTTTTTTACCGTTTTGCACGCGGAAATACTATTTAAAGCGGGGGGTTCAAACCCGCGGGGTTTTTAACCGTTTTACACGCGGAAATACTATTCAAACGCGGGGCGGTTCAAACCCGGGGGGTTTTTAACCGTTTTGCACCCTGAAATACTATTTAAGCGCGGGGTGGTTCAAAGCCGAGGGGTTTTTAACCGTTTTGCACTCGGAAATTTTATTCAATCGCGGAGTGGTTCAAACCCGGGGGTTTTTTTAACAGTTTGGTACGCGGAAATACTATTCAAACGCGGGGTGGTTCAAACCCGGAGGGTTTTTAACCGTTTTGCATGCGGAAATACTATTCAAACGCGAGGTGGTTCAAACACGGGGGGTTTTTAACCGTTTCGCACGCGGAAATACTATTCAAATGCGTGGTGGTTCAAATCCGAGGGGTTTTTTACCGTTTTGCACGCGGAAATACTATTCAAACGCGGGGCGGTTTAATCCCGAGGAGTTTTAACCGTTTTGCACGCGGAAATATTATTCAAACGCGGGCTGGTTTAAATCCTCGGGGTTTTTTACCGTTTTGCACGTGGAAATACTATTCAAAGCGGGGCGGTTCAAACCCGAGGGGTTCTTTACTGTTTTGCACACGGAAATACTATTCAAAGCGGGGCGGTTCAAATCCCGGGGGTTTTTAACCGTTTTACACGCGGAAATACTATTCAAACGCGGGGCTGTTCAAACCCGCGGGGTTTTAAACCGTTTTGCACGCAGAAATACTATTCAAACGCGGGGTGGTTCAAACCCGGGGGGTTTTTAACCGTTTTGCACGCGGAAATACTATTTAAGCGCGGAGTGGTTCAAACCCGGGGGGTTTTTATCCGTTTTGCACTCGAAAATATTATTCAAACGCGGAGTGGTTCAAACCCGGGGGTTTTTTAACAGTTTGGTACGAGGAAATATTATTCAAACGCGGGGTGGTTCGAACCCGGTGATTTTTAATCGTTTTGCACGCGGAAATACTGTTCAAACGCGGGGTGGTTCAAACCCGAGGGGTTTTTAACCGTTTTGCACGCGGAAATACTATTCAAACGCGGGCTGATTTAAATCCGGTGTTTTTTTAACCGTTTTGCGCGCGGAAATAGTGTTCAAACGCGGGGTGATTCAATCCCGGGGGTTTTTAACCGTTTTGCACGCGGAAATACTAATCAAACGCGGAGTGGTTCAAACCCGGGTGTTTTTCAACCGTGTTGCACGTAGAAATACTATTCAAACGCGGGCTGGTTTAAATCCTGGGCGTTTTTAACCGTTTTGCACGCGGAAATACTATTCAAACGCGGGGTGGTTCAAACCCTGGGGGTTTTTAACCGTTTTGCACGCGGAAATACTATTCAAACGAGGGGCGGTTTAAATCCGGGGGTTTTTAACCGTTTTGCACGCGGAAATACTATTCAAATGCGGGGTGCTTTAAACCCTAGGGGTTTTTAACCGTTTTGCACGCGGAAATACTATTCAAATACTGGGTGGTTCAAACCCGCGGGGTTCTTTACCGTTTTGCACGCGGAAATACTATTCAAAGCGGGGCGGTTCAAACCCGGGGGGTTTTTAACCGTTTTACACGCGGAAATACTATTCAAACGCGGGGCGGTTCAAACCCGGGTGGGTTTTCAACCGTTTTGTACGCGGAGATACTATTTAAGCGGGGGGTGGTTCAAACCCGGGATGTTTTTAACCGTTTGGCACTCGGAAATATTATTCAAACGCGGAGTGGTTCAAACTCGGGGGTTTTTTAACAGTTTGGTACGCGGAAATACTATTCAAACGCGAGGTGATTCAAACCCGGGGGTTTTTAATCGTTTTACACGCGGAAATGCTGTTCGAACGCGGGGTTGTTCAAACCCGGGGGGTTTTTAACCGTTTTGCATGCGGAAATACATTTCAAACGTGAGCTGATTTAAATCCGGGGGGTTTTTAACCGCTCTGCACGCGGAAATAGTATTCAAACGCGGGGTGGTTCAAATCCAGGGGCATTTTAACAGTTGTGCACACGGAAATACTATTCAAACGCAGAGTGGTTCAAACCCGCAGCGTTTTTAACCGTTCTGCACGAGGAAATACTATTCAAACACGAGGTGGTTCAAACACGGGGGGGTTTTAACCGTTTCGCACGCGGAAATACTATTCAAATGCGTGGTGGTTCAAATCCGAGGGGTTTTTTACCGTTTTGCATGCGGAAATACTATTCAAACGCGGGCTGATTTAAATCTGGGTGATTTTTAACCGTTTTGCACGCGGAAATAATATTCAAACGCGGCGTGGTTCAAACCCGGGGGGTTTCTAACCATTTTACACGCGGAAATACTATTCAAACGCGGGGTGATTTAAACCCGGGGAGTTTTTAACCGTTTTGCACGCGGAAATACTATTCAAACGCAGGGTAGTTCAAACCCTGGGGGTTTTTAATCGTTTTGCACGCGGAAATACTATTCAAACGCAGAGTGGTTCAAACCCGGAGGGTTTTTAACCGTTCTGCACGCGGAAATACTATTCAAACGCGAGGTGATTCAAACCCGGGGGGTTTTTAACCGTTTCGAACGCGGAAATACTATTCAAATATTGGGTGGTTAAAACCCGAGGGGTTTTTTACCGTTTTGCACGCCGAAATACTATTTAAAGCGGGGCGGTTCAAACCCGCGGGGTTTTTAACCGTTTTACACGCGGAAATACTATTCAAACGCGGGGCGGTTCAAACCCGGGGGGTTTTTAACCGTTTTGCACGCTGAAATACTATTTAAGCGCGTGGTGGTTCAAAGCCGAGGGGTTTTTAACCGTTTTGCACTCGGAAATATTATTCAAACGCGGAGTGGTTCAAACCCGGGGGGTTTTTTAACAGTTTGGTACGCGGAAATACTATTCAAACGCGGGGTGGTTCAAACCCGGGGGTTTTTAATCATTTTGCATGCGGAAATACTGTTCAAACGCGGAGTGATTCAAACCCGGGGGGTTTTTAACCGTTTTGCATGCGGAAATACTATTCAAACGCGGGCTGATTTAAATCCGGTGTGTTTTTAACCGTTTTGCACGCAGAAATACTATTCAAACGCGTAGTGGTTCAAACCCGGGGGGTTTTTAACCGTTTTGCACGCTGAAATACTATTTAAGCGCGGGGTGGTTCAAAGCCGAGGGGTTTTTAACCGTTTTGCACTCGGAAATTTTATTCAATCGCGGAGTGGTTCAAACCCGGGGGTTTTTTTAACAGTTTGGTACGCGGAAATACTATTCAAACGCGGGGTGGTTCAAACCCGGAGGGTTTTTAACCGTTTTGCATGCGGAAATACTATTCAAACGCGAGGTGGTTCAAACACGGGGGGTTTTTAACCGTTTCGCACGCGGAAATACTATTCAAATGCGTGGTGGTTCAAATCCGAGGGGTTTTTTACCGTATTGCACGCGGAAATACTATTCAAACGCGGGGCGGTTTAATCCCGAGGAGTTTTAACCGTTTTGCACGCGGAAATACTATTCAAACGCGGGCTGGTTTAAATCCTCGGGGTTTTTAACCGTTTTGCACGTGGAAATACTATTCAAAGCGGGGCGGTTCAAACCCGAGGGGTTCTTTACCGTTTTGCACACGGAAATACTATTCAAAGCGGGGCGGTTCAAACCCGGGGGGTTTTTAACCGTTTTGCATGCGGAAATACACTTCAAACGCAGGCTGATTTAAATCCGGGGTGTTTTTAACTGTTTTGCACGCGGAAATGGTATTCAAACGCGGGGTGGTTCAAATCCAGGAGCATTTTAACAGTTGTGCACTCGGAAATACTATTCAAACGCGGAGTGCTTCAAACCCGGAGGGTTTTTAACCGTTTTGCACGCGGAAATACTATTCAAACGCGAGGTGGTTCAAATCCGGGGGGTTTTCCACCGTTTCACACGCGGAAATACTATTCAAATGCGTGGTGGTTCAAACCAGAGAGGTTTTTTACCGTTTTGCACGCGGAAATACTATTCAAAGCGGGCTGATTTAAATCCGGGGGGTTTTTAACCGTTTTGCACGCGGAAATACTATTCAAACGCGGGCTGATTTAAATCCGGGGGGGTTTTAACCGTTTTTTACGCGGAAATACAATTCAAACGTGAGCTGATTTAAATCCGGGGGGTTTTTAATCGCTTTGCACGCGGAAATAGTATTCAAACGCGGGGTGGTTCAAATCCAGGGGCATTTTAACAGTTGTGCACACGGAAATACTATTCAAACGCAGAGTGGTTCAAACCCGCAGCGTTTTTAACCGTTCTGCACGAGGAAATACTATTCAAACGCGAGGTGGTTCAAACACGGGGGGTTTTTAACCGTTTCGCACGCGGAAATACTATTCAAATGCGTGGTGGTTCCAATCCAAGGGGTTTTTTACCGTTTTGCATGCGGAAATACTATTCAAACGTGGGCTGATTTAAATCCGGGTGATCTTTAACCGTTTTGCACGCGGAAATAATATTCAAACGCGGCGTGATTCAAACCCGGGGGGTTTCTAACCGTTTTGCACGCGGAAATACTATTCAAACGCGGGGTGATTTAAACCCGGGGAGTTTTTAACCGTTTTGCACGCGGAAATACTATTCAAACGCAGGGTAGTTCAAACCCTGGGGGTTTTTAATCGTTTTGCACGCGGAAATACTATTCAAACGCGGGGCGGTTCAAACCCGGGGGCATTTTAACTGTTGTGTACGCGAAAATACTACTCAAACGCAGAGTGGTTCAAACCCGGAGGGTTTTTAACCGTTCTGCACGCGGAAATACTATTCAAACGCGAGGTGATTCAAACCCGGGGTGTTTTTAACCGTTTCGAACGCGGAAATACTATTCAAATATGGGGTGGTTAAAACCCGAGTGGTTTTTTACCGTTTTGCACGCGGAAATACTATTTAAAGCGGGGGGTTCAAACCCGCGGGGTTTTTAACCGTTTTACACGCGGAAATACTATTCAAACGCGGGGCGGTTCAAACCCGGGGGGTTTTTAACCGTTTTGCACGCTGAAATACTATTTAAGCGCGGGGTGGTTCAAAGCCGAGGGGTTTTTAACCGTTTTGCACTCGGAAATTTTATTCAATCGCGGAGTGGTTCAAACCCGGGGGTTTTTTTAACAGTTTGGTACGCGGAAATACTATTCAAACGCGGGGTGGTTCAAACCCGGAGGGTTTTTAACCGTTTTGCATGCGGAAATACTATTCAAACGCGAGGTGGTTCAAACACGGGGGGTTTTTAACCGTTTCGCACGCGGAAATACTATTCAAATGCGTGGTGGTTCAAATCCGAGGGGTTTTTTACCGTTTTGCACGCGGAAATACTATTCAAACGCGGGGCGGTTTAATCCCGAGGAGTTTTAACCGTTTTGCACGCGGAAATATTATTCAAACGCGGGCTGGTTTAAATCCTCGGGGTTTTTTACCGTTTTGCACGTGGAAATACTATTCAAAGCGGGGCGGTTCAAACCCGAGGGGTTCTTTACCGTTTTGCACACGGAAATACTATTCAAAGCGGGGCGGTTCAAATCCGAGGGGTTTTTAACCGTTTTACACGCGGAAATACTATTCAAACGCGGGGCTGTTCAAACCCGCGGGGTTTTAAACCGTTTTGCACGCAGAAATACTATTCAAACGCGGGGTGGTTCAAACCCGGGGGGTTTTTAACCGTTTTGCACGCGGAAATACTATTTAAGCGCGGAGTGGTTCAAACCCGGGGGGTTTTTATCCGTTTTGCACTCGAAAATATTATTCAAACGCGGAGTGGTTCAAACCCGGGGGTTTTTTAACAGTTTGGTACGAGGAAATATTATTCAAACGCGGGGTGGTTCGAACCCGGTGATTTTTAATCGTTTTGCACGCGGAAATACTGTTCAAACGCGGGGTGGTTCAAACCCGAGGGGTTTTTAACCGTTTTGCACGCGGAAATACTATTCAAACGCGGGCTGATTTAAATCCGGTGTTTTTTTAACCGTTTTGCGCGCGGAAATAGTGTTCAAACGCGGGGTGATTCAATCCCGGGGGTTTTTAACCGTTTTGCACGCGGAAATACTAATCAAACGCGGAGTGGTTCAAACCCGGGTGTTTTTCAACCGTGTTGCACGTAGAAATACTATTCAAACGCGGGCTGGTTTAAATCCGGGGCGTTTTTAACCGTTTTGCACGCGGAAATACTATTCAAACGCGGGGTGGTTCAAACCCTGGGGGTTTTTAACCGTTTTGCACGCGGAAATACTATTCAAACGAGGGGCGGTTTAAATCCGGGGGTTTTTAACCGTTTTGCACGCGGAAATACTATTCAAATGCGGGGTGCTTTAAACCCTAGGGGTTTTTAACCGTTTTGCACGCGGAAATACTATTCAAATACTGGGTGGTTCAAACCCGCGAGGTTCTTTACCGTTTTGCACGCGGAAATACTATTCAAAGCGGGGCGGTTCAAACCCGGGGGGTTTTTAACCGTTTTACACGCGGAAATACTATTCAAACGCGGGGCGGTTCAAACCCGGGTGGGTTTTCAACCGTTTTGTACGCGGAGATACTATTTAAGCGGGGGGTGGTTCAAACCCGGGATGTTTTTAACCGTTTGGCACTCGGAAATATTATTCAAACGCGGAGTGGTTCAAACTCGGGGGTTTTTTAACAGTTTGGTACGCGGAAATACTATTCAAACGCGAGGTGATTCAAACCCGGGGGTTTTTAATCGTTTTACACGCGGAAATGCTGTTCGAACGCGGGGTTGTTCAAACCCGGGGGGTTTTTAACCGTTTTGCATGCGGAAATACATTTCAAACGTGAGCTGATTTAAATCCGGGGGGTTTTTAACCGCTCTGCACGCGGAAATAGTATTCAAACGCGGGGTGGTTCAAATCCAGGGGCATTTTAACAGTTGTGCACACGGAAATACTATTCAAACGCAGAGTGGTTCAAACCCGCAGCGTTTTTAACCGTTCTGCACGAGGAAATACTATTCAAACACGAGGTGGTTCAAACACGGGGGGGTTTTAACCGTTTCGCACGCGGAAATACTATTCAAATGCGTGGTGGTTCAAATCCGAGGGGTTTTTTACCGTTTTGCATGCGGAAATACTATTCAAACGCGGGCTGATTTAAATCTGGGTGATTTTTAACCGTTTTGCACGCGGAAATAATATTCAAACGCGGCGTGGTTCAAACCCGGGGGGTTTCTAACCATTTTACACGCGGAAATACTATTCAAACGCGGGGTGATTTAAACCCGGGGAGTTTTTAACCGTTTTGCACGCGGAAATACTATTCAAACGCAGGGTAGTTCAAACCCTGGGGGTTTTTAATCGTTTTGCACGCGGAAATACTATTCAAACGCAGAGTGGTTCAAACCCGGAGGGTTTTTAACCGTTCTGCACGCGGAAATACTATTCAAACGCGAGGTGATTCAAACCCGGGGGGTTTTTAACCGTTTCGAACGCGGAAATACTATTCAAATATTGGGTGGTTAAAACCCGAGGGGTTTTTTACCGTTTTGCACGCCGAAATACTATTTAAAGCGGGGCGGTTCAAACCCGCGGGGTTTTTAACCGTTTTACACGCGGAAATACTATTCAAACGCGGGGCGGTTCAAACCCGGGGGGTTTTTAACCGTTTTGCACGCTGAAATACTATTTAAGCGCGGGGTGGTTCAAAGCCGAGGGGTTTTTAACCGTTTTGCACTCGGAAATATTATTCAAACGCGGAGTGGTTCAAACCCGGGGGGTTTTTTAACAGTTTGGTACGCGGAAATACTATTCAAACGCGGGGTGGTTCAAACCCGGGGGTTTTTAATCATTTTGCATGCGGAAATACTGTTCAAACGCGGAGTGATTCAAACCCGGGGGGTTTTTAACCGTTTTGCATGCGGAAATACTATTCAAACGCGGGCTGATTTAAATCCGGTGTGTTTTTAACCGTTTTGCACGCAGAAATACTATTCAAACGCGTAGTGGTTCAAACCCGGAGGGTTTTTAACAGTTTTGCATGCGGAAATACTATTCAAACGCGAGGTGGTTCAAACCCGAGGGGTTTTTAACCGTTTCGCACGCGGAAATACTATTCAAATGCGTGGTGGTTCAATCCCGAGGGGTTTCTTACCGTTTTGCACGCGGAAATACTATTCAAACGCGGGGCGGTTTAATCCCGTGGGATTTTTATCCGTTTTGCACGCGGAAATACTATTCAAACGCGGGCTGATTTAAATCCGGGCGGTTTTTAAGCGTTTTGCACGTGGAAATACTATTCAAAGCGGGGCGGTTCAAACCCGAGGGGTTCTTTACCGTTTTGCACACGGAAATACTATTCAAAGCGGGGCGGTTCAAATCCGGGGGGTTTTTAACCGTTTTACACGCGGAAATACTATTCAAACGCGGGGCTGTTCAAACCCGCGGGGTTTTAAACCATTTTGCACGCAGAAATACTATTCAAACGCGGGGCGGTTCAAACCCGGGGGATTTTAACCGTTTTGCACGCGGAAATACTATTTAAGCGCGGAGTGGTTCAAACCCGGGGGGTTTTTATCCGTTTTGCACTCGAAAATATTATTCAAACGCGGAGTGGTTGAAACCCGGGGGTTTTTTAACAGTTTGGTACGAGGAAATACTATTCAAACGCGGGGTGGTTCGAACCCTGTGGTTTTTAATCGTTTTGCACGCGGAAATACTGTTCAAACGCGGTGTGGTTCAAACCCGAGGGGTTTTTAACCGTTTTGCACGCGGAAATACTATTCAAACGCGGGCTGATTTAAATCCGGTGTTTTTTTAACCGTTTTGCGCGCGGAAATAGTATTCATACGCGGGGTGATTCAATCCCGGGGGTTTTTAACCGTTTTGCACGCGGAAATACTAATCAAACGCGGAGTGGTTCAAACCCGGGTGTTTTTCAACCGTGTTGCACGTAGAAATACTATTCAAACGCGGGCTGGTTTAAATCCGGGTCGTTTTTAACCGTTTTGCACGCGGAAATACTATTCAAACGCGGGGTGGTTCAAACCCGGGGGTATTTAACCGTTTTGCATGCGAAAATACTTTTCAAACGCGGGGTGGTTCAAACCCGGGGGGTTTTTAATTGTTTTGCACGCGGAAATGCTATTCAAAATAAAATGCACTTTGAAGATCAAACTCAAACCTTCCCGTGGTAAGTACGTGAGTGGTTTTTCATATCGAAACTAATGGAGTTTTGGCAAAAAATACAAATTTCCCATAATTTTCGCACTTTTCTCCCAAACCACTGGTTCTATACGAAAAATGTGTGGAACTAAAAACTCCTATTTTCTCATGGCTTACAACTTTTGTTGGAAATATTTTTCTCCAATATCTATATTTATTGCACTAAACGTGAAAAACCTTTAGAAAATCGATTTTTTTCAATTTGATCTTGAAAATAAAATTTGCGTGTATTTTCAGTATCATATTCTTGATCAACGCATTGAAATCTTCAAGTACTTCAGGCAAAATTTTTTTTCAAACTATCTGGATTCAAAACTGACGTCTCTTTTTTTTGAAACCTATATGCTATTCAAAACTGTCAAAAACTATTCAAACCCTCGCGATTCAAATCTGAGGGGTTGTTTCCCTCAAATTTGTCTCTCCGGCGCCAGGCGCCGGAAACCAATATTCAACCAAGCGTGGAAACCAATATTCAAACCAATTTCATTTGTCTACTTATTTGTTTGTTTCAAATAAAATCCACGTATAGGTGGCACGGAAATTCGTAGTATTTTAATAGTGTTCTTGTATTTAGCTTTATCAGGAAGTAACGACAAAGATGTGGCAGGTTTTCAGTACCATTATTTATTTTACTATTATTTTTTTTTTTCAAAACAATATATTATTGAAATTCTCGGGGTTCAAATCTGAAGGTTTTTTCCTTTTCTTTTGAAATCTTTATACTATTCAAATCTGTATACTATTCAAACCTGAGTGGGTTGTTGCCCTTAAACTTGTCTCTCTGTCGCGAAGCGCCGGGGAGACTAACCGTAGGAACTAATATTCAAACAAACTTCATTTATTTAACTGTTTGTTTATTTTAAATAAAATCCATGTACTGGTGGCACGAAAATTCGTAGTATTTTAAGTGTTCCTGCACTTAGCATTACCCGGAACTAACGACGAGGGCGTGGCAAGTATTTAGTTCCATGTTTTTTTGGTATTTTATAATTTTTTACATTTTTTTTGGTATTTTATATTTTTTTACATTTTTTTTGCATTTTATATTATTTTCATTTTTTTGCATTTTATATTTTTTTAATTTTTTTGTATTTTATATTTTTTACGTTTTTTTGGTGTGAATACGTATTTTTTTTACTACATTTTTTGTATTTCATGTTTTTTGTATTGTTTTTTTTCGTCGTTTTTGATTTGTCAATTATCTGTAGTTGTTTTTTATGTTTAAGACATCGATATTATGCCTAAAAGAATAAAATGGATAGGGTTATGCTTTTATACCCGGATATACTTTACGTATGCAGCGAATCATTTGTGCAAAAGGATCCAATTTTTTTCTTTCAGTTTCCCGTCTCCATAAATATTCGCACAGATGATAATCAACATCGCTTTGTCGAATACCCCCGCGTTGTAGTCTAGCTCGAAGTGGTCTCCATTGGGATTCTATACGTTGGGTGTTAGCTTTGGTTTCGGGATCAATAAAATTTACCGAATGATTTACTGAAAGGTGTTTATAACCTTCTGCTTCCAGAAGTTCGTAAGCACGCCAACAATCAGAAAAGATTGTAGTTCCAGGTGCAACATGTTTTTTTATTAAAGGGATAAGAGTGTCTCGATTACGTTTGTTTTCTGGGCAGATCTCTAATCGCAATTCGTTAGTTTTACAATCGATTGCGCCAAATATCCATTGCCCTTCAACTATGCGTCCTCTTTCATATTTTCTTCGACCAAATTTCATTACATCAATTTCAACAATACAACCTGTACCGCCGATAGGGCCAGACTCAGTGTATAGTTCGTCTAGTTAAAGCATGCATACCTCTCTGCAGTAAGAATAAATATCTGCTAATGTTTCCTTCGAAATTTTCGTCTCTCGATCACCACTTAATTCGGAGATCGCATTCTTGTAATCTGATTTATGAGAGAATAGGTATGTAGCCAAAATGACGTCTTCAATTGATAACTTATGAAATTCAAACCATGTCTTCTCGGCTATTGTCCGATCGATTTTGTGTTTTTGATATCGAAATCGGATACCAATTGCTGTGTTCGAGCACGTGTACTCTCGAGTCGATGGAATAAGTTTCATGAATTCTTTTCCATTCTTAGGGCATTTCCGATTTGAGGGTAATAATTGTACATTTTGTGCCCATTTAATGCATGTATCTCGGTCAGAAAGTATATCACGGAGAAGTCTACGTATGTTCCAGGAACCTTGCAAAGGGTCTGCATTTGGTTCAGTATTAGTCATTGCTTCGATTTTGTTTGTATCAACACGACAAGATAATTTTGTATAGATGAAGATGAAGTCTATTGCGTGTTTAACATACGTAACTGTTTGGGTAGATGATTTTTTCTGTTTTTAAAACGCTGGCTAAGATTTGGAATTATCGCGTTCAAAATATCATGTGTGTTTGTATCGAAATTACGAGTGTTGGCTTGCTACATTGATATATGAAGATATGGCAAGAACATAAGTGTATCTAACATAAAAATTCATATACGTATGAAGTATTCTGTGTGAATTCAAACGACCTAAAATTCTGACACTCTCCGATCTTTTCTAAAGTTGGTGTTGTTTTTGTATAATATATTTTGAGTACGTGGCCTTTTTTTAGATTTGTATCGGCCCACTAACTTGGCTAACTCGCAGATGAAAATTTACACGTGGTAAAATTTTAAATGATCGTATTATAGCGATCGTTTGGTAATACAGAAAAAATCTTCGTACGTTAAGTTAATGTACAGCAAGTGTAAATGTCAAATCGGGCTGGATTTGGGTTCAGTTAATATCGTCGACTTAAATTTAAAGGCAAATTGTTTTTGTTGAATTACTCGGCCATTTTTCATTTTTGAGTAAAAATGGTAATGACTAAATCTGCAGGTGTGCGTGCCTGCGTGCGTGTGTGTATATATTTGGGTTTGTGCGTGTGCGCGCGCGTGTATGTGTGAATGTGGGGAGGGGGTTCTAGATCTGCACTGAGCGGAGAGTGCGATAATGTATATAAATGAAGAAGCTGCCGCGTCTCTAGATAGTAGAAACTGAAAGAGTATAGAAAGCCTGTTGTAAAATAAACAATTTAAAAAATTCAGTATTTCGATAAATATTGCGAGTCGTCAAAAATTAGTTTAAGGGGATCATTAGACAGTCTAATCGAATGTTTATGCCAAATTTTATGGCGCAATTCGGTTTTGGGCTTTCGGATGTTTACTCGAGCGTAGTAAAACAATTATGTTTCAAAATTCGATATTTCAAAAACGCATGATTTGCCGCGGCTGAAACTTTTTTTTTGGGTTCATTTTTTACTAATTTTTAAGATGCTACAAAGGGGACCTCCGATTCGGAGTGTCCCTTTCGGAACAATATCCAAAAATAGACATTGCGCCCAATAAACCATTTTCTTGCATTTCTTTTTTTTTTCTCAAGTCGATAAGCGGATTTAATTACTAATTGCAAAGCTATAATTTAATTGACAAAACGAGTAGGAAGGCGATCGCTCAATTCGATAAGCGATCATCAAAATCTCAAGCGATTGCAAAGTGATCGCTTAGTTTTATAAGCGATCGTCAAAGCGATCGTTCGATTTCATAGATGATCGTCAAAACTTTAAGCGACATCATGAAATTCAAGAAGCATTCATCAAAATATTAGGCGACATTGCCAAATTCCATAAGGAATCGTCAAAAGGAATTTATGATCGCCTTTTTTTTAAAGCGATATTTTGCCATGGGTCATCATTGATTAGCTACCGCAGTCGTTGTAAAAATGGTAAAATAAAACAAATTGGGTTTTTTTACATAAGCAAAAATTATTTGAATAACGCAATAAAAAATGTAGACCGTTTGAAGCTCTTAAACGTCGATTTTATGAAGTGTAGATCAATTCGAAAATTGATTATAGTGATAGCCATTCTGTCCAATAATTTATGTACTCAGGAGTTTTGGCTTAAAGTGCTTTAAAAGACTGCTGCAAACATATTTTATTAAATAATTGAGTACGTACCCCATTGCAGTGGGCTCATTCGTACGAGATCCAGCATGTCTTGCGTCAACCTTATACCCGAAAGGGTTGCCTTTCCTGTAAGTTCTGTTCCAAGTAATTGCCATCTCAAATCAACCAGCGAAGCAATATGCTCGGCGCACAGTTTTTGTAATTCCGCTGCATCACCACCTTCGTTGAGCTATCATAAAATCAAATAATATTGAATAACATAAAATTAAAAAGGCACTGATTTCCATGAATACTTCTACGATATACCAAATCCCCTAATATGGAACTTCATTTTCCCGTTTTATGGAACAGCTAGTGAAACAGAGTAGCATAATAAGTAATAGAGCTATGGGGATTCTGGACCAAGTCGTGGCGAGGGGTATGCGGTGCGGAGGCGGAGCCCTCGATACCGCATACCCCACGCCGCGACTTGATCCAGAATGCCCCCTAGCTCTGCTACTACACTCCCCTCCCCCGCATACTGTACAGCTGTGGGCCAGAGGGGAACGAGGTGTGTCGAAGAGAGATGGTCGGAAGGATAGTGAGTGGGGGGAGGGAGGGAGGGAGAGGGGAGAGAGAGAGAGAGGGAAAGAGTACAAAAATAGATGTTTGCTTGGAGGAGCATTTTAAACAATATCATTTAAAAAAATTTCATTTCCAAAATTGATCTCGAGATGGATAGATGTGCGAGTATGTATGCAATCCAACCATCGAAAGAACCTTTGACGTTGAGGAAAAATGAACTTGAATCAATTCCCAAGGCTTTGCTGATAAAATATTATAGTACATTTATTAATAAACTGTAGAATCGTTTACTAGAGTATTTGCAGTGTGATAGTGAGGCATAGTCATATCTATTGTTTAATGATCATTTTAATCCACCATGGGAACTGACTCATGTTGATGCTCCTGGACCCATGCGTCGAGATTGTGAAAAGTGTTTTATAATGGAACAACTGGTGAATATTTATATGATTCAATGCATTAAGAATTATATCACCAACGGCGTTTAAAAAATATTTCAGTGACTACACAGATATTCTGTGGGAGCGTTTACCAGAATGTTATAAATCCGACAGTGAAATTAAATCATTTCGTCGATGCATTGAACATTGGAATACACCATTGATGGAAGATCACATTGACGGTCCCACGCTTCTACGTCAAAATTGTAGAAAATGTCAAGAGAGTGAAGAATGCGTTTGAGCCTGTTCCGGGGTGCACGTGTCCACAGACGGGGGAGACTGACGATTTGTTTGAACAGGGTATCAGCTGCATGCTCATGGGAGAAGGGATGGGAACTGAAATCGTGGAGAAGGAATCATCATTCGACTACAACATTAGCTCTAAGTCAGATATATACTTCTCAAAATCACTCTATAAAAATGGATTGTGAGTCATTAAACAAATTTTTCATGTCGACATATGGTTTTCCATTGAAAAAGGTGGGCGAATTTCAGGCTGGGCATTATCCGGTCACGGATATTATCATACGTGGAAAAAATCAATTATGAGCCACAATACTTCGTTATAATCGCGGATTACATTGTGGTTATGCTATCACAGTCTGACTCCAGAGATTTCCATTGAGATGAAGATGAATACTTTGAGACATTGGCTGAAGTTCACAAGAAGAATGTTTACGTGTGGACGTCCACTTTCCTGAGCGATATAAACCTTCTCGGTTCTTATAAACTACCATGGTTCGTTTGAAAAGTTTCATCGTTGTGAAAAAGTAGTGTAAAAATATGTATAGTTATCATCGTTGTCAAAAAATTATTTGTGAAATGTATGTTGGAAGATGAAGAATTGTAAAAAGTTTTGGGGAAGTAATGAACGTGTTTGAGCTTGTTCAGAGTGATGGCATAGAACGAGCGATGTGGGGGGGGGGGGGGAGATTGATGACATGTTCGAACTTGTGCATGGTATCAGCTGCATGATCGTGGGAGAAGTGAATGAGGTGGGGAGATGGAAACTGAAATCGTAGAGAAGAAATCGGGAGCATCATTCGGCTACCACATTAGCTCCAAGTCAGAACCTCTCAAAATCTCTCTCTCTCTCTCTCTCTCTCTCTCTCTCTCTCTCTCTCTCTCTCTAAAATAGAGTTCAAATCATTCAATAAAGTTACCACATTGGAAAACAACCTGCCAACGAAGAAGCTGGCTAATCTCGAGGTTAAGTCTAATCATCCAATCCATAATATTCGATCGGTGAAAACCAAATTTGGGAACGATACATCGCTGACATCGAAGGGCAATACATAGTCTTTCTACCAGCGAGACTCGCCGAGGCTTTCGATCAGGACGAGGACGAATTCAAAAAGCTGTTGGAGGTAGCTCGCTCGAGGGAACTCTACATGGGAACGTTTGCCGACAAGTGGAGTAAAATCGAGTTCAAACACATTCAAAAATCTTTGTAGTGAAAAAATTTCATAGTTGTAAAAAATGCAAAATTGTTGTCGTTATCAAAAATCATTTGTAATAATGTATAATGTGTGGTGGAGGAGGATGAGGAGGAGGAGGAGGTGTTTATAATTGAAACGAAAAAATTTCATAAAAATGGTTTGTTTATTCAAAAATCCCTCGTTCACACAATGCATGATGACCAGCTTCTCAGAAATTTTACATTCTCATTCGCACAATTATATTTCAAATCGCGGTGGTGGGGGCAATTGGGTCGAATTTTCGGCAACTTCTGCAGCGATGGACAGTCCAGAGTCTCCAAATCGATAATTTCCGTTGATGGATCCAAGAAGCTCATCAGCCACGAAGACTTTTCACATCCTTTCACGTATATTGCACGAGCTCGTTGTAAGATGGTTTGAATTATTACTTTTGCTGCATCATATGGTATACTACCATAATCCCATAGTAGTCCGTGAAAATTACGTTCCAACCATTTGTTTTTCGTTTTGTATCTTGCTGGTAGAGTGTCTTAAGCGTATGGTGATTCGAAGATAAGCGTCAGAGGTTCAACATTTTTGTCATAGGCTTGAACGATTGATATTTCTTTGAGGATGAATTCATTGAGAGGCCCCTTGAAACCTTGCAGATCGACGATGAACTCCATCTTGACTAATGTCCAGTAGCATCATCACCCCGATTTTATACCAATTTTTTGACCCCACCACTTATGGGATTATATTCGACAATACGATCGTGTAGAATGAGGCAGTATGCACATGTTTGTGCAGGAATATTCATTTTTGTTTCAAATTCAAGACGAATATCCATGGGGCCAGACTTGAGGGAATCATTTTGCTTTGAGCAATCAATTACAACAAGAGGTGCATATTTTAAAAATTCCGTTTTGTTCAACCATGGATCAGTCTCCTTACTGTAATACAGGGATTGGAAATGTGTATACATGTCATAGAGTAATGCATACTGATTTTGTTGTGTATTCAAATTCATGTTACCATATGGATAACATTGTGAATTTAAGTAGAGTTTCACATCGGTTACATTGCAGTGATCGAAACGACTCGCATTTTTTGCCTTATCATTTTTTCGTCCCGTTTGAAACGCAAGAATTACATATCGTGGCTTTTCCAGATGTGTTGAAGTCTTGACGAACCGCACATGTTTAGAAGTGAAAGGCAGCAATGGGTATTCATAGAATTCCCACTTACGAAAACTCATGGAAATTGCTGTGTTTTTAGCGATAAACTTCAAAAGTTGAATTTTTCGCTGATCCGCCACCGTCACATATGGTACAATGCATTCTATTTTCTGCAATTGGAGCTTATAATCTTCAGCAGCTGTTTTCATTATTGCATTGTCATTGGTGCGTGATCTGGTCAAAATTAATTCATGCTTTCGTTCACAACCATTTTTCGATAATCTTCGGTAAAGCCCAACAGCATACTAAGTGGTATCCACACGTCAAAGTTACCCGCTTCATCGACGATTTGTTTTGATTCTTCTACATCGAGCCAACCCGTGTTTTCAAGCATTGAACTCTTGGCCGGTGTGAGAGATGTATATCCCGTAATAAGGCTTGTATCACCAACATTCTTACTACGATCTATTTCTATGGCATTAAGTTCATAGCGCACTTCTTCGAATAAATGACATATAGCATTGTTAACGAGACTTGTTGCACCTGTCGGCGTACCATCATTCTTCGTCAGTTTTCCGGAAATGTGGAGGGAACTTTTGCTCGGTAGGATTGATAAATCTTGATGCTGGATTGAAATACGTATTTCATAACTATGGTTGTAGTCTGACGATACGTATGTTTGATGAGCATGGACCTCATAATGTATGATGGATTCATCGAAGATAATGGGTATCTGAATGTTTACGATTTCTTCCTCCATTTTACGCAACAGATGCACAATGCACAAAATAAATAATTCCTCACACGTGCACTCCACGAACTCTGAGACCCAAATTTTTCAAGAGTAGTAGGTTTTGAGGTGTTAGCGCTTTGAGCGTTGTTCGGTGACTGATTTCGCGATCCCATAATGGCTTATTAATATTAGATACTCTATTGTAAACTGGGCCCATCGAGATTTTATATGCAGTCGTATGGTGATTACTTCACCGCGAAAATTTACTAAATCTCCATCCTGATCCACAATACGAAGCTATATGTTATCGATTATCCGACTCATGATTGGTAGATAAATGACGTTTGAGAGTACTTCAATGATTTTATAGCCAGACGGTACAGATGGAAAAAATTCATGAATTGTGTGAGCTTTTTGTCCGTTAATGTATGCACCAGTGCTTATGTTACACTCGACACGTAAGGCGTTCACTTTAAGAATGGATATCGGCAGATCAGATTCATGTCTTTTATTAGCTTCCAGCCCGACTGGTGCAAAACCCAACAGAGGTCCGATTGAATTAATAGGCGTGAAGAGGAGAGGGACATTGCACTTGATTTCACTGCGCAGCGTATTAGTATTAGGTTTCAGCTGAATGTTCACGTTTTTGGGTTTGTTACTTTTCAATATCCTCTATTTCATAACTCCCCGTCGGTATAGTCACCATATGTGTTCCAGCGTAAAATTTATTGCATCTAATATCGATATTGGGAATGGAATTGAATGTCAGCAGCTCAACGAGTCCGAGACTATAATTCTTATGTGGAGATAGCTCAATGGACGGCAAGTATTGTGCCTCGAGAACGGAGGATGATCCAGAGATGGTCAATGAGAAGCTGTCGTCCATGATGCTGGTGAATTATCAACTAAACTCCCGGCTCTACAATTCACGTTTATATAGCGTGTATTTATCTCGTCGATTTAATTGTCCCGAGAGAAACTTGAGACACAAGTATCCACATTCAATTGTATCATATTCCTGATATCATTTATAATTATAATTCACGCTACCAACACCAAAATAATTTGTGAGTTCGGATGGGGGTAAAAGATTGCCAAAACGGTCAAAGTAGAAGATTTTCCCTCCAGTCCTTTTGTATGCAACCCAGTGTGCCAGGACCTACATTTTCATCCAAATTCACAATTGCTGATTTATGTTTGAGCGGTCCATTCGCGGGTAATGTATCACGCATATAAACCCCTCGAAAATGTGGAATTTTCATGATTTTCACATATTTCAGCAGATCGCAGTCGGTGAGAGGTCGATGTGGTAGCGTGATTATACGTTTTTTGACTCGATATGAAGGCCCAGACCCTGCTTGTACGGTTTCAAAAGTAAACCTTTGCCCAAAGCGATGGCCTCAATCATCTGGTTATGTCGCTTATGTTCATTCAATTCTTCTTTGGCCGCTTGAGCAGCATTTGCAGCATTGGCTATTGCAGCGGCCCCACCAGACAATGCACCAGCAACGCTGAGGCCTGCAAAAATGGGTATGAGAAAGGGCAATAAACCACCAATTTTCCGGGGAACCGGTAAAACCCGGGGCATGCGTACTTTAATACCCTTTAAACTCGCACGGGCACCTTTCAATGCTGGCATGACGACTTTACGAGGGTCATCGCTTTGAATCATTGTTTTCCGTGCAGCGCTAATGACTTTTTTCAAGCAAATAATTTTTGCGGTTTCATCATCTTTTTCTTCAGCGGCTTCATGCCCAAACCAAATTTTGTTTTAACCTTCATAATGTTTGTCACTGCCCAAGCACTTGCTCTTTCACCGGCACTAGCGTCTTTCGAGGTTACACGTTGCCAGGCTTGCTCAGCCAACACTTTATCAGCTAAATGTCTCACTTTAAGATTGTCACGATTTTTCGAATATGCAATATCGTGCACTTTGCATACAGCATCCAATGGATTTATACCAGGATCACCACGAGCAACACGTTTGATCCATTTTGTGCCAGGTCCGCAATACTGATAGCCCGGCAGATGTAGCTCGATGGGAATATTGTTGATTAGACTGTTGATTAAACCTTTATGCGATTTATCATGCACGATCGTCACTGTGAGGCAGTTAATTCTCGACTGATCATTCCGCACATTATAATAATGTATTTATAGAGTTTTTTGATTAGTCGTATGCGAGATGGTGTGCAAGGAACAAGTTTCAGGCGGTCAACTCCTCGTAATAAATTTCGATTAATTTGTAGAGGGTGGCGGTAGGGCCATTAATTGATACATAGGAGTATGTCTGGATAGCATTATCTCAGTTTCGGCGCCCAGCACCGATTACTAAACTCCATGGTGTACCTCATTTTCGTTATCACCTTGTCTTATGGTTTTGTCTTCTTGATAATCTCTCTCGTTGTTTTTCCCACTTATCTCCCTGAGTCCATTCATTTCTCAAGTTATTTACTCCAGCGAGAGCAAATATGCCACTATTATTCGAGAAATAGATTTGTGTGTAGTTATAGTTATGCGTAGGTGGTGGTTATGCGTAGTTATGGTACTTAAAGATAGGACGTAACTTCTCCATATCTTAAGCTACGTGCTTCGATCAGTATCTTTGCTTATCGCTTTGGCTGCGTGCTTATCTGGCTTAGATTCTGCGTATATTTTCGTATTTCTCAAAGCAATTTTTGAAGACAAATATAAGTTTCTCACGGGACATTGAAGTGAAATATACACTGTTATTGTACACGTAGTATAAAATGATTGTGAATCCATTAAATGTTATATGACTTTTGTTGATCACGTTTGAAGCAATGAACATTGCTGAAAGCCCGATTAATAATGAAGAATGCGAATTGAAAAATAATATTGAAAAAATTTTACTGCAAAGTATGCAAGATTTTTATAGGGTGGAATATATTGAAGAAAATACTTTAGATTTTCAAGAGCCCTATAAAGAGTGTGAGGCGAATTCTATAGAAGATAATGTGATGGAATGGAGTCCTGGAACACCATCCGATACATGTTCGAACGATGAAGAAGATTTGAGATATGATTATAAAAGAAGAGCAGTCGAATTTTAGAGGAGCGGAAAGAAAAAGCACTTAAGCGTAGACAGTGTCAAACATCGATTCAAAAAAGTAAAATCTAAAAGTCAATTAAAACGTTGGGCTCATCAATTCAATAAAGGTGGGACATACATGGAAAAACTAGCTCGCATTTCTCAATTTACGTTGGATAATCTGAAAAGTGCTGTTGACGCCGATTTAATTGTTCATGATGTAGATCTTCGAAGGTGGGCCCTACGGGCACAGAAAGAGATGAGATTTAAAGACGTACGGTTTAAGGCTTCTGATTGGTGGTTATGGAAATTTAACCCATTAACGCCGAGGTGATCAGAATTTTTACTAACTTTTCAACGTGTTTATTTATTATGTTATCGGACCAAAAAAATAATGCAATACCTCTATTCCTACGCGGAATTCGATGCTCTTTCAGAATCTGAGCTCAAAATTTCGATTAGACACCGAGAAAAAAAAATATGGCCGATTTAAACGTGAAAAACGTGAAAATTTTCGAAAAAAAATTTTTTTCGCATTTATTTTCACAATGATACCGCAAAGCTATCAACTTTTTACAATGATCAGAGGTGATCATGGCACTCGAACATTAAGAGGAATTTTTTTCAGAAAAATTCATCGACGCGTTTTTTCAAAATGGCGGCGAGAATGAAAAAATTTTATAAAAATCTTAATCTATCGGTTTCTTCAAAACTATAAACTTGAGAAAAAAATTTCTAAGAACAAAAATGGCTTAAAATTAGTCGAAGAATACTCTTAAATTTGTTCAGAATTTTTGAAAACAATTTTTAATTTTCGAAAATTTCAAAAAATCCAATTTTTCAAAAATACCTGAAAAATTTTTGGAAAAATTTGAGAGTATTCCTTGACTAATTTTAAGACTTTTTTGTTGTTAAAAATTCTTTCGTAAAGTCTATAGGTTTAGAGAAAAAAAATTTTCTTGAATGGTACATAAAATTTTGTTTCTATCTACCACTACAAAATTCACGAACAAACTCGTATATCCTTTCACTTGTGCATGGACACATATGTTTTATACAATTTTTACATGAATTATAGGTAAAGCATATAAAAAAAATATTAGTTTTCACTTTTTCAATACATTTGTTATGTCACGAAAACGTTCAAAATCTTCTGCTTCATTGCATGCAGAGTATGAATCAGATTATTCGGATAGTGATTCCGACGAAAACATTTTGATTCCGAATGCAGACAATTCAGGCTCCGATGATTCTGATTCCGATTGTGATTCGATATCTGATTCAGATTCTGAACATGAATTCACAATACCAAATATTACTTATAAAAAAGCTTGTGCTACTTATTCTGAAAACTTAGATAAACTTGAAAAAAATCACGAATTCATTTGGATCGATGGCGAGAAATCATATCCAAATACTTGTGAAGAAACAATATTATTATCTGAAGCTACAAAAAAGAATATACAGGCGTGCGAGCCTTTCCAATTGTTTGAAACCTTTTTTTCCGCCGAAATGAAACAATATATAATTGATGCGTCTAAAGAGAATAATTATGATCTGAAATTACAAGATCTTGACACTTTTATAGGTATAGTTATTTTCAGTTCATTCAATAAAAGAAAGTCTCAGAGAGATTATTGGTCATCTGATCCATTCTTATCTAGTGAAATTGTTTCTTCTGCAATGACTCGCGATAAGTTTGAAGAAATCAAGTCTAAAATAAAATATTCAAAAGCTGAAGACAAGGATCCAAACGATAGAGGGTGGCGGGTTCGTTCGATGTTGAAACTTTTCCAAAACAACCTCCTAAAGTTCGGAATATGGAAAACTTCTATATCTATTGATGAAATGATGGCCAAGTCTTATGCAAAAACTGTTTTGAAACAATTTATTCGAGGGAAACCAATAAGGTTTGGTTTGAAATTTTGGGGTTTATGCACTTCAGACGGCTATCTACTAAATTTAGATCTATATTGCGGTAAAAATTCCCAAACCGGAAACAAATTAGTAAAATGTGCTTTAGGTACTCGTGTAGTATTGCATTTATTAGAACCTTTTTTTCGGCTAATAAATTATAATAAAATCCCTGCATTTCATTTGTACTTTGATAATTTTTTTACAAATATGGATTTAATTTTACACTTGCAAAAATTACGTTTGAAATGCACTGGCACTATCAGAGACAATCGAGTCAAAGAAAAGAATATACTTGAAAAGAAAGCTCCACGAGGTACTTATATTGTAAAACATGATCGAAATAGTGGCATAAATTTCATCACTATTATGGATTCGAAGCCCGTTTCAATAGCTTCAACTGCTGCAGGTGTAAGTCCACTATCAACTTCGAGAAGATATAGTTCAGAGGCTCGATCCAAAACTGATATACCTTTTCCGCAAGCTTTTCATTTGTACAACAAATTTATGGGTGGTGTTGACGTGCATGATGGACACTCAATAATGTACTTCCAAGTATACGTTCCAAAAAATGGACATGGGTCGTTTTTATAAGATTTATACAGGCATCCATTACAAATGCCCACGTAATTTTCAATGCTACACGTGATGGAAAGAAAAAAGTGGAATAAAAGAGTTAACTACTTCAATTGCTAAATATTATATTCAAAAAGGTCAAACAAGTAAAACACTTCATACACGATCTAATAGGGACAAATTAAAAAATTGTTCAAATGAAAAATGTCCAATAAGAACAAGGATCTATTGTGAAAAATGCAATCTATATGTATGCAATAATTGTTGGGCAAAAAAGCACTGATAAAAGAAATGTTAAAATGAAAGACAAGAAGACTCACGAAAAGAAGCACTCCGAAACGTGAGAGGCAAGGGGACTCACGAAAAAAAAGCACCCCGAAACGTGAGAGGCAAGGGGACTCACGAAAAAAAAGCACCCCGAAACGTGAGAGGCAAGAGGACTCACGAAAAAAAGCACCCCGAAACGTGAGAGGCAAGGGGACTCACGAAAAAAGCACCCCGAAACGTGAGAGGCAAGGGGACTCACGAAAAAAAGCACCCCGAAACGTGAGAGGCAAGGGGACTCACGAAAAAAAGCACCCCGAAACGTGAGAGGCAAGGGGACTCACGAAAAAAGCACCCCGAAACGTGAGAGGCAAGGGGACTCACGAAAAAAGCACCCCGAAACGTGAGAGGCAAGGGGACTCACGAAAAAAAAGCACCCCGAAACGTGAGAGGCAAGGGGACTCACGAAAAAAAGCACCCCGAAACGTGAGAGGCAAGGGGACTCACGAAAAAAAGCACCGCGAAACGTGAGAGGCAAGGGGACTCACGAAAAAAGCACCCCGAAACGTGAGAGGCAAGGGGACTCACGAAAAAAAGCACCCCGAAACGTGAGAGGCAAGGGGACTCACGAAAAAAAAGCACCCCGAAGGAGACAAAGTTCTACCACGTCCACGCCGTTGTCTCTGGGTAATGCTAAGAGTAGAAAAAATAATGTATATGCACAGAATCAGAAAAGAAGTAGTCAAGGAACACTTGAAGGAAATTTTTCCAAAAATTTTTCAGGTATTTTTGAAAAATTGGATTTTTTGAAATTTTCGAAAATTAAAAATTGTTTTCAAAAATTCTGAAAAAAATTAAGAAAAAAATTAATTTTAAGCCATTTTTGTTCTTAGAAATTTTTTTCTCAAGTTTATAATTTTGAAGAAACCGATAGATTAAGATTATTATAAAATTTTTTCATTCTCGCCGCCATTTTGAAAAAACGCATCGATGAATTTTTCTGAAAAAAATTTCTCTTAATGTTTGAGTGCCGTGATCACCTCTGATCATTGTAAAAAGTTGATAGCTTTGCGGTATCATTGTGAAAAAAAATGCGAAAAAAATTTTTTTTCGAAAATTTTCACGTTTTTCACGTTTAAATCGGCCATATTTTTTTTTCTCGGTGTCTAATCGAAATTTTGAGCTCAGATTCTGAAAGAGCATCGAATTCCGCGTAGGAATAGAGGTATTGCATTATTTTTTTGGTCCGATAACATAATAAATAAACACGTTGAAAAGTTAGTAAAAATTCTGATCACCTCGGCGTTAATGGGTTAAGAAAAAAACCAAAATAAAAATAAATAAAAAAAAACTGCCACCACCGGGATTTGAACACGTCATCCTAGGAGGAGGAAAAACTATATTATATGCACGTTCCCCACTCCGTGTGAGCAAAATTCATACTTTGTTAAAAAGTAGAATCGATTGTCTGACAATGCATGAATAGATGGATGGTTGAATTTAAATTGTCTACAAATTAGGAAAAACTCGAACATTTTCGAGAATTCCTTATAGAAAAATCTGAACTGAATTTGAAAAATTGAAGCGAGATCAAACCGTGACGGAGAAAATGGCCGTAATAATTTGAATTTTATCCGTTACGCCTTACAATATAAAATGCGAAAAAAGTAAGAAACAAAGCTCACTGTACGAAAAAATGCACATCACAACACAAAGTCATGCCCACTCTTAGCTAATCTTAGTTTACGTGGGTAATGACGAATGAGCGGTTAACAATTCGTACACTCAGCTGTGGACAAATAACCATCATGAGTTTAACTATGGGGTAGAACGTTCAGGTTATAGACTTTTCACGCTTTGTGCTCGAAAGTACAAAAATTATGAAACGTAAACTAAGACTACTCGATGGAAACCACGAGAAGATAGTGGATCACTTCCATCAGGTTAGGGGCCGTGCCAGTTTCTGGATCAATTAACTAGTGAATTAAAATTCGCATTATAGAGATGCATAAATATTCAATTATAATCTATATATGGAATGTTGATCTACTGACCTAATGAGACGCAGTGACAGCATGATGTAATAAATTTAAAAAAAAAACGTTGAAAAAGTAATTGCAACATTTTTTTAGCTCTGTTGTATCTTTATACAATATTGTAACAGCGATTGAAGGTGGAAAAATATCAAAAAAGTGGCATTGCCCCTTTGAAAAAAAAATAAAAAATACATCTACAGGGAATACTATATATACATATAGCAGCAGAATACATGTTCCGTTTCAAGCATTTTTCATATTTACATATTTACATATTTACACGTACAATAAAAAGATGGAGCGATAATTGCAGAACGGAAACTAATGAAAAAGAAAACGGAAATAACGAAGTCGCATGCATCGTCAACTTATTTAAGATCATTGCAATTTAGAAAAATGAAAAAAATTTCGCTGCATTTCAACGGAGCATCAATGCGATCGACTAATTCTTAAGGGGACCGTATGGTCTAGAGCACGAAAATTTCACCTATT
This sequence comes from Rhimphoctona megacephalus, assembly GCA_963989365.1. Classification (NCBI taxonomy): domain Eukaryota; kingdom Metazoa; phylum Arthropoda; class Insecta; order Hymenoptera; family Ichneumonidae; genus Rhimphoctona; species Rhimphoctona megacephalus. The sequence continues at coordinate 5,832,435 of OZ022415.1, read as the reverse complement.
TTCACGATTTTTTTTTTGCCATAAAAAATTTAAAAATCGATGTTTTAACTTTTCGGGTTTATTACTACCTTTATTAAGTATACAAAAAAATTTTTTTTTAATTTTAAAAACAGTGTTTATTATCATATAATTGGCATTGAAGACGACCCTCTCGAAAAATCCGACCCGGACGGTGAAGATCGATCCGAGACTTCTACTCATCTGAAACACAAAATTCAAGAAGATTCTTAATCAGAAAGAGTGCAGTTATGGTCGGGACTAGAACAAATCGAAAAAATTAAAAATTGACAAAATGGCGCGCTTTTGAAAAAAAATTCGTAAAATCGGGTTTTTTTTTCACTAGTTTTTTAGTATAAACAATAAGAAATTATTTAAATAAAATTATGATTGTAGTTCCGACGATAGCCATACATGTTGTGAACAACATATCCAAATTTCAAGTGATTCGGTTGAATAGTTTTTTTGTTTTCACCTGCGCAGTGCCGAAAAAAGTCGTTTCGAGATAAATGAGTTTAAAGTTTGAGGTACAGATATTTTCAAAAATTGAGCAAATTTTGAATACTTACAGTTAATCCGCGATTCCGGCACCATATAGGATTCCTTCGGAACGTTCATAATTCAAGATTTCCTCACTCCTTTCATTTCTTCGAGCTGTCCGAGCCTCTTTGGAGTTGTCCGTGCTCCTACGGTTGGCGCTCGATACTCGCAGCTCGTCTCGGTTTTGCGCTAGTTGCTCCGCTTGTGGCCCGATTGTTATGCCCATGGTCTCCATTATTTTCAATAGGGATGCAAATCCTTCATTGAATATGCAAGCGGAAATGTGAGTGGCAATATCAATGATTTTTTTTCCGGCAAACAGATGTTTCGGCGCAAGGTGCCACACGCAAGCATTGAAACTTTCGTTATTGTTCTGCGTATTACTGCCAATACACCTTTCCAATAAAGTCTCTGCTGTCAATTCTTCATAAATTGGTTTTAATATCTCTTGTGCTTCATCGCACAGAGCAGGTGGGTGCTCGTAGGTGTCTAAAGTACCTGCAGCCTCACTTTGACGCCACTTGCACCACGATTCGGAACCTGGAGGACAGTACGAGTGTTGCGGATTTTCATCTGTTGAAATTTTGTGATAATATGCTGCCCATATTTCACTTCTCATCCCTTCAGTCGAATCTGAATTACGTCTAATTGCTAGACCGTAATAAGTTGACAGCTCTTGCAATAATTTATTCGTCAATTGTTGACGCTTCGGGGTTTTATTTATCGATTTCCGCTGTGTCTTTTTTCCCTCTTCTTTTTCTGTCAATTTCTTTGTTGCTTTCTTTATTTGTGCATGTTTTTTTTTCGCATCAACAGCACGTTTGTACAAACGTTTTTTAACATGCAAAACACATTCTTTTTTGCAAACTAAAAAATCATCCCCGTAAGGCTTTGTGTCCAATAAGGCTTTGAACGTTTTCGTGTCGCGGACCGCTCTCTACCTGCGTTATGGGCTGTAGAAGCTGTAATATTGAGAATTTCCGCATGAAAATTTCACAGTATATTCTTGAGATACTATACTTTCGACATATCGAAAAAAAAAAAAATCGATTTTTTCAAATTTCTAGACCATACGGTCCCCTTAATCCCAAGTATTAATGTAAACATGCACCGATAAGTAAAACATATGTACAAGCATATTCATAAAATTAATAAGGAATAAAGTTTTCCGTGTACACTGTAAAGCATTCGCGAAGAAAAAATATGTGTATCGTTACATTTTTCTTCATTTCAAGAATATGGATGAATATTATTTTTGGATTAAATTATTGTTTGAATAATGATGTGCTGTAAACATAAAATTATATCCCTAATGAAATCATATTTTTTCGTATTACGAAATGCGAAAGAGATAGAAACAACGAACGAGAAAATAGATTACTGATGAGTTAATTTCATCAGTTTCCGGTTTGGCTTTTCGGTACATGCAGAAGTCCTTTTGTTAACATTGCTTCGATCTCTTAGATCCCGAGAAATCCATTTGAGTTGTTAATGAATATGAACCCGAACAAACAGCTCTACAATGTACGATCTATGTTCCCCGCAATCTTCCTCAAGAGTCCAATAATCGCCATGTTGATTGGACAAGGCGGCGTTAACACATGTTTCGATGTGTCTTGCAATGCGAAGTCTACGTGGTTGAGCCGTAAAAGCTTGCATGAAAACTTCATACATGGTTGTAACGACGTTGTTAAAATTATCAGATGGAACTTTCAAGTTACCGAGTTCGTGTTCATCTTTACACTTTTAAGCTTTCCAAAATATTAATAGCCCGATTGTTTTTTCCATGTTTTGATTGTTCTTAGTTAAATTAACTTGACATTCTGAGCAGTTGAACTGTTTAAGGCATTTATAAGCAAGATACCCAGCCACATATGTCATAGTACACTTCTCGAGAGTGACGACAGTGACCGAACTGTCGGAACACTCGCTGAGCTCAATGTTTTTTAATTCTTCGATCCGATCGTTAATACCGATATTGTCTGTCAAGCTGCCGATTATTGATTCTTGAGCAGCCCATGCATCAAGCTTTTTCTCTAATTCACTCCATCCGTCCGAGACAGAACACACGGACGAAGGAGTGGTACCCAAACCCAACAAAACAGCCATGCTCTCATCAACCTCGCAATTGGTTCCAGTCAAGGGTCTCATCAAATTTACTTTTACCGAAGCCTGAAAAATTCTGCGTAACGTCATAGGAGATGGATTATAGTTATCTCCTCCGTGACGTCTATAAATTCCAAACAAATTCTCGATAGGGTCCTGTTGTAATCTTGACGTGATGAGATAGCGAAAACCCTCGGACTCCATATCCTCACAAAGTCCCAGCGTGGCATTAATTGACATTACCAAACCCGAAATACAGGGAGGTCATTTGGAACCCGGAATACTCCACTTTTCAATCCATGCGACGCCCTCCCTCAAGCAGGTTTCTACTGGTGGTTGTGCCGAAGAAATTGCTCGTTTGAGAGGGTTTGGATCCGACGGTCCGCGGCTATTCATACAGTCGAATATATCATTCAATCTTTTTGTAAAGTTCGCGGTCGCGGCACAGGCAGGGTGTTTAATATCACCAGTATTCATTCCTGAATTCAATGCAGCAGAAACGGTAGCACTGAAAACTTGTGTTGCGAGGCTGACGTTCATGCGTTGAAAATTGTTAGGCGCGATATGCCATTCGGTCAATTTTGGAGTCGCCCTACTAACCGATCATTTCATCACCTCTAACAATTCTCTGTATACATCCCAGAATATTTTTTCCCCATCAATTTCGAAGTCCTTCTTCTCCAAGTTATTCCGAGTACTTTTAATCAAATGGGACAAGTCAAAAATGTAAAAGATTTTCCGATTTTCTCTTTCAAAGAAAGGTTTTTCGACAGTCACACCCAGCAAAGTCGCGAGCGCTCGATTGGCTGATCCTTGGTCGCAAACAGCGGATCTAATGTTTAAACCAATTGAAAGGGTTTTGTCAATTACACTGTTAGTCAATTTATGAAGGTTCTCATAGTTAACGGGTCCGTATGAGACAACAAAAGCTAGTGGTTGTTGCCAAGGATATATCAGCCCTCGGAGCAAGAACACAAGGGCGTTATTAGCCACGCTACTTGTGCGACCAAGCTCACCAAGGTCTTGAAATCCTTCTACTAAATCTGCTTTCCGGTTGTACTCCAAGAGCTTCTTGAGGCTCATTTCATCCCATATGAGAACGCAATCCCGCTCGGGTACTGACATGGTTGCTACTTTTAATTTGAATGGAACAAAAATTCCTGAACTTATGCCGGGGCAAACATTCAAACTATTTATCCAACGTCTAATCAAAGTGGTACAAGGCAAAGCAAACTGCTGTTTGTCTCGAAGGAAAACGTACGCTTTAGGAGAAATGTAAAAAATCGAGATTGCAAATTGTCGTTCTTCGTCGGACCAAGGTCTTTGCTTTTGATGCTTAATTTGCATTTCGAAAAAGGCTTGCTGATTTTCATTCAATGAATTAAGAGATTTGCCGACATTTACGAAAGGTGATTCTTTTTTAATCTGAGCTTCCAGTCTTTTAATTTTTTTTTGATAAAGCTTTATTTTACATCGCACAGTTTTCAGCACTTGAGCTTGGCGAGATTCTCTAGCTGTGACGGTCTTGTATTCTTTCACTCCAGAACAAGAATCCTTCATATTATTTGTGAGGTTGGAAGGTAACGCGCCGAGAGAATCGGAAATAGTGTTACTCTCACAGGCAGGAATTACTTGGGAAGAATTGTCAAAATCGCTAGCAATATCAGCCTGCTGCGGCTCAAAATTGACGCCGGTACATACAGTGCTAATATTACTGCCAACGAGAGGAATCGCGGTTTTTCTTATTATTCGCTTACCGTCAGACCTATAAGCTTCAAAATCGGTTGCAGTGAAATGCTTGCTGCATACTCGAAGTTCGTTAATCTGCGTCGATGATAAATTTTCTAATCGCTTATTGCAACACCGATCTAGCCATTTTCTTCGCCTGTAAAAGGATGCATACATACATAAAGATGCTGCTCAAGAAATGCATCAATAAATCCGTGCACCAGGAATTGGCAATAACATATTTCACAGTGAAAAAGTGCAGGCCAACGTGACGTACACATTGTGACCTCTTGGAATTTCCAGACAAATACGAGCATACAATTTGGTAATAGATAGTACATCTACAGACGATCGACGTAGATTAGAACAGTACAAAGAAAATATTAGTCGCATGCAGGGTTATATGGAGCATATTGAAAACAATAGAGTCAATTATCACTTTAAAAATATTCATAACTTTTTTCCGACCTTCAATGACGGTTAGAACGAAGAAAGTATCATTTTCAAGCGTTTTGATCATTCGATACGATTGGCCAGTTGAAAAAAAATCGACCCAATCAGAACAATGCTTAAATACTTCAATGATAAATAATTTGGAGTAAAAAATGAAAATCACAAAACATGTAGCACGTCCATCATGGTACTGTCTATCTCGAATGTCCGATATACTAATAACTTTAAAAAAAACTCGCAATAAATGAAAAGAAAAGCTTTTTAGAAATCACGTGACACATCCTTTTAAAAAAACGCTTCGATAAAGTAATACTGAAAATAATCAATGAAAATAGTGTGCACATTTTTTATCGTATTTGTTCTGTACACGCAATTAATCTTTTCCATGAAGTACCATTGAATCAAATACCAGAAATGTGTAATAATTTTATAGAAAATTTTAATTATTATGCTTGTCAAATATTGAAATTTTCCGTTGATAATAATGGCTAAGTGGAATCATCACTTATAAATTTTTTTGAATATTACTTTATACAACGAAGTTTCAGAGCAATCGAAAAATATTTTCTTTCAGTTATGGTTTTTATGAACTGCAGCCGAATTTAAAAAGATTTCGAGAAAACACGGTTCCGATGAAATATCGAGAGGAGAAAAAGTTTTATTTTTCATCCATGAACTCGTTGAAATTATTTTTAAATAATTTGGAATTTTTGAGATTAAGAGATAATAGTCTGGATAAACCGTTCAAAAAATGCTTGTCTATTCCAATTGTATTTATGCACCATTCACATTTTTATTTGACATCTATAGTTATCTTGTTAAGTTAATCGATTGATGAAACTATTTTAGACAACGAATGGTGATAAAATAATTGTAAAACTCAACAAAATTTTACTCAATCTTGTAATAAATCAAATTACTCAATCCTAGAGTTTTGAACGGAAAAAGTTGGAAGAAATAATGTCAGAAAAGAATTCGCAAAAATTCTGATGTCTTTAGAATTGAAAAACAAAGCTTTTTTCTATCTTGAAATTTTATCAAAAACTCTATAGTTAACAAGTAACGGCGATCAGTTTCTCAGTTTTGACTGAAATCAGTTGGGAAACAAAATATCGAGCAAAAATTCAGAAAAAATTCTAGTGAATTAGCAAAAACAAACGCATTTTTTTACCTCCTTCAGATTTTTTTCAAAACCCAATAGTTTCCCCAGTACGTGGCATATTCTAAAATTTTCTTTTTTTCGCTAAAAATGAGATAACTACGAAAAAAAAATCGTATAGAACTTTTTAAAAAACAAAATTGAAGTTTTCACTGCCCCCGTTAAGGTCCCAGTCGAAAAAAACCTCGAAATTCTTTTTTATCTCAAAGTGCGATCCAACCATAAATGTTAAAAAAATGTAGAAAATGGTCGTGTTTAAAAGGATGTAGTGGGTGGAAAAATATCGTAAAAAATTTTCAAAGGAAGCAAATTGAAGCGGAATTTCTCCCCTTCAAAATGCCGTTTGTTAAATTTGATTATCTATACTACCCGCGAAAATGCATAAAAAATGGCTCCGAGACTTCTTCGCAATTTTGTTCCCAAACTTTTGATGGGTAGTATACATTTATTGAAATGTAGAAAATCAAGAGCTGAGTATATTGTTCCCGAAATATTCTACTTCTTTTTTTATCTTTTTCCATTTTTATTTTTTACCATAGTATTGTGAAGTTAAAATACGTTATGTAAAATTGAATAAGTGTGAAAACTTACGTATCATCATCTTTTGGAAAACGATGAAAAATGAGATCTGATTCTTTACTTTTCACACTTCCACAACCACCAAAAGCACACGCGTTAAATTTAGGCATTGCGAAGCCATTAAATTGATCATCGATTCAGTTTATATCTTAACCCGAACCCATTAAAACAATTAGTTCACAGAGAAATCACGTGCAACAATGTAGCAGTCAAAGGAAATGCAATGTAGAAATGATGAAAACAATTAGAAATTAAACAAGTGCGTATCAATGTTTTTACGTATTAATAACGCGGATCGTGCAAAAAATTGAGCTAGAAAAGAGAACACAAAACCAAGGAAATGCAGTTTTTAAGTGTCCATTTAACACGATAGCCGGGGACCTTTAAACACGTGCATCCAAACAAATAACAGTGATACTCGGCGGGAAAGCTTCTCCACTTGTTGTGCGATCGATTTTCCCCCACTCTTAGCTGCTGGGGAAGAATGCGGTAGTGCGAAAGAGATCACGCTATTCACCACCAAATGAGGGTGAAAGGGATAACAATATTCAATCTCAGAAATCTATGCCCTTTCTGTTCAATATTTGGTACATCGTGGCACTGAAGATTCGCAATAACGAGTTATTTATGCAAAATAAATCGACCTAATAAACTATTATTACTAATAAAATAATTGTAGTGAAAATGCTGAAAATATAAATAAAAAAAAATTTGCCAAAACAGGAATCGATCACGCAACTTTCGAGTCCGTGAATTGAAACTTTATCCACAACGCTAATCGCTCATGTATCGAACGTATTACTGAAACGATATTTATGTTGTGAGCTGTTTTTGTTTTTATATTGCTTATTATGTCATAGAAATGAAATAATCATAAACTTTTAGTGCAGGCGTTTCAGGATCAAAGAAATAAGCTCCACGAATTCTGAAAGCGTTAAGAAAATGCCAAATATGACAGAAAAAATATAGGTATTCTCGCTACGCATCTTATGAACTCCCACCACGCGGTCATTATCGGGGTGGGGGTAAAATTTTCGAATGACGAAATTTCGAACAGCTAAAATAGCGAATTTTAACATACAATTATATATATATACAGGGTGTCCCATTTTAATCTTACACCTGACTTTTCTCGGTAAATGTTGCTCGGATCAAATATTGTGTGGAACAAAACTTTCAGGGGTTGAAGGGGGACGTAAGAAAAAAAATGGTTTGTGAATCCAAAACTCAAAATGGCGGCGTTAGAATGGCCGACATGTTTTTTTTTTAGGGAAACATAACTTTTTTTCATCACCAAAAAATTTTTCAGCGCAAAACGAAAAACTTTTGTTGGAAAATTTTTTTGATCAAGTTCATAATTTTTGAGTGAGAACATCATTTTCAACTGTTTTAGAGGTATTCAGGATGTACCACGAAGAGATCTTAAACGTACCAAATGCAAGTGCGTTTGCAGACGCATATGCAGACGCACACGCAAACGCACTTGCATTTGGTACGTTTAAGATCTCTTCGTGGTACATCCTGAATACCTCTAAAACAGTTGAAAATGATGTTCTTACTCAAAAATTATGAACTTGATCAAAAAAATTTTCCAACAAAAGTTTTTCGTTTTGCGCTGAAAAATTTTTTGGTGATGAAAAAAAGTTATGTTTCCCTAAAAAAAAAACATGTCGGCCATTCTAACGCCGCCATTTTGAGTTTTGGATTCACAAACCATTTTTTTTCTTACGTCCCCCTTCAACCCCTGAAAGTTTTGTTCCACACAATATTCGATCCGAGCAACATTTACCGAGAAAAGTCAGGTGTAAGATTAAAATGGGACACCCTGTATATCGATAACTGTATGTTAAAATTCGCTATTTTAGCTGTTCGAAATTTCGTCATTCGAAAATTTTACCCCCACCCCATTATCGATCGGGTGTGCGGAGAAACTCCGATCATCTTAAACGAGAGCGAGAAGGATAGAACTCCTACTCCAGTCCTGGTGGGGGAAGTCGATCACCCCAGCTCACGGATGTTCTCGCTTACATCCCAGTGTTGCGTACGTGAGCGCACACAACAAAGACAACGCTAGCGACATCCGACAGCTGGGGTGATAGCTCGTACTGCTACCCCAATTTTTTAGGACCCATACAGACTGCAGGCTTTACACTTCTATAAGGATCCATCTTCGTTGACTCAGACATTTAAAGTTTTTGACTTTTATATGTATATTACTGAACTTCAAAAAATTGTTTTTTCCGAAATATCCACTTATGGTCCACACGTCCTGCACTCAACACTTCCGAAACTAATAGGTTAAAACATTACCGATATTTCGAATGAACTTCGAAATAACTTCAAACTCGCACATCCCGCACTTTATATGAAACTCCGATCAAACTTTCAAAAATATCATACACTGCTTGAAAAATACATCCGTAAACTGTAGCCCGCTGCACACGATGCTATTTTCGTGGTAGAAAGCATGCGTGTTGTACTTTCGGAAAGCGCACGCATAATTTCTACCACGAAAAGTAGCGTTGTGTGCAGCGGGCTTTACTTACGTCTGAAATTCACTGGTTATGGGTGACGTCGGAACCAACCAATCAGAAACTCGAGAGAGATCAAAAGGCCTTTGATGGTGTTATATACAGACACGTCAAATTATTGAATGTGTTAGTAACTTTTGCGTAATTTTCAGCCCGTGCAAAGTTTTTTCTCACAAGGAAACCTTCCCAGGTGTACCCCGCCGATTTTGTTCCGCTTGGAGTATGTTATTCTACATTGAAATCTAAGAGACACATATTTTTTTTTTTGCGGAAACTCATATTTAAGGGGTGAAAAACACCCCTAAAGTTGAGGTCTCCTAGGGGAGGTTATTCAGTTCCATATATATGCAGACAAGGGGGCAAAATCAAACCAATTGCATTCAACGCTTCATAAAAAGTTATGACTACTCGATTTTTTTCTGCCCTGAGGGGGTGAATAAGTCGAAGTTATAGGGGTTGAAAATTAAAAAAATGTCATAACAAATAGAATATGCTCGATATGGAAGTGAAAAAAATTGCATACTTAACAGTTTCAAAAGTTAAGAGATACATGTTTTTGCATTTTTCGAAAAAATGCATCCTTAAGGGTGTGCCATCCTTACATCCGATTACCTTTAATTTCTGTAGATACGTATTTTTTTAAGTATCTATCTGCTAGAAAATATTCTTTTGGATATATTAATATATTTTGGATATATTAATGGATGTAAGATTATTAGCAACATAAAAAAAAATCCCTTGAAAAAAATTTTTTCAATAAAAAAATTGCGATTTCGTCTTCGTTATATATAATAATCGTCACAACATATGATTTAGGCATCGCAGATAATGAAAATTCTTTTCAATCACATTGTTACAATATTAATATTTCTAATTATTGTATCATTGTTTTTATTATATTTTATATGCTGTATTTTGTACAGATGTATTTTTGATTGACAAATGAAATTATTCATTATATTCTTTACAATAGTGGAAATCGTCAAATAAGTGTTGGAAACATAATGATTTTTTACACCATGAACACCTAACAACAGCAATATTTTGACATCCGGGTACATCACAATGCGCTTTGCAAGTTTTAAAACTAAAATCTACAGGATTTTCAAAATTCTCCGGTCGCCATTCATTATAACCGCTTTTGAACCATGAATACCTAAATAAGTGTACATATCGTGGAGATGATAATTGGTTGTGAACAAGTGACTGAAGCTTAATTATATTATTTCGTAAATGTAAATTTAAATCATAATCCATTAATATGACATTGTCAGAAAAATGTTTCACATAATTTTTCCATATCCTGAAGCCAAAAACATCCAAGGGTCGAATCTTTCCCGTTGTACCCTGCGGTATTTTTCTTAATTTTATATTTTTATCCCGAGGTTTCGCTTCGTCAACAGCTCGAGGGCAATGTCCAGTCCAGGAGTCAATTAATAAAATATTGTTTGAACCAACTTGGGGGAAGAAGACATTTTGTAGCCAGGTTTTAAAATGTTCTGAAAGTATGAATTAATTTTTCAATTTGCTTCGTTGCAAGAAATAAACAGTATCTTATCTGTCAATATAAGGAATTCTCTAAAAAAATAATTTTTATTATTGCCTGAAGTGAGTTTTCCAGATTTCGATACTTCTATGTAAACGTTTCCTGGTCTGAATAGTGACGATTCCACTATTGGACCAAATTTACCACTTGGTTCTTTCAAAACCAGGAATAGCGGAGAAAGAAGCCTCCGTCACCTGCTATAGTGGGCTGAATCGTATAACTATGTGTTGTAGAAGCAATTGATTGTACAAGGCATTCAACTTGTTTCTCTCCTTCAACCGCTAATGTTCTTCCAGAATGCATTTCTAATTGGAAACCACTTTGGTCCGAATTGTAGACGTTCGATAACCCATATTCTTCTATATCGTTCTTCACTTCAGAAACAAATTGTTCAGCAAGCTTTCGCAGATTGTCTGCATTTTCAATACTTTTTTTTGTGATAAATTTACTAATTTTTCTGGAAACAATCTTATGAGCTTTCTTAAATGAGTGTACCCACTTGTCTGACGCCTTAAAACGGGCATCTTCATGACCGATTTCTTTTTGTGCTTGCATTGCCCATTTTTTCAAGTCGATGTCATGTACCATAAGACCAGCATCAACGGCAGCTTTAAAATTGGCTAAAGTGTAGTCGCAAATTCTAGCTATTTTTTCTTTATAAGTTCCACCTTTATTTAAATATTTAGCCCATCTTTTTAATTGAGCCACTGATTGTACGTTTCTAAATTTTTGTTTAACGCTTGATAGGCTCAAATTTTTAGTTTTGCCACTTCTCCAATAGTTGACTGCCCTCGATTTATACTCGTACGAAACAGATTCATCATCAGTAGTACAAACATCCGGGGGTAGTACCGGATCATTGATTGCCGATCCCCATTCTTCGTCTTTTACTATTTTCATATCTCAATCTTTGTAAGGTTCTTGGAATTATAATGAATCTTCTACGATTGTTTCCACGCCCATGTAATCTTGCATAGCATTCGTTAACATATTTTCAATGCTTTCATTTAATTGTATTTCATCATTATTTATAGGGCTTTCAGGTATATTTAGGGCTTGAAAATGTGCCAAAACTAATCGTATCGCATTAAGCGGATTCACTTTCATTTTTGATAATAAATACACTTGATTTCTTAACTTATGGAACTTTTAACAACTTTTGATTGCAAACAAAACACAGAGCTATACACGCATTTGATTGTTGATATTATTTTATCACGAGATAAATTCCTTCTAACTCGCACTTATCGAATTGAAGCAATTTCTCAAGAACGCGACTTATAAGCATAGCACAGACCATCATATGTTAAATAAGAGAGGCAGAGGCAGATAACAGTTATATATTTCTTATCAACGTATTTTGAAACTTCTTTCAATGATAGGTGAAGTAGAATATCAACTCGAAGAATTAGATAGCTAATAAGCAGGGCTAACGAACACATACAAAGTAAGGTTCGAAATGATAAAACATATCAGTTCATTTACTGCTACGTGATTGTAATAACAATCATCAAGTGTATAACAAACTTCTTTTTCTCTAACAAAACGAGAACGAATTTAGCCTATTTTTTCAACAGTATTTTGATAATAAAAAATAAAGAAATAAAAATAAAAATAAACCCTCTATAGCAAAATAGTGACACACATGTAAATTAATAATCTTTTTAAAATTTTGTTTCAGACAATAATTACGGCTAGAATCGTGCACATCGTTTTTTTATAGGACATTTTCAATTATAGAAAAAAAAACAATGTAAACAATGAAAATAACGTTAAGAATTCATCCTCTATTCTTTAAGAGTGATTTAATGAAACATCAAAAACTCGGTTGAAACAAAATCGCGAAAACGCTACTTTTCGATCTCTCAAGAAAAGAATTTTCATTACCTGCAATGCCTGAATGATATGTTCTATCGATTATTTTCAAGGAATTTTTTTTTATGTTGATAACAATCTTTTTAAATAATTTCACGATATGTTCTATATCCAAAAGAATATTTTCTAGCAGATAGATACTTAAAAAAATACGTATCTACAGAAATTAAAGGTATTCGGATGTGAGGGTAGTACACCCTTAAGGATGCATTTTTTCAAAAAATTCAAAAACATGTATCTCTTAACTTTTGAAACTGTTAATTATGCAATTTTTTTCACTTCCATATCGAGCATATTCTATTTGTTATAACGTTTTTTTAATTTTCAACCCCTATAACTTCGGCTTATTCACCCCCTGAGTTCTGAAAAAAATCGAGTAGTCATAACTTTTTATGAAGCATTGAATGCAATTGGTTTGATTTTGCCCCCTTGTCTGCATATATATGGAACTGAACAACCTCCCCTGGGAGACCTCAACTTTAGGGGTGTGTTTCACCCCTTAAATATGAGTTTCCGCAACAAAAAAAAATATGTGTCTCTTAGATTTCAATGTAGAATAACATACTCCAAGCGGAACAAAATCGGCGGGGTACACCTGGGAAGGTTTCCTTGTTAGTTGCTAACCCAATAGTTTCCTATAAAAATTTAACAGCAAAATCAAAAGAAACCAACACTGCGGGAAAAACACATTTCTTGTTTATAATTAAAAAATTGATTTATGTAATCTATAAATAATTTTTGACATATTTTTAAACGAAAGAACCTGTCAAAACAAAAAATTTGGCCCCCTTATCCATTCGGTTTGTATGATTTTTCAGGGATTTGTGCATAATTAATAGTAAAAATCCACAATTTAATTATAAGACATACAACGAACGATTTCCCCATCATCAAACAAGGCTTAGAAGTCATAAAAAAATAAAACGCGTTTTTGATAAAAATTTAAGAGCAAAATCGAAGGGGGTAACACAGTGGGAAATAACATTTTTCGCTTTGAATTTGAAAAATTGTTGTATGTAATATTTTTATAAATTCTTACATATTCTTATCCGAAAGTACGTTTTAAAACTAAAACTGTTACTCCTCATCCATTTGGTTTACTGTATTTTTGAGAAAGTTAGTGATATTTGAAAAAAAAAATCGGAAAATTTTTCAAAAAAATCGTTTCCGATGAAGGTGTTAAGATAACAATTTGAAAAAAATCACACGAGTTTCTTTCAATGAGCTCTATTAGAAAAAAAAATCAACACAATAAGAAATGTGAATTTCAAAAGTGGCCGATTTAGCGTAGAATGCCCCATATACAGTAAACGCTTTTTAAGGCCGATCACCCACGCTTTCGCATAGCATAGCATAACGTAGCATAAGAGATTTCGACCAATCGGGTAACTCCAGATGCATATATATAGTACACACGCTGCCCGATTGGTTGAAATCTCTTATGCTACGTTATGCTACGCTATGTGAAAGCGTGAGTAATCGGCCTAATTCAACGCTCTCGGAACTGAACTTTCGTGGTACTAGAGAGAGTGGCCTACTAGAGAGTATCCACCACCACGAGCTACTAAGCGATGTTAATGTGGCGGGATAGTTAGGTTAGGACAAATGTTCAAATGTTACACGTTATTTTTCGTTATTAAATCACATGAATATCACATTATCATAAATACCTTTTTCAACGATAATAAACATTTTCTAAAAGGGATAATAATTTGGAAAGTAACCGACAGCGATGGGTGCGCAAGTGGTGTGTGGCTCCGGCGATTTCCCAAATTCAGCAGCCCCGTACGAGGCTAATACTTCGTTAGATGATCGCTTAGTCATGCACTGACTCATACATCAATCGCTGAGCGAGATACAGTTTTTCTGAGTTTCTGATGGTCCTAATCAATTGAAATTGAGTAAAAATATAGCCGACTGTATCGGCCTAGTTTTCCACAGTTTCCCTTGGCCCTCGTCCAAATGCGATACAGTAATGCAGTTAAGAAAAACCCGCAAAAAGTATACGCAGGAACAATAAACATGAAAATTAAAAAAAAAAAAATTGGAAAGTTATATTAGTTTGAAATATATATTAGTATTAAATATCGGTAACGGATTTGCTGTTCTTTATACTTTGTAGCGCTTTTTTTGTAATTGCAAGTGACACACTTGTCACTTTTCTTTTTTCATTTATCTCATTTACGACTTTTGGCACGTATTTACTAAGTGGAAAGTTCAATAATAGTGAAACTGATATTTAGGTTAGGATTGACATTACACCGCAGCGCATTACGATAAATGGGAGAAAGTGGAGGTAACATTTCTCCGCTTGTTGTGTTGCGAGCATAGAGAATTAAGGGAAAATGGCCTACTACAGAGCGTTAAGTTAGCAAGAGTTGACTGTATTTCCAATTTCAAAATCTTATAAGACAGGAAATATAAATCGAAAAAAACATATCCCAATATTTGAAACTTGTAAGAAAACAGAATTCCGATTTCTAAAACTTATAAGATACAAAACGCTAAAAAAACAAAATAAACTTGCAAGTAATACTACTTAACCAAACTTGTAACTTGTGTAAACTTGTAGTAATAATACGTGGATTAGGCCTACAGGAAATACCACGTCAAAAAGAAAACGCGCCTGAACCTCTACCCCTGCGGCGGTGCGGAAAAGGGTTTTATTTTAAATAAAGATGATTCGAGTTTATATCCATAGCTATATATATAGATGATATAGATGTTATAGAAAGATATACAGTTGTTTAATGGTTCCTGAAATAATTTTTTCATGCCACTCTTTCTCTTTACCGCAAGAGTAGGGTGTTACATGCAGAAGGCACGATTGTAACTCATATTTTTATTTGCTCTACTTTATTTTCGTATTTAGGTGCTTACATCCGTCCCGTACGGGCCCAGGACTCACCCCGACTGGTTCGATATTTAAGGGAGGGGTTAATTCGATATTTAATAATTTTTCAAATCTCAGGAATAACCGTATTCAGTTAATAAATTTATTTTATATCAGAAAGTAGTTGATTCCGCAATTAAAATTAGTAACAGAATAAGACTTACGTTCGTCGCTCTGTTTGCTTGCTATCTCTCGGACTCGTCCGGCGGCACACATATACAACTTAATATGACGCAATATAAATGTAATAATAAGAGTAAGAATAATTATAAAGATAATAGGTATTAGTCTCAAGATGAGGGATGAAAGTTGGTTTCGATAACAATCTATAGTTAAGTTTATTATTTGCGTCCTTTCGCGTTATAAATCGAAGATTTATTAACCTACGCGCACCACCACCGTCGGAGATCTTCCGAATGCACGGGGGACACGTTTAGGTGAGCCCACTGTCAAGGGTGGAATTATGGCCACCACGATTCATTCACGACTCGAGTATTTCTTAAACCCCTGGTGAAGCCCGAGAAAGTTATACTCGAATATTAAGATTCTTTTAACGAGAGTAGACTGACAAGTTTATGCAGAACCACAAATTTGGTTTACTTTTCCGCCGCGACTAGCTAAACTCGGAGCTCGATTTCCACCTCAGGATATCTCCGTGACTTGCTGGGAACTATCGTTCTCGATCACGATATTCGATACGATCGAAGAATTTCAGAGTCCGTCTTGAGGTGGAGGCGGTTTTCAATCATTCGGGACTCATCCGCTATTAGTGGAAACCCGGGTGTGCCGATCTTGCCCCAGCAATTCTTATGTGGCGCGAATCGTGGGTCAGTGTACCCAGGGGCTCATGCATACTCTTTTACAATATAAGAGCCCATGATTAATTCGAGTGCAGGCGCACCCTACAATATGCTCAGCTCGCACGAGCGACTGACGGTGTGCGATTAAAATAAAATAAGAGAGCGTGAGCGTCACGCCACTGTCTTTGGGAAAACAAAAATTCTTGGAGACAGGGATGTGACAAGGGCTTTAACCCTTCCTGGTCATACAGGATCTGAATGACCTGAATGTTTTTTGTTGTACACAAAATCTTTTGTTGCAGATTTACATGTTCAAGATTTTTCTGCATCATTCTATTATCAGATTTTATTCACTACAATAGTTGTTCCATGTTTTGGTCCGTTCAATGTATAATTCATATTCTTTTGAGACCCAATTTACCAAACAGTGTTAATGATGGGTGACCACAGAAGGTTACAGTATTTAACCTTCTGTGGTCACATATCATTAACACTGTTTGGTAAATTTTGGACTTTGGTCCTTACCTTTTTTCTCCTAGGAGAAAAAAGGTAAGGACCAAAGTTGCAGAGAATTGTATTCCCTACAAGTTTGTTTCTGTTTATTTATACGCTAACGTTTGAAATAAATGAAATAATGCAATAAGTTAATTTCGCCCGTTTTTCAGCTTTAAGTTGAAAAATATCAATCGTAAACAAAAAATCGTTATGCCCAAAGTTGTAGAGAACTGAATTTCTTATAGTTTTAGTTATGAGCATTTTTAACTCCCGACTGCCCGCACGGGCAAAAGCCGGGAGTTATGCGTTTGACCGCGATCAGCTGATTTTTACGATTTTTTCATGCAGAATGTTTGCGGAAACGGCAAAAAACTGCTTAACCAAATTTGGAATATATGTTCCATGACCAGTGGACATGGTTCTTAGCAATAGTTTTATACGACTGTGTGTATGATTAAAAAATGATTGGTATATTTAAGAAAAAGCTGTTGAATCAAATCGACAAACAATAGGTAATGCCGCCTTAACTACGTTCACTCGAAAAATCTGCAGCATACTTCACGTCGTTGCGGGCTTCTCATAACTCTAACATATATGCCTGTCATTCTTTCTTGGTTATGTGTGTTGTGCTTTTTTTTATTATTATTATTAATTTTTCTTTTCTCACAAGTTGAAAATGGGCGCGTCATTGAACAAAAATAAATTCCCCCCTAAATTCAAGGTGACGGTTGACAACATTGCAAAATCTGGACGTAATTCTAGATTTAGACTATGAATAAGCCCCTCAACGACTAGAAAAAGAAAATTGTGGTATCGACTTTTATCCAATTCAAGGCTTCTTTTTGTGCATAGTGACTGGGCTATCAGTCGTGCACACTATATGTACTCCCGTACTGTATATCACTGATCTCACTAGGCTGATTTAGGTATATAAGCTTTTCTATGCAGGGAGATTTGTATGGGCGGTACCGAAATTTGTTTACCTCACATCTATATCCCTACACTTTGTATCGTTAACAAACGCCACGTGCTTTTTCGAGGGTTCTGGCCTTTTGAGGCATATGAGCATTTGGAGGGTTTGGAAGGGAATAGCTAAAATTGCTGGAGTTCGTTGTAAAAAGTGCAGGTACCATAGTTCCGTCAAGTTTCCGATTTAAATTTAGATTTTGTACAGATATGAAATATTTTGAAATGGGCAAACATTTATTTTTTAACTATAATTATTTTTACAATCTTTCTCTTGATAGTATCTCAAAATATCAAATATATTTTGAAAGAATTGCTCAATATAATGATGATATATGAATGATCCTAACAAAAACTTCCAGCCCGTTTAAGCGAAGCGATATGAATTACGAATAACGTAATTTTTTAATTTTGGAATTTCGTTCCATTACCATTGATAATTTGTTCAACGGGCATCGATTAACTGGCACTGGTATACGACAAGGTTCTCTTCCTTCCATATATATACACTTGTTCTGAGTGTAGTGCAGCTCCATCTCGTGATTCGTCAAGTTAATGACATCCAAAACAAGATAAAATTGAATTGGTCTGCAAGAAATAAAAAAACATTAGTCATACAGTTAATTAGAATAATGAGTAATAGATGAGGCAGTTCATCTCGAATCATGCATTCCGTGGCTCTGACAAATTTGTGGTCTTGCCAATTTTTTTTATCTTTTAGTGCCAATTTAAGAAGGAGTTTTTATTGAATATTGAGATTTTTATTTCCCGCCTTTCGAGGGGTGTATTTTTTTCTTTTTACAACTTGGACTTTTTTGATGTTTTGAAAAGTATATTTTCAGCGAGTGATATTGGAAATAGATGAATGGAATATTCATCTGTTTCTATTTTTGAATTTATTATCGATAACACAAAAACGTTAGATGAATGACTACTGTGGCGCTTAATTGTGGCGACAATATTAAAAAAGAAAAAAAATAGGCAATTGATGCTATACGCTGAAAATTTAATGAGACACATAAAAATGTTTCTTGAATGGCAGTCATTACCCAAAATATGAAAAAATCATTCAAAATGATGGTTGAACATTTTTTTATATTTTTCCATGAAAGCATACTTCAAAATTGGTAAAATCAATGTATTGACATCTATCGATATATTGGTGGGTAAAGAAGACATCGGCGTTCAAACATTTTCGATGTTTTCAAAATCTAGAGTAAAAACATTACAATTCTCAAAGGATTTAAGATAAAAATCTAAAATTTACGTAAGAACTACTTTTAATAGGTACTAACAGATGAAGCAATTCTGGCAAAATCAGGATAACGGACTTGGTGAATAAAATGAAATGTCCCAGATAAATCAGATCGAGTGTGTAAATCAAAAAATTATCCTTGTTTGTGAATTATGTACATATTCAGAATAAGGTTCAGGAAGAGCGGAGTTACTTGACTATAGGGATAAATTGATTTACACACAATAACATTAAAATAATTGAATTTAAAAACGTGAGTGTTTGTTATTACATTCATTGCAATCTCTTGCTCATTTATGTGTCTCGACACGTCGTTGAAAAGCGGAAAAAGTTTTTCGAAAATTCTGGTATCAAACAATATTTTATTGTTAGTCTTTACTATCTCCTCTTGCCTTGGACATTTTTCTGGATGTTACAAATTGTCCACTACATTAAAATACATATATTAGACTGTGGATTTACATAATTATTTTTTACATTTCTTGTTATAATTCGTGTATACGGCGTCTTGATTCTAAAAAAATCGGGCGAAGCAGGTAGGCCCATCATTGATATGGGGTTAGTTTACTTATGTGTTAGTCAACCCCACCCAGCAAACACAATTTGGATAATTTTTGTAACTTTTACATTAAAGTTACGAGTTTATGTAAAGTTTACATAAAATTTGCGAAAATAATCCAAGTATGTTTGCTGGGCATATTGATATTGTTTTTTTTTTAGTTTATTTGCATTCAGCAAAGTACTTTTTCTTACAATATGAAATTACTCTATAACATGGATATTAGAGTGGTCCTTATAATGGGTTAAATTTTTTTTTAATGAACTCGCCCCCCAGATCGACTCCAAATCAATAAAAATAAGTCCTGAAAAAGCTGTTCTCTGTGTGTGTGTGTGCATGTGCGCGCGCGTGCGTGTGTGTATGTGTGTATGTATGCGTGTGTGAAAATTGAACGGGAAAATGTGCCGGCAAACACGAGACGATGGAAAAAAGCCATTTTACTCTACAGGAATGTATTTTTGTATTTATGAAGTATTGTGTTTGCGAAGACCGTTTCGTAAGAACGTGTTATTGGGGATGGGTATTCTGGGGATATTGTCAAGGTTGAGTAAATTTCCAACTCAATATTCTTCAAACTTAACAATTCGTTTAATTAAAACAAGTTACTGACAAAGTTGGATTGTGGATTGCTTGAGACCAACCTCTTTGATTTCTAGTCATAAATTGCCGAATTTGGGCTTGTTATGGCATTTAATAGTTCGAGGATTTTCCCCCGTACGCTGCCGATTTTACACCCAATCAATATTTATTGGTTCTCGATCGCTCAGATGCGTGATGCCCCGTCAGCATTTTGGGGTGAGCTCGCTTGGGGTTGATAGACCCACGCGCGGTCAATTTTGTGTTGCCATGCAAGGCACAACATTCCTCCCCCTTAAGGAGACGAAACTTCGTTTCGGCTATTTGATTCATCCCTCAAAATTGGTCATACGTTGGGATGGTCTCTTGGCTTACAATGAATTTTTATTATAATTCTGTTTATGTTATGTGTGACAGTAGTTTATGATGAATCTCTAGTCGTCTTTTTCTTTGGTGTAGGTGTATATTTTATGCTTAGATCAGGCTCTTGGATGGCTCTCTTGAAAGGCCTTGGCGGGCTGGGAGGTCGTTCACTATTGCTGGTCTGAGAGGCCGGCTGTGTACGCTGACACAGCTTTGTTTTATATACAGAGAATATAACTCGGGGAAAAAAACCTGGACAAGTACATTGGTGGTCCCTCGTTTCCCTATAATACCACAAAAAATCCAAAACCCCACAATTTTTTTTTTATGTTTACTAATTTTATTCATATCCCGGAGGGAAACCAACCATATAGATCACGAAATATCCGGCCAAAAAACCAGACTTCACAATAAATATTACTTTGAATTTATTTCCACAGAACAAAATAGGAATCAAAACATTAAAAAAATTGTTTTAAAAAACAAAAAACTCCCGACTGCTATAATATATATAACTTCATAAAAATATATTTTTATCAAGAGACTCGGTAGAGTCTCGGGACAAGTACATTGACAGCTCTGTCGTCTGCTGTCCCGAGGCTCGCCGAGTCTATATTATCTCTAAACAAGACGATTCGCGGTGGTGGGGGTAAACATTTTATGACGTTTTCGCTAATTGTAGAGCCTAGGAGTCATTCGGCGGCTTGAAAAGCGAACTTTTGACTAATTGAGCGATGCTCTTTCGATTGAGCCTAAAATCAGCGCGATTGGTTGCGTAATTGCTGAGAAAAAACTTTGCACAGGCTTAGGATTATGCTCGATTCTACTACCTTCAAGAATTTGCCGTGTCTGTATATGCGCTCATACGATACAATCAAAGGCGTTTTGATGCCCATCAAATCCCATTTCCATAAAAGCCGGTCTCCAGCAATGGAAGCAACGAGTTGCGATTGGTCACGACGACTCGTCTTTCCTCTATACGGAGCCAACATAAAGTTTGAACGTTGTTTTGACATAACGAAGTGCGGGACGTGTGAGCAATTTTATGGATAAATTTATAAAAAAAACCATTTCGTGGTTCAGTGTGGTGATATTCGATCGATCGTCCATATGACAGCTGACCAATATCTTTTTTCTAACCGTCATGAGGTTATAAAGATCGCAGTCAATTTTAACTTTTGGTTAGAGTGGTGTTTATATATAGACGAGTAAAGAGTGACTTTTATATAGATAGAAGAGTGATGGCGGGAAAATAAAGTGTAATAATGAACCATTGAACAGTGTCTAAATAAATATTTTTTTTAATTAAACCTAGCCCCTACAATTTTTTTCCAAACGTAATCTCTGCTACAACGGAATCGAAAATGATCCCTTTTCTCTTTTACCATCAAAATGTTCCCCGAATGCAATAACAAGGTTTATTTAGAAACCACTCTCTTCGTTTTTTTCTGTTAACCAAGAGAATGGTGTATGATAAACTCGTATTCGGTGAATATTTAATATCTTTGTCGTGAGGTTATAAAGATCGCGGCCAGTTTCAACTTTTGCTTAAAGAGACTTTTATTATAGATAGAAGAGCGATAGTGCAAAAATAAAGTGTGATTCAATAAATAAACTTTTGGACAGTGTCTAAATAAATATATTTTTTTATTAACCCTAGACCCAACAATCCATTTTTCTGAACGTAAACTCTAGAACGGAGTCGAAAACGGTGCCTGTTTACTTTTACCATAAAATGTTCCTCGGATGCAAAAATAAGGTTTATTTAGAAACCATTCTCTGTTTTTTTTTTTTTGATAACTAAGAGAAAGGTGTATGATAAACGCATATTCGGTGAATACTTGACAGACCTAGTTAGAATTTTCGAAAAATCGATTTTTTTTTTATTTCATTTTCAAAAAGTAGAATCTCTTACGAACATTTTCCGCCCAGGTAAATGTAAATCGGACCATTATTCGCCGAAATACAAGACTTTGTAGCACGTCGTGTCTGAGCCATGCAAACCGTACTCAAAACTTTAAATGCGTTTTTCTCGAAACCATGTTTTTGAAGTCGGTGATCACTGTAGCTCGAGAACGGCTTTACCGATCGGGTTGAAATTTATATCACTTCTTCTATACATGGTAGTCCTCCATATGAACGAAGGATTTTTTTTTTGGATAATTATTTTTATTTTTAATAGCAAAAAATGGAACTGATATTTTGGTCAAAAAAACACTTTTGACTTTTAACGGCCGCCATTTTGTGAAAAATGGAAATTTTTCAAAACCCTTCGTTCAACCGGAGCATTATATCATTAACTAAAAATCCCCTCCGTTTTTTTTGTTTCAGATGAGCCGTTGCAGCGTGAGCTTGATCACCGCAAACCGTGTTTTTTTTTGCAGCGTCCTCGGCAATTGACGGTCACCAGCTTATTTCGATATGTATTGCGTTGAAAAAATTGCAACATATACATTACATATGTATCTTTTAAACGGAAGAACTTTTGTTGTGAATTATTTTATCGTTTGACCAAAAAAAAATCGGAAAAAAGGCCTTTTTTTTGACGTTCCAACTAGGTCTGTCCCGTTAATATCTTTGTTGGAAGGTTATAAAGATCGCGGTCAGTTTCAACTTGTGTTTAAAGTGACTTTTATCATATTACCGATGGAAGAGTAATAGTGCAAAAATAAAGTGTGATTCAATAAATAAATTTTTGAACGGTGTCTAAATAAATATTTTTTTTATTAGCCCTAGTCCCAACAATTCATTTTTCCGAACGTAAACTCTAGAACGGAGTTGAAAACGGTGCCTCTTCTCTTTTACCATAAAATGTTCCTCGAATGCAATAACGAGGTTTATTTAGAAACCATTCTCTCTTTTTTTTTTTTTAACTATATAAGGGAGTGGTGTATGATAAACTCGTATTCGGTGAATAATTAATATCTTTGAACAGTCGTTAGGTTATAAAGATCGCGGCCAGTTTTATTTGGTTAAAGTGATTTGAATATGTACATAGAAGAGTGATAGAGTGCAAAAATAAAGTGTAATTCAATAAATAAACTTTAGAACAGTGCCTAAATAAATAATTTTTTTTAACCCTGGCCTCAATATTCCAATTTTCGGAATATAAACTGTACAATGGAGACAAAAATGTCCCTTGCATGCAATAATAAGGTTTATTTGGAAACTATTCTCTACGTTTTTTATATAACCGAGAGAATGGTGTATGATACACTCTAGGTTTGAATTATACATAGTCTTAAACCACCCTAGAGTGGTTAAATACATGAAAATACTATTTGCACTTGCAACCCAAAATGAAATCAAGTGCCGCGAAATAATTTTGAGCGAAACGATATTTGACTCGAGAAAAAAAAAATCATAAGTACTTTACCAATTTTGTTATCCCTATTGCTCATGAGATATAATTCGTGATCAATAAACGTTATAAAAGAAAAACTCATGTGGCACTGCGACCGAAATTCTTTTTTCCAATCACACTTTTGTTCTCGAAATTTGGTGCGCATACGTTTTAGGGTTCCGTACCCAAAGGATAAAACGGGACCCTATTACTAAGACTCCGCTATCCGTCCGTCTGTCTGTCTGTCCGTCTGTCACCGGGCTGTATCTCATGAACCGTGATAGTTAGACACTTGAAATTTTCACAGATGATATATTTCTGTTGTCGCTATAACAACAAATACTAAAAAACAGAATAAAATAAATATTTAAGGGGGCTCCCATACAACAAACGTGATTTTTTGCCGTTTTTATAGATAATGGTACGGAACCCTTCGTGCGCGTGTCCGACTTGCACTTGGACGGTTTGTTTATTTCAAAATCTCGTTT
Source organism: Rhimphoctona megacephalus (assembly GCA_963989365.1). Taxonomy (NCBI): domain Eukaryota; kingdom Metazoa; phylum Arthropoda; class Insecta; order Hymenoptera; family Ichneumonidae; genus Rhimphoctona; species Rhimphoctona megacephalus. The sequence goes on along the minus strand of OZ022415.1, from coordinate 5,808,183 downwards.
CGTTATGATTACTTTTATTGAAAACCTTTCGGTGCATTCTGATGATATTGGAGACATTTCTCGGTGTCATTTTTTATGGAATACTTTCCTATCCGTTGATCTATTGGAATGGATGTTTCAGTGTAATATTTTTTCAAATTTTTTTACAAAATCAAAAGAAATTAAAGTTTTGATACTTGTTCGTAGTTTTTTATAAAGAGACTCGGTAGAGTCTCGGGACAAGTACATTGACAGCTCTGTCGTCTGCTGGCCCGAGGCTCGCCCGAGTATATTATCTCTGAATAAAACGGTTTGCCGTGGTGGGGGTAAAAACTGAAATTCATTTTCTTTAATTACGAAGCTCAGGAGGCATATGATGATTTGAAAATTGAACTGGAGATTTATTACGAAAAAATACTTCGATTGAGCACTAAATCAGCACGATTAATGCCGTATTTGCTGAGAAAAAACTTTGCACACGTTCAAGACTATGCTATCATCGAAGTATTGGCATGTCTGTATACGACGCAATGAAAGGCCTGTTGACGCCTTCCGAGCTTGTAATTGGCCATTCCGTTAGATCTTTCTCGTTAGATATGCAGTTTTTATTTTCCATACTTAACTCTACGATGGAAACCAAAGCGATCTCTTTTCTCTTTCGCGATTAAATGTTCCTCGTATGAGATTTCTTAAGGGGACCGTATGGTCTAGAGCACGAAAATTTCACCTATTTTCACGATTTTTTTTTTGCCATAAAAAATTTAAAAATCGATGTTTTAACTTTTCGGGTTTATTACTACCTTTATTAAGTATACAAAAAAATTTTTTTTTAATTTTAAAAACAGTGTTTATTATCATATAATTGGCATTGAAGACGACCCTCTCGAAAAATCCGACCCGGACGGTGAAGATCGATCCGAGACTTCTACTCATCTGAAACACAAAATTCAAGAAGATTCTTAATCAGAAAGAGTGCAGTTATGGTCGGGACTAGAACAAATCGAAAAAATTAAAAATTGACAAAATGGCGCGCTTTTGAAAAAAAATTCGTAAAATCGGGTTTTTTTTCACTAGTTTTTTAGTATAAACAATAAGAAATTATTTAAATAAAATTATGATTGTAGTTCCGACGATAGCCATACATGTTGTGAACAACATATCCAAATTTCAAGTGATTCGGTTGAATAGTTTTTTTGTTTTCACCTGCGCAGTGCCGAAAAAAGTCGTTTCGAGATAAATGAGTTTAAAGTTTGAGGTACAGATATTTTCAAAAATTGAGCAAATTTTGAATACTTACAGTTAATCCGCGATTCCGGCACCATATAGGATTCCTTCGGAACGTTCATAATTCAAGATTTCCTCACTCCTTTCATTTCTTCGAGCTGTCCGAGCCTCTTTGGAGTTGTCCGTGCTCCTACGGTTGGCGCTCGATACTCGCAGCTCGTCTCGGTTTTGCGCTAGTTGCTCCGCTTGTGGCCCGATTGTTATGCCCATGGTCTCCATTATTTTCAATAGGGATGCAAATCCTTCATTGAATATGCAAGCGGAAATGTGAGTGGCAATATCAATGATTTTTTTTCCGGCAAACAGATGTTTCGGCGCAAGGTGCCACACGCAAGCATTGAAACTTTCGTTATTGTTCTGCGTATTACTGCCAATACACCTTTCCAATAAAGTCTCTGCTGTCAATTCTTCATAAATTGGTTTTAATATCTCTTGTGCTTCATCGCACAGAGCAGGTGGGTGCTCGTAGGTGTCTAAAGTACCTGCAGCCTCACTTTGACGCCACTTGCACCACGATTCGGAACCTGGAGGACAGTACGAGTGTTGCGGATTTTCATCTGTTGAAATTTTGTAATAATATGCTGCCCATATTTCACTTCTCATCCCTTCAGTCGAATCTGAATTACGTCTAATTGCTAGACCGTAATAAGTTGACAGCTCTTGCAATAATTTATTCGTCAATTGTTGACGCTTCGGTGTTTTATTTATCGATTTCCGCTGTGTCTTTTTTCCCTCTTCTTTTTCTGTCAATTTCTTTGTTGCTTTCTTTATTTGTGCATGTTTTTTTTCCGCATCAACAGCACGTTTGTACAAACGTTTTTTAACATGCAAAACACATTCTTTTTTGCAAACTAAAAAATCATCCCCGTAAGGCTTTGTGTCCAATAAGGCTTTGAACGTTTTCGTGTCGCCGTCTCCGATATAGTTCGCGTATTTTACGTTGTACAACTCTTCCGATCTCTTGAACATTTCCACGATGCCGTCTACCTCCATTTTGCCAGCACTTCCGGTATGATTTGCGTCACAGTGATCTTCATGCTCTCGATACCACGCTTCATATTCAATCGTATCCTCTTGGCCTTTCCATTGAGAGCAGGCTTGACATATACTGCATTTGACGACAACATCTAAAATTTTATTACTGTATTTCCCTATTAACGAGGCAATACCGAGAAGCGATGAGAATCCACGTTTCGCCCACGATCCATCACCAGACACAGAAAGTTCATCCGCGGGACGCCCAGCTTTTACATTCAACTCGACTTCTTCTTTCAATGCTCTTTGGAAAACGATTTTCGCGACGGCTTCAGCTGCAATTTTTATATTGTCCACGATGCCGTAATATGTACTCTTACAAATTCCTTGTCCAAGATCCATGAGACCGCAGAAATTTTTCAAGCCTTCAAATCCTACTCCAAGCATTCTCAGGGCGAGAACAAGTCGACGGTTGATTTCAAATGCCTTATCAATTAACGGCGAAGACAAAATAAAAGTTTCTTTACACTCACACTTCACAGAGAGTTTGAATCCTAGACCACGTTGTCCGTTTTTGCTAAAAGTGACCACACCGTTACAATCTTTACACTTCAACAACTGTTGCAACGTTAAAAATATCATGCTGAATTCGATGATGCAATAATTGAAAGTAGGATTAACGTTTACTTCCAATTCCTCATTGCCTTTTAATTTTTTCGCAGACGTGCTCGTAAAATCAGTAGTATTTTCGATAGTGAATCGATTGCCCTTGAAATATCTTTTGCGACCTACAGAAGATGGTCGTCTAGAAGAGTCACGGCCTTGCTTTCTATCCATATTTTCTGATATTTTATTTCAAAATTTTCGATGTTGGTTCGTCAAAACGTAACGTTGTACTGATCAAGTCAGGGGAAAGCGAAATGACCGTTTCCCTCACAAATGTTCGACAATAGGTATATTTCGGGGAAGGGAAAAGTATATATAGGTATATAGTATGTACTATATACAGGTATATATTTTCGGAGAAGGATTGGGACAGCTGCTGCGCTCCGATTAGGTTACCGGTTAGCGCTAGACCCGTTAGGAGCGCGCGGACCGCTCTCTACCTGCGTTATGGGCTGTAGAAGCTGTAATACTGAGAATTTCCGCATGAAAATTTCACAGTATATTCTTGAGATACTATACTTTCGACATATCGAAAAAAAAAAAAAATCGATTTTTTCAAATTTCTAGACCATACGGTCCCCTTAAGAAATCATTCTTTTCATTTCATTGATAACTATGAAATGGTGTACGTTGAACTGTTAATCATGATTGGTGTGAATGGATGTAAATTTGGAAAAGAAACTATAAAACTAATAATGAGTATCAAAAAAATGTATACGGCAAAATTTGTTATTATCATGCCGAGTTTTGAGCAGTGTCTAATGAATATTTTTTTTAACTCTACACCGTTGACAATTTATTTTATTGGCCCTTTCCTCTTTATTATAAAATGTTCCTCGCTTGCCATAATAAAGATTTGTGCATCATAAAATGTTCCTTGCATGATAATTGTTGGTCCATTTCAAAAGATTTTCGACGTCGTTTTTCTATCCAAAATATGGTGTAGAATCATCTGGCGTTTGATGAATTAATAGACAAATACACTGTCAACCTGCATCTGGATATATATGGATGCCTCTGGATGATAACCGTAGTAAGTAAAGATATATCTTTATGTGAAAATGGCTTGTATAATATATCTTTATATCAAAAGACTATGGCGGTATATACTCCATATCCTGGTATTATCAAAATTAGTATCTTCGGATTGCAACGAATACGTATAGACTCTAAAAATTCTGTGAAGCGACAAATGTACCAAGTATTTCCACTTCTTGGCTCCAATTGTAGCATTATGAATTGAACATTTTGTTATGAAAATTCTTAGGTTGCTCATTTGTCAATGGGATCAAAAATATTGTCTTTGGAACACCATGGATATATGCAATATTTCAGAATTTTGTTTGGCTCAATATGCTCTATATTTTTTCACATCTCCGCTTTAGTTGTAGCATAATGAATTTTAAAAAATTATTTCAGAAAGTTTTCCGATGTGTTTTTTCTGACATTACGAAAATTTATATCTTTGGATTGCAACGAATGCCTACAGACTTTGGAAATTGTATGAAGCGACAAATGTACCATGTATTTCTACTTGTTACCTCCGATTTTAGCATTATGAATTGAAAATTTTGTTATGAAAATTCTTCGGTTACTCATTTGTCGATGAGATCAAAATTATTGTCTTTGGAATGCCATGAATATATGCAAAATTTCAGAATTTTGTTTGGCTTAATATGCGCTCTATTTTTTCACTTCCCCACTTTAGTTGTATTATGAATTTTGAAAAATTGTTTCAGAAAGTCTTCCGATGTGTTTGTACTGATATTATCAAAATTTGTATAATTGAATTGTAATGAATACCTACAGACTTCGAAAATTCTGTGAAGCGACAGATGTGCCAAGTATTTTCCCTTTTTGGTTTCGATTATGGCATTAGGAATTGAAAATTTTGTTATGAAAATTCTTCGACTACTCATTTGTCGAAGGGTTAAGAATTGCTGGCTTCAGAATGCCACGCATACATGCAAAATTTCACAATTTTGTTGGGCCCAATGTGCGCTACATTTTTTCAATTCCCTAATTAAGTTGTAGCATAATGAATTTTGAAAAATTGTTTCAGGAAGTCTTCTGATGTTTTTTTACTGATATTATCAAAATTTGTATCATTGGATTGCAACAGATACCTACAGATTTTGAAAATTCTGTAAAGTAACAAATGTACCAAGTATTTCCACATTTTGGCTCCGATTGTTGGATTATGAATCAAAAATTTTGTTATGAAAATTCTGCGGTTGCTCATTTGTCAATGGGATCACAATTATTGTCTTCGGAACGCCATGAATATATGCAAAATTTCAGAATTTCATTTTGCTCTATTGAGCTATATTTTATCACTTCCCCACTTTAGTTGTAGCATAATAAATTTTGAAAAATTGTTTCAGGAAGTTTCATGAAGGATGTGTTTTTACTGATATTATCAAAATTTGTATCATTGAATTGCAACAGATACGTACAGACTTTGAAATATCTGTGAAGTGACAAGTGTGCCCAATATTTCCATTTTTTGGCTCGAATTATTTAGCATTATTAGGACTTGAACATTTTATTATGAAAATTCTTCGGTTGCTCATTTTTGGATGGGATTAAAATTTGGCTTCGAAAAGTAATGGCTACATGCAAAATTCATAATCTTTATTGAGCTCAATGTGTGGTATGCTTGAGTTGTGGCATGATTAATTTAAAAAATTGTCAGAAAGTCTTTGGTTCCTTTTTTCTGGAAGTATAAAAATTCGTTTCATTGGAAAGCAACGTATACTTACAAGCTTTGGAAATTTCCTGGAGCAACATGTGTGCTCAGTATTTCTACTTTTGGGCTCCTATTGTGGCATAACGAGTTGAAAAATATTTTCAAAAAGATTTTCTCTACGGATGCTCTGGTTGTGATGGTACGAAAATTTGCACGAACATAATGCAACTGGTACAACTCAACTCGATCGATTTTCTTGGGCACAGTACTGATCTAGGTTTGCCCGCTTTGTTGAATTTATTGTTTTAAAATATCCATAACATACTTTCTGAACTTTCAATATACAAAGATAATATTAAAATATTTGTAAGTTCTAGTTTTGAGGCTTTCACGGCCATTATTATTATAAATATCAAAATTTGTATCAAAATTTGTATCATGGGAATGTAGCCGATACCTACAAACTTTTAACATTTTGTGAAGCGACATGTGCGCCAAGTATTTCCACTTTCTGTCTCTGATTGTGGCATTATGAATTGAAAAATTTATTACCAAAAGTCTTCTGCTGCTCATTTTTGGATGGGATTAAAATTTCTGTCCTCGGAACGCAATAGATACATCCAAATTTTCTGAACTTTGTTGGGCTTAAAGTGCAGTATGTTTTTTCACTTTTCATACAAATATAACAAGGAGATACCGCTATTTAATATGTTTCTTTGATAAGCACACATTCAAATTGCTACAAATTCTATGGAAGAGTTCTGACTGCTCTAATCTTGCCCTCAAAAGCTTTGTAAATTTTTGTATCGGACTACCAGTTCCCGACTTATTTTAGCCTGATTCCAGAAAGGTAAATCGAAATGTCAAAACAACTTGACAGGCTCGAGAATAAAAAAAATTCCAAAACACGTGTCCCTTTATTTCATGGGGAAAAAACCAGACTCGAAGTAGAAGGGGTCAGGATTTGGAAATGAAAAAGCGATAATTTCCGAATATAATCTTTTACTAATCTATATAAAGCGAGATGTTCGAAAATAACGAGAAAAAACGAATCATATCATGCATAAAAATCCCCCTCGCGGAAAAAACGTGGACAAGTACATTTGTTGACCGTCGTTCCCATATTTTTCCACGAACATACATACACTGCAAAAACATTTTCTCGTAAAAATCCCTGAGAAAATCAAATCCTATCAAAAAGTAAGAAAAGAGACCACTCTCAAAAAATGTATCAAATATATTCAAATCACACAAAACAAAATGAGTTAATCCTCGCGAAAAGCTAAGGTTGGGTTTCGTAAAAGTTATAAAATAAATTGAGTTATACTAAAATATATGTGGCAAAATATGGGAGGCTTTATCGTGTGACAAAATCTTTAAATAATGTTGAATGTTGATAGAGAAAAGAATCAAGTTCGAAAATGCAGTTGTTTTACCTACCAGAATGAAAATAACAACTCTGTATCAATAAGAGTCTGAAGCAAAAAAAGATTGCAAACAAAAAAAAATTAGATGAAAAATAATTTCGGCCGAAGTACTTGGCGAGGTTGTCACCATGACCGATATATTATGTAAATTAAGTGAAAAAACATTCGTCAAGTACTTTGGCCGAATTTTTTTTTAATCTAATTTTTTTCTATGTTTTATAAAACAATTTGTAAGTCAAGGACGATGCATCATATTCTTCCGTCATTTCATCTTTGAAAGAATAATCATTCTGAGGCTCCTGACAGTAAAGTTAAATATAATTATCTATTTATAGCTTAGACCGAAATTGCTAATATCCTCGCTGCCTTTTCGCCCATAAATGCCTTATTCTAATACACAACTTGAAAGCTAATGATAAAGTATTTCATTTTCTGAAATTTTGCCTTGGGGAAACATTGGTACTTGAGGTCTCTTCTATAACACTTTCCTGCTAAGCTATAATCGAATAATAACTTATCAACGAATTACTAACATCTCGAAAATACTTCGAGTCTGTAGTTAACTCTTTTGAAAGCATTATAACTTTTTTCTTATCAGAGGATCGAAACGCTGCTATATTTAAACAACTTCAATAACAATGAATTTATGGTAGAGAATCTGTCGCATTCTCTTATGTCGAATTAGTAGTGTGAGTAGTACTGATTCCTGACATTGAAATAAATCGATGATGTAATGGTGCAAACACGTTGTAAGTGTTTTTGTTATATACATACTCTATTGGAGTCTATATAAAGCGAAATATATGAAAATACTATAGAAAAAAGAAGTGATATCAAATAGCAAAAATCCCCTCCCGGGGGAAAAAAACCTGGACAAGTACATTGGTGGTCCCTCGTTTCCCTATGATATCACAAAAAATCCAAAACCCCACTTAAATATATTTTTTTTAATCTTTACTAATTTTATTCATATCCCGGAGGGAAATCAAGCATATAGATCACAAAATATCCAGCCAAAAACCAGACTTCACAATAAATGTTACTTTGAATTTGTTTCCACAGAACAAAACAAGAATCAAAACATTAAAAAATCAGCGTTATCAAGATGAGAAAAATACCACTTATATTTGGTGTGTAAGAAGTATTAATAGTCTAGAAAAAAATGAAAAAAGGTCGACATCTAAGTTACGTGCAGCAGTAAAATTTATGATATCAGTACTAGGACAAGTATTTCTTTGGTGACTGAGAAGATATCAATATGGACGTATCGGCAACGTAGGGCATGCAGTTGGTGCATTGCTTCTGGGATCTCCTAAGTCGAGTAGGTACTTTTGTTTTGGCTATGGCGCGACCAATGTTGTCAAATAGTATTTACTTATATGACCTAATGAAACAACATTGCCTGCGCCGTGGCTAAAATAACGAAAAACAAGCAGGAACAGGAAGTTTCGCATAAGCTCCCGTGCTTTTGTAATGTTAAAAAAAAAACTTTAATTGATGTCTGTACATGATAGCACAGTTTTGTTTGATTGGTAATAATTTGATGAACGGTCACCACCGTACGTTGAGCGTATACGCACAGAGTACTTGTCCGGCCCATAACTTTTTATTAAAATTGCTCATTCCAGTAAAAATCAGGGGTCTCTCTCAAAAGTCAAGGGCCATAAATACGCACTTTTTCATTGTTGGTATTATCTTATTTTATTTTTATTTTTTATGATTAATCCCGCATAACGGTTTAAATTCTCTTTTTCAAAACATAAAGGGCTATTTTTATAGCTGGCGCCCAAGAACGTTAAAATGAAACAAACGGAGGGGGATTATTTTGTGTGAAATTTGCGTGATCTTAAAACTTTGAATACAAATTTGACGGTGCATTCATAGCCTGCATTGATCTTTTGACCATTCACCAGTGGTTACTTAGATCTTCTGCTAATAAATAGTATCTTTCCAAAATATAATAACTTTCATTGCTGGCAATAGTAGTTTTCGAAAGTATGATACGCTACATTGCTGGCAATGGTTTACTGAGTCGCATCTTCAAAAATTTCATAACTGACTGCACCTTATGTTAATGTAATTTTATGATGACTACGAACACCATTTTATTCCGATTGAATCGACGTCGAATGTTGTGTATGACACATGGCCAATATGAAATTCGCAGAAGAACTGATTTTCTTATAAATTTCTGACGACGAAAAGCAACGGATGCAACGAAAAGCACCTCCAATTTGATTTTCACTTGAATGAGCAATTTTAATAAAAAGTTATGGGCCGGACAAATACTCTGTGCGTATACGCTCAACGTACGGTGGTGACCGTTCATCAAATTATTACCAATCAAACAAAACTGTGCTATCATGTACGGACATAAATTAAAGTTTTTTTTTAACATTACAAAAGCACGGGATCTTATGCGAAACTTCCTGTTCCTGCTTGTGTTTCGTTGTTTTAGCCACGGCGCAGGCAATGTTGTTTCATTAGGTCATATAAGTAAATACTATTTGGCAACATTGGTCGCGCCATAGCCAAAACAAAAGTAGCTACTCGACTTAGGAGATCCCAGAAGCAATGCACTAACTGCATGCCCTACGTTGCCGGTACGTCCATATTGATATCTTCTCAGTCATCAAAGAAATACTTGTCCTGGTACTGATATCATAAATTTTACTGCTGCACGTAACTTAGATGTCGACCTTTTTTCATTTTTTTCTAGACTATGGATACTTCTTACACACCAATTATAAGTGGTATTTTTCTCATTTTGATAACGCTGATTTTTTAATGTTTTGATTCCTATTTTGTTCTGTGGAAATAAATTCAAAGTAATATTTATTGTGAAGTCTGGTTTTTTGGCCGGATATTTCGTGATCTATATGGTTAGTTTCCCTCCGGGATATGAATAAAATTAGTAAATATAAAAAAAAAATTGTGGGGTTTTGGATTTTTTGTGGTATTATAGGGAAACGAGGGACCACCAATGTATTTGTCCAGGTTTTTTTCCCCGGGAGGGGATTTTTGCTATTTGATATCACTTCTTTTTTCTATAGTATTTTCATATATTTCGCTTTATATAGACTCCAATAGAGCCTGTATATAATAAAAAAAACTTACAACGTCGCTGCATCATTACATCATCGATCTATTTCAGTGTCACAGGAATCAGTACTGCTCACACTATTAATTCGACATAAGAGAGTGAGACAGATTTTCTACCATAAATTCATTGTTATTGAGGTTGTTTAAATATAGGAGCGTTTCGTTCCTGTGATAAGAAAAAAAGTTATAATGTTTTCAAAAGAGTTAACTACAGACTCGAAGTATTTTCGAGATGTTAGTAATTCGTTGATAGGTCATTATTCGATTATAGCTTGGCAGGAAGGTGCTATAAACCTCAAGTACCAGTTTTTCCCCAAAGCAAAAATTAAGCCAATTAAATACTTTATAATTAGCTTTCAAGTTGTGTATTAGAATAAGGCATTCAGGGGCGAAAAGGCAGCAAGGATATTAGCAATTTCGGTCTAAGCTATAAATAGATAATTATATTTAACTTTACTGTCAGGAGCCTCAGAATGATTATTCTTTCAAAGATGAAATGACGGAAGAATATGATGCATCATCCTTGACTTACAAATTGTTTTATAAAACATAGAAAAAAAATAGATTGAAAGAAAATTCGGCCGAAGTACTTGACGAATGTCTTTTCCCTTAATTTACATAATGTATCGGTCATGGTGACAACCTCGCCAAGTACTTGGGCCGAAATTCTTTTTCATCTAATTTGTTTTCGTTTGCAATCTTTTTTTGCTTCGGACTCTTACTGATACAGAGTTTTTATTTTCATTCTGGTTGGTAAAACAACAGCATTTTCGAACTTGATTCTTTTCTCTATCAATATTCAACATTATTTGAAGATTTTATGTCACACGATAAAGCCTCCCGTATTTGGCCACATATATTTTAGTATAGCTCAATTTATTTTATAACTTTTTGCGAAACCCAACCTTAGTTTTTCGCGAGGATTAACTCATTTTGTTTTGCGTGATTTGAATTTATTTGATACATTTTTTGAGAGTGGCCATTTTTCTTACTTTTTGATAGGATTTGATTTTCTCTGGGATTTTTGCGAGAAAAGATTTTTGCAGTGTATGTATATTCGTGGAAAAATATGGGAACGGCGGTCAACAAATGTGCTTGTACAGGTTTCTTCCGCGAGGGGAATTTTTATGCATGGTATGATTCGTTTTTTTTTTCTTTTCAAACATCTCGCTTTATATAGATTAGAAAATGGTTATATTGAGAAATTATTGCTTTTTCATTTCCAAACCCTGACCCCTTCTACTTCGAGTCAGGTTTCTTCCCCATGAAATAAAGGGACACGTGTTTTGGAATTTTCAATTTGGCATTTTTTTTATTCTCGAGCCAGTCAATTTTTTTTGACATTTCGATTTACCTTTCTGGAATCAGGCTACAATAAGTCGGGAACTCGGAGTCTGATACAAAAATTTACAAAGCTTTTGAGGGCAAGATTAGAGCAGTCAGAACTTTTCCATAGAATTTGTAGTTATTTGAATTTGTGTTTATCAAAGAAACATATTAAATAGCAGTATCTCCTTGTTATATTTGCAAATTTGTGGTAAAAAATATTACGCTTATTTAAGCTTGTTGATAAAAATGGAGCGATTTTTTTCGAAATTTTTCATTTTTATTAATGATAAAATAAAAAACCAGTTTCACGTATGTTTAGAGAAAACATATCGAATCTATTGTGAAAAAAGTTCACGCATTTTTTCATTCTTATTTTTATTAACAAGGTGGAATTATGATTATTTTTCAATACCATTGAAGAAGTTACTACCATGAAAATAAAGTTACAACTATTTCGATATTGTCATTGAATATAGAAACGTTCAAATAGTATGTTATGGGAACTCCAAAACAATATATTGAACAAAGCGGACAAACTCAGACCAGGATCGTACCCAAGAGAATGAAATGAATTTAGTTGTATTAGTCAAATTAGCTTTGAGCAAATTTTGATACCATCAAAACCAGAGCGACTGTAGAGGAAAGCCTTTGGAATAAAACTTTTTCAATTTATTATGCAATAATCAGAGCTAAAAAGTGAAAATACTTAGCACACATGTCTCCTCTTCACAAAATGGTCAAAGTTTGTAGATATCGGCTACATTCCAATGATACAAATTTTGATACTAACAGAAGAAGAGCATCCGAAGACTTTCTGAAACAACTTTTTAAATTTATAATGCCACAACTAATGTGGAAAAGTGAAAAAACATCGTGCACTTTAAGCCCAACAAAGTTCAGAAAATTTGGATGTATCTATTGCGTTCAGAGCACAGAAATTTTAATCCCGTCCAAAAATGAGCAGCCGAAGACTTTTTGTAATAAATTTTTCAATTCATAATGCCACAATCAGAGACACAAAATGGAAATACTTGGCGCACATGTCGCTTCACAAAATGTTAAAAGTTTGTAGGTATCGGCTATATTCCCAAGATACAAATTTTGATACAAATTTTGATATTTATAACAATAATGGCCGTGAAAGACTCAAAACTAGAACTTACAGATATTTTAATATTGTCTTTGAGTTTTGATAAGTTCAGAAAGTATGTTATGGATATTTTAAAACAATAAATTCAACAAAGCGGGCAAACTTAGATCAGTACTATGCCCAAGAAAATGGTTCGAGTTGAGTTGTACCAATTGCATTATCTTCGTGCAAATTTTCGTACCACCACAATCAGAGCATCCGTAGAGCAAATCTTTTTGAAAATATTTTTCAATTCGTTATGCCATAATAGGAACTAAAAAGTAGAAATACTGAGCACACATTTTGCTCCAGGAAATATTCAAAGTTTGTAAGTATACGTTGCGTTCCAATAAAACAAATTTTTTTACTTCCAGAAAAAAAGGAACCAAAGACTTTCTGTCAATTTTTTGAATTAATCATGCCACAACTTAAGCATACCACACATTGGGCTCAATAAAGTTTATGAATTTTGCATGTAACCATTACTTTCCGAAGCCAAATTTTAATCCCATCCAAAAATGAGCAATCAAAAAATTTTCATAATAAAATTTTCAAGTCCTAATAATACCACTATTCGAGCAAAAAAGTCGAAATATTGGGCACACTTGTTACTTCACAAATATTTCAAAGTCTGTACGTACCTGTTGCAATTCAATAGCACACATTTTGATAATATCAGTAAAAACACATCAGAAGACTTCCTAAAACGATTTTTCAAAGTTTACTTTGCTACAACTAAAGTGGAGAAGTGACAAAATATAGCGCATTAGAGCCGAATGAAATTCTGAAATTTTGCATATATTCATGGCGTTCCGAAGACAATAATTTTGATCCCATTGACAAATGAGCAACCGCAGAATTTTCATAACAAAATTTTTAATTCATAATGCCACAATCGGAGCCAGAAAGTGGTAATACTTGGTACATTTGTTGCTTTACAGAATTTACAAGGTCTGTAGGTATCCGTTGCAATCCAATGATACAAATTTTGATAATATCAGTAAAAAAACATCAGAAGACTTTCTGAAACAATTTTTCAAAATTCATTATGCATCAACTAAATTAAGGAATTGAAAAAATGTAGTGCACATTGAGCCCAACAAAATTCTGAAATTTTGCATGTATGCATGGCACTCTGAAGCCAGCAATTCTTAACCCATCGACAAATGAGCAATCGAACAATTTTCGTAACAAAATTTTCAATTCCTAATGCCATAATCGAAACCAAAAGGGAAAATACTTGGCACATCTGTCGCTTCACAGAATTTTCAAAGGCTGTAGGTATCCATTGCAATTCAATTATACAAATTTTGATAATATCAGTAAAAACACATCGGAAGACGTCCTGAAACAATTTTTCAAAATTCATAATATTTCAACTAAAGTGGGGAAGTGAAAAAATAGAGCGCATATTAAGCCAAACAAAATTCTGAAATTTTGCATATATTCATGGCGTTCTGAAGACAATAATTTTGATCCCATCGACAAATGAGCAACCGAAGAATTTTCATAACAAAATTTTCAACTCATAATGCGAAAATCAGAGGCAAAAAGTAGAAATACTTGGTACATTTGTCGCTTCACACAATTTCCAAAGTCTGTAGGCATTCGTTGCAATCCAATGATATAAATTTTGATAATGTCAGAAAAAACACATTGGAAGATTTTCTGAAACAATTTTTTAAAATTCATTAGGCTACAACTAAAGCGGGGTTGTGAAAAAATATAGAGCATATTGAGCCAAACCAAATTCTGAAATTTTGCATATATTCATGGGGTTCCGAAGACAATAATTTTGATCCCATTGACAAATGAGCAACCGAAGAATTTTCATAACAAAATGTTCAATTCATAATGCTACAATCGGAGCCAAAAAGTGGAAATACTTGTTATATTTGTCGCTTCACAGAATTTCCAGAGTCTATAGATATTCGTTGCAATCCAAAGATACAAATTTTGATAATACCAGGATATGGAGTATATACCGCCATAGTCTTTTGACATAAAGATATATTATACGAGCCATTTTAACATAAAGATATATCATTACTTACTACGGTTATCATCTAGATGCATCCATATATATCCAGATGCAGGTTGACAGTGTATTTATCTATTAATTCATCAAACGCGAGATGATTCTACACCATATTTTGGATAGAAAAACGACGTCGAAAATCTTTTGAAATGGGCCAACAATTATCATGCAAGGAACATTTTATGATGTACAAATCTTATTATGGCAAGCGAGGAACATTTTATAGTAAAGAGGAAAGGGACCAATAAAATAAATTTTCAACGGTGTAGAGTTAAAAAAAATATTTATTAGACACTGCTCAAAACTCGGCATGATAATAACAAACTTTGCCATATACATTTTTTTGACACTCATTATTAGTTTTATAGTTTCTTTTCCAAATTTACATCGATTCACACCAATCATGATTAACAGTTCAACGTACACCATTTCATAATTATCAAAGAAACGAAAAGAATGATTTTTCAAGAAATCTTATACGAGGAACATTTAATCGCGAAAGAGTAAAGAGATCGCTTTCGTTTCCGTCGTAGAGTTAAATGTGGAAAATAAAAACTGCAGGGTTAAAAATAATAAAAAATACACATTCATTTCAGCACTGTTCGAAAGTTGATTAAAAGCACTTGACTATTTTCACACCATCACTTTCTTATTATTACTGTAACCAAGAGTCGATCGAACCTAACCACGATATTTATAGTCTCACAACGGTTCGTGAAAAAACATTAATATTTTCAATACTGTTCAAGCAACGAGATTCTAATTAATCGCGATCGAAAGGGGGAAAAAAATAAAAAATACGTGAATTTGAATGAAACTCTAAATTGCTGTCATTGAATTTATATTAAAGAAATCATTTTTGGATCGTACGTCTCGCACTCTTCCGCGGTAAAAGTATATACACTCGATAAGACTAGGTCCAGTAAACATTAAAACTTTCACTCTTAATATTTCACTCTTGATATTAAGATTATAATACCAGCACGTTTTTTTTTATTTATCCCGCACTTCGTAATGTCGAAACTCCGTTTGTTTATACCATCAAATACTGACAGATGGTTGTACAATATATAGATATAGATATTATCATATGACGTCAGTACGTGACACTGCCGTGAAGTTCGCCCCGCGGACATGAAGCCTTTGATGGTGTTATATACAGACACATTAAATCCATGAATGTGTTTGTAACTTTTGCATAATCTTGAGCCCGTGCAAAGTATTTTCTCAGCAATTACGCCAGCGATCATGCTGATTTTGGGCGCAATCGAAAGAGAATTTCTTAATTAGCTAAAAGTTCAATTTTTAAGTTCCCAAATGACTCCTGAGCTTCGTAATTAAATAAAATGACATGCCAATTTTATCCCCACCACCGCGAATCGTTTTATTCAGAGAAAGTATAGTCTCGGCGAGCTCGGGCCAGCAGACGACAGGGCTGCCAATCTACTTGTCAATATTATGGTGAGAATGTAACCAAATATTTGGTTCCATGTTTAATTTTGTTTTTTAATACTTTGATTCGCTCACTCAATTGATTAATTTCTAAAGGATTCATTACCATTTTATGCGATATACTGTAATTAAATGAAGGGTGTTACAAATTTAGTTTTCCTATGATATTTGTTAAGGCGCACCACTACTGTGACTGCCCTAAAAAAAGGTGATTTTCGGGAATTTATTGAAAGAAAAGTATTGCATCGAATGTTTTGAAATTTCGAGGATATATTTGTGTATAAATTATTATTTATATACAGTAATTATTTTGTATGAAAATATTCAATTTTCAGCGACTTAAGCGCCGTCTCCCGAGTCTCAAAAAAAAAAGTTCTCTCATTGCTGCAGAGATTGCGACCTTCAGAGTGCCTGAAATCAAAAAATAAAAAAGTCCGTTAAACTAAAAGGTATTGCCTGTACCATGACGCAGAATTATGAAAAAAAATTAAAATCCAACAAAATGGCGGAGTTTTGAAAAAAAGTTCCAAATTACGATTAAAAATCTGATGATTTTTTGCATGGCAAATTGACATTTTTTATTCAGTTGAAAAACTAGAGGGTCATTGTATGAAGAAACAAATACTAAATACGCTAAAACAAGATTCAAGTCGATCGGATGATTTGTATTCGAATTAGAACTGCAGCAAATTTGAAAAATGTCATTTTGAGAAAAACGCGTTGAAAGATAAAAATATTGATTTCATTGTTATAAATTGATAAATATCATACCTAGAGCCAATCTGCTATTTCAAGCCCATACAAACCACCTTTCTCTTCTTCGAAAAACACCTGCTGGGCTGTTGAAGTTCTCCTTCGAGCTAATCGACCTTCTTTCGAGGCAGCCTGATGACGATGCTCTGCTACGCGCATCCTTGTTTGATCTCTGTCGGCGGCATAATCCCGTGCTACAGGTCTAATTATCATTCCCATCATGCTCAACATTCCCAGAATTGATGAAAATCCATAATTGAATATGCCAACAGCAAGGTAATTGGATAATTCAATGGTTTTCAAACCATTGTGGAGGTGTTTCGGGGCAAAGTGACAAAGCAAGCCATTGTAACTTTCGTTGTTATTTTGTGTATTATTTCTCTTACATCTGTCGAGCGTATATTTTACTCTGTAATAATCAATCGAGCGACCGAACATTTCTTTTACACTATCGACTTCCATTTTTGAAGCCGATTCAGTGTGATTTACATCGCAATTATCATGCTGTGAGAGCCATTCTTCGTAACTTTCAGGATCGCTATCTTTTTTTTCTCCCAGAATTGACAACTCTGACAGTAAGTAGCTTTCACATATGAATCGATGATCTTTTTACAATATTTTCCTGCAAGAGTTGTTACGCCGAAACGTGAAGTATGGCCACGTTTTTTCTACGTACCATCTCGAAAGTTTGAGTATGGAATTTTCTCAGTAGATCCATCAAACCACAAAAAAAATCACTCCAGTTATTCCGATACCCAGAAGTCGCATCACACCCACTATACATATATTTACTTCAAATACATTTCCAATCATAGGTCCGGAATTGATGTACGAAACACCGCATTCACACATCACAGCAATTTTAAATCCTAAACCCCGCGGACTTGCTTGATTAAAAGTGACATTTTTTTCACAAGTTTTGCACATCACTAAATTGCTAATTGCAGAAAAAACAGAAACAAACTGAAGAATGCAATACCCATGAGTTGGATCGATCACAATTTCTTCGTCGTTAGTACGTAATAGTTTTCCAGCAAACATACTGGTATTCGCGGTGGATTGCTCGAACGTGTGCTGATTTCCCGTAAACTTTCATTTTTTCGAAGTTGATCTACACGTAGGATGATCGTGAGAACCTTTGTGATTGGAAAGTTCCGGATTAACCATTACGTTATTTAATCCTTGCTTGCCACACCTCCGCGGAGTAACACGCTTACCAAACGGAGGCTGGGGTGTAATCCACCCCTAGGTGGCAAGCAAGGGTTAAGCAATTGCTTAGGGCCTCACGTCGTGGGGGGCACCAGTCCGCAACATGAAGCGCCAAAAAGTTGGAGCAATGCCCACAGATCTATGGCCACGCTCAGTACGGGTTCTCTAGAGTTTTTTAGTACTGTGTCCACCACCGTGGCGCTGCTAGTAGTAAGGCTTTGCCAGTTCTAATCCACTTTTCACAGCAGGGTGCCTGGGTCTGGAGGGGGAAGGATCTCCGGGGGAGGTGAAGTATCTCAGGGAGCGGGGAAGTGGAGGGGGAAGTGGCGAGATGGGGACCACAATGCAACGGACCTGTTTGAACTTGTGCGGCAATGCTTAGAGAAATGCTGACGTATTGTCACTCTTTCTAAGCAAAGAGAATAAAAAATGATATTTATTATTGGAAGTCTTTACAAATGGTGTTTAAGCATCACACTCCCAATGATAGATTTATGTGTCCTGTTACACATTTTTGTAACCTGCAGAGTCATCATGAAGACATTTTAGTCAAATTCCACAAGAATGCTCATTCATGAGACTTTCTTTGAAAAGTCACCTTTTAGTCAAATTCCACAAGAATGCTCATTCATGAGACTTTCTTTGAAAAGTCACCTTTTAGTCAAATTCCATAAGAATGCTCATTCATGAGACTTTCTTTGAAAAGTCACCTGCCCTTCCTCCAGATTTTAGCTCCAGTTATTGGGAATTGTATAAGATTTCTATTTTCTTCAATAGTTACTAGCTACGTGAATGGATGATGGACCATTTCCTTTTCATCTCGCACACCTGCCTTCGAAAAAAGTAAAAATCTATGAATTTTTATCCCTCTTATTCACCCACACCTCTGGAAAAACGCGTATATATGGGCAAACCATTTTAGAGAAGATCCAGATTTCGTCGAGACGACGTACAAGTTACATTTCGAGTCAAATTGCCTTGAATTTCAACGCATCATGTCTCTTACTGCTGATATTGCTACAGAGCAATTGCTACGTATGCAAGCGACTCTACACCGGACATTGGAACAATTTTTGGTGTGGGAATACCAATGTGACACGCTTATCGAATCATTGGAGGAACAAGTTCGATCCAAGCGGTCACGACTTGCCATCGGATATCACCACTCAGTCAGTTCGCAAATCTTACGTCTCGAATGTTTGAAGCAGACAACACGCCAACGCTTCATATATACAGGCGAAGGATTGAGTGATCATGAGTTGATATGGCGAGAAATTGACACGGCATTTCAAAATCGCTTGTCAACGGGTGCCGTAATCAACCGTGATTACATCGATCCACGGAAGTTCCTGCTAGATTCATATGAACTAGTAGCGAAACAAGTGGCTGGATATATCGAAAAATTTAACAGCATCAAAGTGAACACCGTGTTCAATGGAGAGTTCACCGTGGGCGATAAGCGTGCGAATAAAAGCATCAACATGGGAAATGTTGAACTTTTCATAACATCGGACCTGAGTGAGTGGTATCGAAAGCGGGTCGTGGAGCCAACACTAAAATCGCTCGACGAGTTCCAGGATAGTGACAGCGGCTGGACATCAGCAGCCATATCGAATTCAACTGTGAATATAAACAAGTATAATGCAATGCGTGCGGGATGTTTCATTTCATTGGCGAAACGCATACAGTTAAAGAGAGCAGTGGTAAATGTGAAATCGAAGGATAATGCGTGCTTTGGATGGGCGATGGTTGCTGCTCTCCATCCAGCAGCAAAACGCAGTGAACGCACATCTTCCTATTCGCATTATTTGACGATATTCAATCTCCAAGGTATCAACTTTCCCATGGCATTGGGCCAAATCGGGAAGTTTGAAAAGATGAACAATCTTTCAATCAACGTCTGCAGTGAGAAGAAAGACACCATTCTACCGGTTCGCATTAGCAAGGAGAAGGAAGAGACACACGTTAACTTGCTGTACGTTGAAGACGCGGTGGGATGCGAGATTGGACACTTTGCGTGGATTAAGAATCTATCCCACCTAGTGAACTCGCAACTTAACATCAATGGACACAAAAAATTCATTTGCGATCGGTAAGTATATTTATTTTCATATACTGTAATTTTATACTTCACAATGTATAATAAATCTTTAAATAATGTTGAAAAATGATTATTTTACAGATGCCTGCACTACTTTCAATCCGTCGACAAGCTGCGGTTGCATGACGTGGATTGCGGTGTGCTCAATGATTGCGCAGTTCAAATACCAGCCGAGAACGACAAATGGTTGGAATTCACAAATGCCAGTCGGAAGGAGCGTCTCCCATTTGTGGTCTACGCAGATCTCGAATGCATCCTGGAAAAAACCAGCGTTGAAGAGAGGGAGAAGAACAAGAGCTAACATCATCGTGTCTTCAGTGCTGGATATTACATCAAGTGCAAGTAGAAGAACGTAAAAACCTGGCATTGCGAGTAGAGAAAATTTTATTAACAAACGTTCCGATGAAAGATTTGACTCCACAGGAGTGAAAAAAATTTCGGGAGGAAAAAGATTATCATATTTGCGAGAAACCTTTTGTCGGAGGTGATGAGCGTGTTCGCGATCATTGCCACCTAACAGGGCAATTCAGAGGTCCAGCACATTCAAATTGCAATTTAAACTATCAGAACTCATTTTTCATTCCAATAGTTTTTCATAATTTATCCGGTTATGACGCGCATTTTATAATAAAAGAAGTAGCAACTGCGTTCGAGGGGAAAATCGATTGGCTCCCTATAACAAAAGAAAAGTATATCTCCTTCTCGAAAATTGTTCAAACGTCCAAAGACACGCGGAAAAATATAAAATTACGTTTCATAGACTCATTTAGATTTCTAAACGCAAGTCTCGATAAATTAGCATTATTTTTAACTTCAGACAAACTCACAACTTTGAAATCACAGTTTCCCGACGTCGACGATTTTCATCTATTGACACGAATAGGTGTCTTCCCCTACGAATACATTGACAGTTTTGAAAAGTTAGATGAAACGGAGCTTCCACCGCGGGAAGCATTTTACAGCTCTTTAACGGAGTCAACCATTTCCGAGAAGGAATATACTCATGCTAAAAATGTGTGGTAACGATTTTCAACTCGAACGCTCGGTGAATACAGCGATTTATACTTAAAGACCGACGTACTACTATTAGCCGACATCTTTGAGAATTTCCGCGATACTTGTCTGAAAAGTTATGGTCTTGACCCTGCGTTTTACTATACTCTCCCCGGATATACCTGGGATGCCATGATGAAATATACAAAGGTAAAGTTTGAATTGTTCATGGACATCGACATGGTATTATTCGTGGAGAGAGTAACCTCTCCACGAATAATAAGTATATGGACTCATATAATCCATCTATACTATCCTCATACTTGATGTATTACGACGTTAATAATTTGTATGGATGGGCAATGAGTCAACCGCTGCCGTACGCAGATTTTGAATGGATTGACGATATTGCAAGCATCAATGTCGAAACTGTTCCATTAGATTCTGAAAACGGTTATATACTTGAGGTTGATTTAGAATATCCAGAACACTTGCACGATGCGCATAGTGACTTACCGTTTTGTCCAACGCATGACAAACCTCCGGGCACGCAGCAAGAAAAGCTGCTTGCAACGGTGAATGGGGAAAAACGGTATGTCATACACTATCGTGCATTGCAGCAGTGTTTGCAACATGGTTTGAAAATCACCAAAATACATAGAGTTTTGAAATTCAAGCAATCTTCCTGGCTGCAAACATACATTGATTTGAATACTCAGATTCGTACACGTGCGAAAAATGATTTTGAAAAAAATCTATTCAAATTGATAAATAATGCAGTATTTGGAAAAACTATGGAAGATGTTCGTAGCCACGTACAAGTCAAATTGTTAACGGAATGGGCAGGCCGATATGGAGCAGAGGTTATGATCGCAAAACCCAACTTTCACAGTCGAAGTATCTTTGCAGAAAATTTAATCGCTGTAGAGTTGCGAAATCTTCAAGTCAAGTTTAATAAACCAATATATGTGGGCATGTCGATTTTAGACATCTCCAAAACTTGTATATATGCGTTTCACCACGAATACATGACTCCAACGTATAGAAATAAGAGTAAAGTGATGTATACAGATACTGATAGTTTAATTTACCATATTGAATGTGACGATGTATATAAGGACATGAAATGCAATCTCGACAAATATGACATCAGTGACTACCCCCATGACAATGTATATGGTATACCGTTTGTCAACAAAAAGGTCCCTGGTCTCATGAAGGACGAGAACAACGGGGCCATAATGACCGAATTCGTTGGACTTAGTTCGAAAATGTATGCGACGCGAGTTGAGGGGAAGAAAGATGTTAAAAAAGCGAAAGTTGTAAAGAGTAATGTTGTTGCGAGAACCATACAATTTGAAGATTATGTGAAGTGTCTCGATGAGCAGATTGAAATGAAGCGTTGCCAATCATCGATTCGATCGACATTACATAATGTCTATACCATAACAGAGACAAAAATCGCTCTAAGTCCACACGATGACAAGCGGTATATTATACCTGGAACGGTAGACACGTTGACATGGGGTCATCACAGTATTCCCAAATGTTCAAAAGCAATGGAAACGTAGAGAATTGTAAACCAAGAGCGCGTACGTATGTGTATGAGAGAGAGAGAGAGAGAGAGAGAGAGAGAGAGAGAATATTGTTCTTCAATATTTGTACATTTGATGTGAAATAAAAAGAATCTTTTTTTGTGAAACTCATTGTGCCCATCCTTTTTTTCCTTCTACCTGCTTTCCAGGGCTATGCAGACACCTGCTTGGATGTGTCGGGAGGGTCATAAAAAATAAACCAGACTTTTTTTCGTCTTCTTTATTGTTCACAAATCATCCTTACTTATGCAACTATTATGTGTATTGTCGAAACCTAGGCATTTCACAAGCAACTGACTACCACGCTTCTTCAAGACTTTTTCAATGAGATATATGTCGGGATATTTAACTCGAAGTAACTCTTGTTCGTAGAAGCCACCTGCAATGGGCTCCTCTTGATGATCTTTTATGTTATATGTAACAGGGCTAGTTTTTCTTACTCGATATATTGTGAAAATTTCCGTTGTCCAGTTTGGTGTATAACCTTTCTCAAATACATTGTTAAATTTACTAATGCGTACTTTATCGCCGATTTTAAATTTCGCCAGTTTTCCCACCTCAGTTCTATTGAAAACATCACGTAGTATTTGTTTTTCATTCGTAACATTAACATTTTTCAGCTTCATCTTAATCATCTGGACATGGCTCGAGAATATCGATCCATTTCCAGTTTCCGCGAAAACTGAATTGAATCCACATTTTATTCTTAAGTGTACGATTGAAGCGCTCACAAATTGATGCTTTTAAATTGCTATATGTAGAATACAAGTGTACATTACTTTTTTTCATCAAAGCCTTAAAGCCTGTATTATAAAACTCTTTTCCTCAATCGACGTGAAGGTTTTTCGGTATGCGTCCTTTGCTGAGAATTGACTCCATTGCAGCGGTGACATCTTTCCCACTCTTACTCTTCAATGGTTTGGCCCAGGCGAATTTTGAAAATGTATCGATGACGGTGAGGAGAAATTTATGCTTGGAGTTGTGTTTTGCATATGCAGACATATCTACAAGATCAGCTTGCCACGTCTCATCCAGGCCGCGTAAATCCACATGTCGACGTGGATAGTTTCGCCGAGCTGGCTTATGCAACTCCTCCACCACAGCACGCTTTTTTCCACTCATTCTTTCTCCCCCACAACGGCTTTCATCATAGATAGAAGATGGGAGTCTGAAGGTTTTTTCCGCTTCACATCGATTTTGACATCTTGTAAAAGTCTGATATTACTACTAAGTCCCATGAACGCACTTTTCAAATCGTCTATGTCTCTACGAATATTGTCGAGATCAGCTTTAACACGCTGTTCAACAGCAGTCACATTCGAATAGCACCTTTCATTCGTTGAATGGGTTATACCACGAGTGATAGCATTAATGCGACTGGTGAACACACCGAGTGTTACAACATCCCCCGCATTTTTTGCCTCACCAACGTTGCCCAGTCGGTTTCGTTCCAAATTATAATGACCGTCTACGGTAGTCTTGAAACCAACACCCGGTTTACCCGTAGGGCCCGCACCACGTCTATTCAACTGTCGTCCAAACACATCAACGGTCATGTTGGGAATGTGTGAAAAAAGAGCTTGCACATGTTAATAAATGATTTCAGCTTCACGCAATTCCTCAATAATCGATATAATCTCATTCGAGTGTGATGAGCTTCCAGCAGCTTGTGATGCAAGCAATAAGCGAAGACGAATCACTAGTTCATTCGGATCGTTTCAATAAACATAGTCGAAGGAGGTATTTTTTCGTGCCATCTTATACCTGAGCATACCCGCACCTTTATTCCCACCATTTTGCTCCAGTATTTTCGATATATAATTTTTAAATTTATAAGATTTATCATAGCGTATTGCACCATTACGTTTATAATATTTTCTATGAACATTTGTAGCAATAACAATTTTCGAGTAATCCTCCAAATCGTTTGGTGTTACATATTTCAACTCAGGCTCTTTTTTGAACAACAACTCAACCAAGCCAATACCTTTCGAATACTTTTTGTCTCTAACATTAATATGATCATCTGCGAACTGAACCGGTGAGTTACCAATCATTCATTTATCATTTGCAAGGTTTCGTACTCCATACATGACATCCAATCTTGTTTTTTTATTGCTACGTAGCAGTCCCAGATATTCATGTATTAAAGCATTAGCATCTTCAGATGATTCGCCGTCATCGTCGTCAGCTAAGGGCTCTGCATAGTTATCAGCATCAGCTAAGGACTCTGCATCACCTTCAATTGCTTCATGCCAAATATCATTAGAAGAAATGTCATGGAGCGCGCTGTTTTCTTCATACTCCTCCTCCTCCTCCTCCTCATCCTCCTCCTTCTTGATATTCACTTTTTCATCCTTAATTTCATGCTTCAGATTTTTGTTATATGAAACCAGCTCCTCTAACGGTCCAACGAACGGTTTAAACACATCTTGCATTTTCTGCTGTGCTGTATCGCGATCACTTTTTAACTTTCGATGTTTTCGTCTAATCGCATCACTCGCCTTGGCAAGTTCACACAATACATCATTTTCTCTCAAAAGTTCTTAACTCTTCATGTTGACGCAAGCAAGTTAGACTTAAGACTATCTCTCATACCACAATGAGTAATCATTTATTATCAATAGTTAGGAAACAATCGAATCCTCTTCTATATCTACCGGCATTCAATTCACTGTCCTTGTCAATCGTAATAAATCCATACTTGTCCGACTTCCAACATTTTACGCACATGTTTTTGAAGCATGTATAAGTCATATCCGTATTCACATGGCCATTATACACACGTAGGTTCATATCATCCTGATTAAATAGCACTACAAAATTTGCATTGTCTCTCACGAGATGTTTCGGAATACGAGTGTATGTTTGACAAAGATAAAACTGTCTACAATCTCGTGTCGTCCCATGGGAAAAAACGCTCTCACATTATCCTATTTTTCACATGCTATATCGTCGAAGATGAATATGAAATTTGGACGTGCATCACTTGGTGTGATAACGTGTTCATGCTCATTGAATGGAAAATATTCAACTCCTTCCACCGGTCGAAGTAATTGCTCGAGCAGTCTATATTTTGGCTGCTTCAGCGATTTAGAGTAGAGATATATGTTCTCAAATCTCAAACCATTTGGATGTATTAGCAGCGTGAGTAAAGCATTAGTTTTTCCACAATTCGATGGACCACAAAACACGGCACGAATACTGTCAGGTAGTATATTCCCATGACGCTTATTTTTCGTTGCACCACCACCACCATCGACAAATTCATCGAAATTTATTATGGGGAGTTGACCACCTTGTTTCTTCGACACCATCTCTCATACGACTGATCGGAAAAATCGTATAAATGCGACTTTATAATGCGAATAATGCTCAGTCGAGTTGTAGCCGTCGGTGATGATTGTGTACGATAAACCTGGTAAAGGTTTAGTCAACAGTGTACTCAATAATCTCCCCGTGGAATTACATCTACCTGGCTACCAATATTGCGGACCTGGTACAAAATTGGTTAAGCATCTTGCCCGTGGTGATCCTGGCATAAACCCATTGGACGCTGCTTGCAAAGAGCACGATATTGCATATTCGAAAAATCGTGATAATCTAGAAGCGAGACATTTGGCGGATAAAGTGTTGGCTGAACAAGCCTGGCAACGTGTAACCTCAAAAGACGCTAGTCTTGGTGAGAAAGCAAGTGCTTGGGCTGTGACAAACATTATGAAGGCAAAAAGGAAGATTGGTTTGGGTATGAAGAGAGCAGTGAAAAAGCCGTAAAAGAGTGTTTGCCTGAAAAAGGTCATCAGTGCTGCGAGGAAAGCGATGATTCGTAGTGATGACCTTCGTAAAGTCGTCATGTCAGCATTAAAAGGTGCGCGTGCCAGTGTAAAAGGCGTCAAAGTACGCACACCTCGAATTCTACCTGTTCCCCGAAAAACCGGTGGTTTATTGCCTTTTCTCATACCCCTCTTCGCCGGTCTTAGCCCCGTTAGTGCATTGTCTGGTGGAAGTGCTGCAATAGCCAGCGCTGTAAATGCTGCTCAAGCGGCCAAAAAGGAATTGGATAAAAATAAGCGACATAACCAAACAATTGAGGCCATTGCTTTGGGTAAAGGTTTACACTTGAAACCGTACAAGCAGGGTCTGGGTCTTTACATCAGGCCAAAAAACGTATAATTACGCTACCGCATCAACCTCTCACCGACATCAATCTACTGAAGTATGCGAAAGCCATGAAAATTCGTCATTTTCGAGGGGTTTTCATGCGTGAGACTTTACCTGCAAGCGGACCTCTCAAGCAAGAATTAGCAATCGTGAATTTGGAAGAATATGTGGGCACTGGAACACACTGGGTTGCATATAAAAAGATTGACGAAAAAGTCATATACTTTGACAGCTTTGGCAATCTCTCACCTCCACCCGAACTCCAGAATTATTTTAATGTTGGTAGCGTTAAATATAAAAATAGCAAAAATCCCCTCCCGGGGAAAAAAAACCTGGACAAGTACATTGGTGGTCCCTCGTTTCCCTATGATATCACAAAAAATCCAAAACCCCACTTAATTTTTTTTTTTTTAATGTTTACTAATTTTATTCATATCCCGGAGGGAAACCAACTATATAGATCACGAAATATCCGGCCAAAAAACCAGACTTCACAATAAATGTTACTTTGAATTTATTTCCACAGAACAAAACAAGAATGAAAACATTAAAAAATCAGCGTTATCAAGATGAGAAAAATACCTCTTATAATTGGTGTGTAAGAAGTATCAATAGTCTAGAAAAAAATGAAAAAGGTCGAAATCTAAGTTACGTGCAGCAGTAAAATTTATGATATCAGTACTAGGACAAGTATTTCTTTGGTGACTGAGAAGATATCAATATGGACGTACCGGCAACGTAGGGCATGCAGTTGGTGCATTGCTTCTGGGATCTCCTAAGTCGAGTAGCTACTTTTGTTTTGGCTATGGCGCAACCAATGTTGCCAAATAGTATTTACTTATATGACCTAATGAAACAACATTGCCTGCGCCGTGGCTAAAATAACGAAAAACAAGCAGGAACAGGAAGTTTCGCATAAGATCCTGTGCTTTTGTAATGTTAAAAAAAAAACTTTAATTTATGTATGTACATGATAGCACAGTTTTATTTGATTGGTAATAATTTGATGAACGTTCACCACCGTGCGTTGAGTGTATACGCACAGAGTACTTGTCCGGCCCATAACTTTTTATTAAATATTATAAATATTTTATTATATTATTATAAATTTCTGACGGCGAAAAGCAACGCATGCAACGAAAAGCACCTCCAATTTAATTTTCACTTGAATGAGCAATTTTAATAAAAAGTTGGTCGCGCCATAGCCAAAACAAAAGTAGCTACTCGACTTAGGAGATTCCAGAAGCAATGCACCAACTGCATGCACTACGTTGCCGGTACGTCCATGTTGATATCTTCTCAGTCACCAAAGAAATACTTGTCCTAATACTGATATCATAAATTTTACTGCTGCACGTAACTTAGATGTCGACCTTTTTTCATTTTTTTCTAGACTATTGATACTTCTTACACACCAATTATAAGAGGTATTTTGCTCATCTTGATAACGCTGATTTTTTAATGTTTTGATTCTTGTTTTGTTCTGTGGAAATAAATTCAAAGTAACATTTATTGTGAAGTCTGGTTTTTTTAGCCGGATATTTCGTGATCTATATAGTTGGTTTCCCTCCGGGATATGAATAAAATTAGTAAACATTAAAAAAAAATATTAAGTGGGGTTTTGGATTTTTTGTGATATCATAGGGAAACGAGGGACCACCAATGTACTTGTCCAGGTTTTTTCCCCGGGAAGGGATTTTTGCTATTTGATATCACTTCTTTTTTCTATAGTATTTTCATATATTTCTCCTTATATAGACTCCAATAGAGTCTGTATATAACAAAAAAACTTACAATATGTTAGCATCATTACATCATCTATTTATTTCAATGTCAGGAATCAGTACTGCTCACACTACTAATTCGATATAAGATAATGAGACAGATTTTCTACCATAAATTCATTGTTATTGAGGTTGTTTAAATATAGGAGTGTTTCGTTTCTCTGATAAGAAAAAAAGTTATAATGTTTTCAAAAGAGTTAACTACAGACTCGAAATATTTTCGAGATGGTAGTAATTCGTTGATAGGTTATTATTCGATTATAGCTTGGCAGGAAGGTGTAGAAGAGACCTCAAGTACCAGTTTTTTCCCCAAGGCAAAAATTCAGAAAATAAAATACTTCATCATTAGCTTTCAAGTTGTGTATTAGAATAAGGCATTCAGGGGCGAAATGGCAGCGAGGATATTAGCAATTTCGGTCTAAGCTATAAATAGATAATTATATTTAACTTTACTGCCAGGAGCCTCAGAATTATTATTATTTCAAAGATGAAATGACGGAAGAATATGATGCATCATCCTTGATTTACAAATTGTTTTATAAAACATAGAAAAAAATTAGATTAAAAAAAAATTCGGCCGAAGTACTTGACGAATGTTTTTTCACTTAATTTACATAATGTATCGGTCATGGTGACAAACTCGCCAAGTACTTCGGCCGAAATTCTTTTTCATCTAATTTTTTTTTCATTTGCAATCTTTTTTTTGCTTCGGACTCTTATTGATACAGAGTTTTTATTTTCATTCTGGTTGGTAAAACAACTGCATTTTCGAACATGATTCTTTTCTCTATCAACATTTAACATTATTTGAAGATTTTATGTCACACGATAAAGCCTCCCGTACTTGGCTTCATATATTTTAGTATAGCTCAATTTATTTTATTACTTTTTGCGAAACCCAACCTTAGCTTTTCGCGAGGATTAACTCATTTTGTTTTGTGTGATTTGAAATTATTTGATACATTTCTTGAGAGTGGTCACTTTTCTTACTTTTTGATAGGATTTGACTTTCTCAGGGATTTTTGCGCGAAAAGGTTTTTGCAGTGTATGTATATTCGTGGAAAAATATGGGAACGGCGGTCAACAAATGTGCTTGTCCAGGTTTCTTCCGCGAGGGGGATTTTTATGCATGATATGATTTGTTTTTTTTTTCTTTTCAAACATCTCGCTTTATATAAATTAGAAAATGGTTATATTGGAAAATTATCACTTTTTCATTTCCAAACCCTGACCCCTTCTACTTCGAGTCAGATTTTTTCCCCATGAAATAAAGGGACACGTGTTTTGGAATTTTCAATTTGGCATTTTTTTTATTCTCTAGCCAGTCAAATTTTTTTGACATTTCGCTTTACCTTTCTGGAATCAGGCTAAACTAAGTCGGGAACTGGGAGTCTGATACAAAAATTTACAAAGCTTTTGAGGGCAAGATTAGAGCAGTCAGAACTTTTCCATAGAATTTGTAGTTATTTGAATTTGTGTTTATCAAAGAAACATATTAAATAGCAGTATCTCCTTGTTATATTTGTAGATTTGTGGTAAAAAATATTACGCTTATTTCAGCTTGTTGATAAAAATGGAGCGACTTTTTTCGAAATTTTTCATTTTTGATTAATGATAAAATAAAAAACCAGTTTCACGTATGTTTAGAGAAAACATGTCGAATCTATTGTGAAAAAAGTTCACGCATTTTTTCATTCTTATTTTTATTAACAAGGTGGAATCATAATTATTTTTCAATACCATTGAAGAAGTTACTACCATGAAAATAAAAAGTTACAACTATTTCAATATTCTCATTGAATATAGAAAAGTTCCAATAGTATGTTATGGGAACTCCAAACC
The DNA here is from genome assembly GCA_963989365.1 of Rhimphoctona megacephalus. Classification (NCBI taxonomy): domain Eukaryota; kingdom Metazoa; phylum Arthropoda; class Insecta; order Hymenoptera; family Ichneumonidae; genus Rhimphoctona; species Rhimphoctona megacephalus. The sequence continues at coordinate 5,777,675 of OZ022415.1, read as the reverse complement.
AATATATTGAACAAAGCGGACAAACTCAGACCAGGATCGTACCCAAGAGAATGAAATGAATTTAGTTGTATTAGTCACATTAGCTTCGAGCAAATTTTGATACCATCAAAACCAGAGCGACTGTAGAGGATAGCCTTTGGAATAAAATTTTTTCAATTTATTATGCCATAATCAGAGCTAACAAGTGGAAATACTTAGCACACATGTCTCCTCTTCACAAAATGTTCAAAGTTTGTAGATATCGGCTACATTCCAATGATACAAATTTTGATACTATCAGAAGAAGAAGAGCACCCGAAGACTTTCTGAAACAACTTTTTAAATTTATTATGCCACAACTAAAGTGGAAATGTGAAAAAACATAGTACACTTTAAGCCCAACAAAGTTCAGAAAATTTGGATGTATCTATTGCGTTTCGAGGACAGAAATTTTAATTCAATCCAAAAATGAGCAGCCGAAGACTTTTTGTAATAAATTTTTCAATTCATAACGCACAGAGACAGAAAGTGGAAGTACTTGGTGCACATGTCGCTTCACAAAATGTTAAAAGTTTGTAGGTATCGGCTTCATTCCCATGATACAAATTTTGATATTTCTAACAATAGTGGCCGTGAAAGCCTCAAAACTAGAACTTACAGATATTTTAATATTATCTTTGAATTTTGAAAAGTTCAGAAAGTATGTTATGGATATTTTAAAACAATAAATTCAACAAAGCGGGCAAACTTAGATCAGTACTATGCCCAAGAAAATGGATCGAGTTGAGTTGTACCAGTAGCATTATTTTCGTGCAAATTTTCGTACCATCACAACCAGAGCATCCGTAGAGCAAATCTTTTTAAAAATATTTTTCAATTCATTATGCCACAATAGGAGCCAAAAAGTAGAAATGCTGAGCACACATGTTGCTCCAGGAAATTTCCAAAGTTTGTAAGTATACGTTGCGTTCCAATGAAACAAATTTTTATACTTTCAGAAAAAAAGGAACCAAAGACTTTCTGACAATTTTATGAATTAATCATACTACAACTCAAGCATACCACACATTAGGCTCAATAAAGTTTATGAATTTTGCATGTAGCCATTACTTTTCGCAGCCAAATTTTAATCCCATCCAAAAATGAGCAACTGAAGAATTTTCATAATAAAATTTTCAAGTCCTAATAATGCCACTATTCGATCCAAAAAGTGGAAATATTGGGCACACTTGTCACTTCACAGATATTTCAAAGTCTGTACGTATCTGTTGCAATTCAATGATACAAATTTTGATAATATCAGTAAAAACACATCAGAAGACTTTCTGAAATAATTTTTCAAAATTTATTATGCTACAATTAAAGTGGGGAAGTGAACAAATATAGCTCAATAGAGCCGAATGAAATTCTGAAATTTTGCATATATTCATGGCGTTCCGAAGACAATAATTTTGATCCCATTGACAAATGAGCAACCGCAGAATTTTCATAACAAAATTTTTAAATCATAATGCCACAATCGAAGCCAAAAAGTGGAAATACTTGGTACATTTGTTGCTTTACAGAATTTCCAAAGTCTGTAGGTATCCATTGCAATCCAATGATACAAATTTTGATAATATCAGTAAAAAAACATATGAAGACTTCCTGAAACAATTTTTCAAAATTCATTATGCTACAACTTAATTAGGGAATTAAAAAAATGTAGCGCACATTGGGCCCAACAAAATTCTGAAATTTTACATGTACGCATGGCATTCTGAATCCAGCAATTCTTAACCCATCGACAAATGAGCAATCGAGGAATTTTCATAACAAAATTTTCAATTCCTAATGCCATAATCGAAACTGAAAACGAAAAATACTTGGCACATCTGTCGCTTCACAGAATTTTCAAAGTCTGTAGGTATCCATCGCAATTCAATTATACAAATTTTGATAATATCAGTAAAAACACATCGGAAGACTTCCTGAAACAATTGTTTAAAATTCATTATGCTACGACTAAAGAGGGGATGTGAGAAAATATAGAGCATATTGAGCCAAATAAAATTCTAAGAGTTTGCATATATCCATGGTGTTCCGAAGACAATATTTTTGATCTCATTGACAAATAAGGAACCGAAGAATTTTTATAACAAAATTTTCAATTCATAATGCTAAAATCGGAGGCAAAAAGTAGAAATACTTGGTACATTTGTCGCTTCACACAATTTCTGAAGTCTGTAGGCATTCGTTGCAATCCAAAGATATAAATTTTGATAATGTCAGAAAAAACACATCGGAAGACTTTCTGAAATAATTTTTTAAAATACATTATGCTACAACTAAAGCGGGGATTTGAAAAAATATAGAGCATATTGAGCAAAACAAAATTCTGAAATTTTGCATATATCCATGGTGTTCCGAAGACAATATTTTTGATCCCATTGACAAATGAGCAACCGAAGAATTTTCATAACAAAATGTTCAATTCATAAGGCTACAATCGGAGCCAAAAAGTGGAAATACTTGGTACATTTGTCGCTTCACAGAATTTCCAGAGTCTATAGGTATTCGTTGCAATCCAAAGATGCAAATTTTGATAATACCAGGATATGGAGTATATACCGCTATAGTCTTTTGACATAAAGATATATTATACGAGCCATTTTGACATAAAGATATATCGTTACTTACTACGGTTATCATCCAGATGCATCCATATATATCCAGATGCAGGTTGACAGTGTATTTGTCTATTAATTCATCAAATGCGAGATGATTCTACACCATATTTTGGATAGAAAAACGACGTCGAAAATCTTTTGAAACGGACCAACAATTATCATGCAAGGAACATTTTGTGATGTACAAATCTTATTATGGTAAGCGAGGAACATTTTATAATAAAGAGGAAAGGGACCAATAAAATAAATTGTCAACGGTGTAGAGTTAACAAAAATATTTATTAGACACTGCTCAAAACTCGGTATGATAATAACAAACACTCATTATTAGTTTTATAGAGTTTCTTTTCCAAATTTACATCGATTCACACCAATCATGATTAACAGTTCAAAGTACACCATTTCATAGTTATCAAAGAAATGAAAAGAATGATTTCTCTAGAAATCTTATACGAGGAACATTTAATCGTGAAAGAGAAAAGAGATCGCTTTCGTTTCCGCCGTAGAGTTAAGTGTGGAAAATAAAAATTGCAGGGTTAACAATAATAAAAAAATACATATTCGTTTCAGCAATGTTCGAAAGTTGATTAACCCATTAACGCCGAAGAATCGTGTTTTTTTTTCTCATTTTCAAGCTAGATTCTTATCATCGAAAAAAAATCATTTGCAAATAAAAAATATGTTCCCTTGTACTTTCGAGTGTCCCCTTTCCGAATCCGGAGTCAAAATTGAGTTTTGTCCATTAGAAAAAAAATATGGCCGTTTTTAAACAAAAAAAACCGAAAAAATCGAAGAAATTTTTTTTTCAATATTTTTATTCTCATTGAAGACGCGCGAGGACCCCCCCTTTTTCTTCAACCATGAGTGCACAAAATAGTTGTAGTTTAAGAATATATTTTTTTAATTTGTCGACATTGACATTTTCACCCCCAAAATGGCGCTTTTCATCCCTTCAGCAGGAAGACAATTTTCACTCTCGGTGCCCGACAAAAAAAATATTCAAATCTTAACGAAAATTGGTATCCCGGGGTTTTCAAGGTCGCTGATTACGATTCCGCCCTCAAAGTTCGAAAATTCAGAATGGCGGATCCAATATGGCGGAAGCAAATTCAAAAACTTACTTGAATCGGATGAAATGTGGCACTCGGGGGTTTTCGAGGTCGCTGATTACAAATCTGCCCTCAAAATTCGAAAATTCAAAATGGCGGATCCAATATGGCGGACCCGAATTCAAAAACTTACTTGAATCGGATGAAATGTGGCACTCGGGGGTTTTCGAGGTCGCTGATTACAAATCTGCCCTCAAAATTCGAAAATTCAAAATGGCGGATCCAATATGGCGGACCTAAATTCAAAAACTGTATGAATCGGATGAAATGTGGCACTCGGGGGTTTTCGAGGTCCTTGATAACGAATCTGGCATCATCATTTCAAAATTCAAAATGGCGGATGCAATATGGCGGACACCTTCCCGTTAACACCCAGTTATTATCTAACGTTTATTGAAGAATTGACAACTTTATATATTGACAAATTGACAAATTTATAGAAATTCATCACTCCGCATTACTCAACGGATAAACTTATAATTCCTTATTCTACTTAAGAGTATTACCCAGAGAATTACTTAAGAGCATTACCCAGAGAAAACGACATGGACGTGGTAGAAATCCTTTCTCCTTTGGGGTGCTTGATTTGAGTGAGTCCCCTTGCCTCTCACTTTTTGGGGTGCTTGATTCGAGTGAGTCCCCTTGCCTCTCACTTTTTGGGGTGCTTGATTCGAGTGAGTCCCCTTGCCTCTCACTTTTTAGGGTGCTTGATTCGAGTGAGTCCCCTTGCTTCTCACTTTTTGGGGTGCTTGATTCGAGTGAGTCCCCTTGCCTCTCACTTTTTGGGGTGCTTGATTTGAGTGAGTCCCCTTGCCTCTCACTTTTTGGGGTGCTTGATTCGAGTGAGTCCCCTTGCCTCTCACTTTTTGGGGTGCTTGATTCGAGTGAGTCCCCTTGCCTCTCACTTTTTGGGGTGCTTGATTCGAGTGAGTCCCCTTGCCTCTCACTTTTTGGGGTGCTTGATTCGAGTGAGTCCCCTTGCCTCTCACTTTTTGGGGTGCTTGGTTGTAAATGCGCCCTTTGCTTATCCCCGAAGCCTGATTACGTGTTTCGCTTTCATACAAGCACTACAGAAGTAAGCATTACAGTCCTTACAGTACGTATATGTTCTTATTGGACAGATTGAACAACGAGCTTGTTTGCTGTGACGGAAAGTATCATGTGCTTTGTTCCGTTTTAGTTTTCCCCTCTCTAAGTAATATTTAGCAATCGAAATTGCGAATTGCTTTGAACCAATTTTTTTTGTTTTATCTCCAGTTGCGTTGAAAATCACGACTGAGTTCACAATGGCGGCCTGTATAAATCTAATAAAGACGACCCATGTCCATTTTTTTGAACGGATACTTGGAAGCAAGTTGTTGCAATGTCCATCGTGAACGTCTACTCCGCCCATGAATTTATTGTAGAGATGAAATGCTTGTGGAAACGGAATCTCAATTTTTGAATGTGCACTCGAGCTAAATCTCTTAGACGGTAATAGAGGAGTCACCCCTGCAGCGGTAGAAGCGATCGAAACTGGTTTCGAGTCTACGATAGTTATGTAGTTTATTCCGCTGTTTTGATCATGCTTTACAACATACGTACCTCGTGGAGACTTTTTGTCGATTACATTTTTTTCTTTGACTCGATTTTCTCTTATAGTTCCTGTACATTGTAAACCTAACTTTTTCAAATGTACTAGGAGATCGAAATTCGTAAAAAAATTATCGCGGTAAAGATGGAACTGAGATATCTTCTTAGGAGGGATAGATTTGAGAAATGGATCCAATAATTGCATCACTACACGAGAACCTAGAGCACATTTACCCAATTTATCTCCAATTGATGAATTTTTTCCACAATATAAATCGAGATTCAACAGGTATCCATCGGCGGTGCAAAGACCCCAAAATTTTAGTCCGAATCGTATGGGTTTTCCCCGGATAAACTGTTTTAGCGATGTTCTTGCATATGATTTGGCCATCATTTCGTCAACAGATAACGCAGTCTTCCACAAGCCAAACTGACGAATATTTCTCTGAAATAATTGTAGTAATTTACGAACGCGCCATGCCTTATCACTGGGATCATTGTCTTTAGGCATCGAATACTTTAATTCTGATTTGATTTTCTCAAATGTATCGCGTTGCATTGCAGAAGAAACCACCTCACATAATAAGAAGGGATCAGATGACCAATAGTCTCTTTGAGATTTTCTTTTATTGAACGAGCTTACAATGATGATGCCAATGAAAGTATTCAAATCATCCAAGTGCAATTCAAACCCATTCTCTTTACATGAGTCAATAATGTATGTTTTCATTTCCATGCAGAAAAACTTTTCAAACAGTTGTATCGGCTCACTTTTTTGAATACTTTTTTTTACACCGTCAGTTAGTAATAATTTGTCTTCAGTCTCATTCGGGTAGCTCTTTTCACCAACCATCCACTTATATTGGTGATCTCCTTCCAATTTACATTGATTATCTGTGTAATTTTCCGATGCTTGTTTATAAGTGATACTCGAAAGGTGATCGTTTGATTCAAAATCAGAATCGGAATCACTAGAACAACCAGAATTGTCTGGATTCGGAATCGCGACGAGCTCGTCACAATTATCGTCAGAAGTATCCATTTCAAACTCTACATGAGAAGGAATAGATTGCCTTGGTCGTTTTCGAGACATAATGGTAATATTGTCAATATGCTCACGCTGCCGATGAGATAAAAATTATCGAAGAAGTGAATTCACTCAGGAGCAATAAAGATGATAAAACAATATTTTATGAATAAATTTTGTTGAGGTACTGAGCTGAAATTTAGGTATATAAGTGAGTTCGATTTAGTCTCAAGACAAGTTCTACGAAAATAGAAACCAAATTATTCAGATAAGGAATATTGGCAGACCTAAAATGAACACAAAAATTCTGAGCTAATATTTTTTACAGAAAATAAAATATCATTAGCAATGTGAACGATCCGCACTCCACAAACGTGAAAAATTGAAAAAGATGTGATAGGCATATACAAAACTTATTTGCAGACAGAAATATTCATGGATAATAAATATATTTGTATCAGGGATAATATTCAATGATGACCCGTATAAACAAAAACAAGATGAAATGTAAGAAAATCGGAGATTTCTCAGCCTCTGCAACGTCAATTTTTATTCGACACATGAAAAATATAATATATGATCATAAAATGTGAATCAATTGAATGATTATTATTTACATTTATATAAAGTTGTCAATTCTTCAATAAACGTTAGATAATAACTGGGCGTTAATGGGAAGGTGTCCGCCATATTGCATCCGCAATTTTGAATTTTGAAATGATAATGTCAGATTCGTTATCAAGGACCTCGAAAACCCCCGAGTGCCACATTTCATCCGATTCAAGTAAGTTTTTGAATTCGGGTCCGCCATATTGGATCCGCCATTTTGAATTTTCGAATTTTGAGGTCAGATTTGTAATCAGCGACCTCGAAAACCCCCGAGTGCCACATTTCATCCGATTCAAGTAAGTTTTTGAATTTGGGTCCGCCATATTGGATCCGCCATTCTGAATTTTCGAATTTTGAGGGCGGAATCGTAATCAGCGACCTTGAAAACCCCGGGATACCAATTTTCGTTAAGATTTGAATATTTTTTTTGTCGGGCACCGAGAGTGAAAATTGTCTTCCTGCTGAACGGATGAAAAGCGCCATTTTGGGGGTGAAAATGTCAATGTCGACAAATTAAAAAAATATATTCTTAAACTACAACTATTTTGTGCACTCATGGTTGAAGAAAAAGGGGGGGTCCTCGCGCGTCTTCAATGAGAAAAAAAATATTGAAAAAAAAATGTCTTCGATTTTTTCGGTTTTTTTTGTTTAAAAACGGCCATATTTTTTTTTCTAATGGACAAAACTCAATTTTGACTCCGGATTCGGAAAGGGGACACTCGAACGTACAAGGGAACATATTTTTTATTTGCAAATGATTTTTTTTCGATGATAAGAATCTAGCTTGAAAATGAGAAAAAAAAACACGATTCTTCGGCGTTAATGGGTTAAGTGGGTCACACCATCACTTTCTTATTATTACTGTAACCAAGAGTCGATCGAACCTAACCACCATATTTATAACCTCACAACTGTTCGTGAAAAAACATTAATATTTTCAATACTGTTTAAGCCACGCGATTCTAATTAGTCGCGATCGAAAGGGGGAAAAAAATAATATATCTTTCTTCAACCAAAGTTCCAAATTTATAATGGATATCACACATTTTTTCTAGCCTGACACAAACGAAGAATAATAGACAAGTGGCGAATAAACACGTAAAAACGTTTCAACGATTATAAGTATTATTTAACCAAACTCACACATCCCGCACTGTTTTTACGAAACTCCGATTAAACTTTAATATCGCTGACGACGTTTTTCCAATAATTTCGACACTTAGTCCAAGTGCCCGTCAAATGGTTATTGTTTACCTAAACTCACACATCCCGCACTGTTTTTACGAAACTTCGATCAAACTTTCAAACCTCAAAAAACACTTTAATAAATACTATTGACACTTATCACTTATCCCGATTGATTTTTCCGAATTTTGTCACTGATTCCCGATTTTACTACGAATGCGCATTAAAACGGTTCTTTATTACTGTTTATAACCAAACTCTTCCACACGTCCTGCACTGTTTTCATCATTTATTTTTTGAATTCCGTTTCACACAAATTCACACATTGCGCATGACTCGTATCATTGCGCAGTTGCGTGTTGCGCATCATTATGCGCATGCGCACTTGTTCACATCAAAATGATGAGACCCAATGAACGAACACGACCACAGATCACACAATTTTAATGGTATTATCACAGATACTGACACCAACCAATCAGAAACTCAAGAGGCTTCAAGAGGCCTTTGATGGTGTTATATACAGACACGTCATTCACTGGTATCGGTAGTCAGAAACCAACCAATCAGAAACTCGAAAGGGACAAGAGGCCTTTGATGGTGTTATATACAGATACGTCGAAATCCTTCACACAATTATAGAAAAATACATAATTTTGACCTGTGCAAAGTTTTTTCTCAGCAATTACGCCACCGATCATGCTGATTTTGGGCTCAATCGAAAGCATTTTTGACAATTAGTCTCCAGTCCAATTTTCGTTATATCAAACGACTCCTGAGCTTCGTAATTAAACGAAAATACATGCCAATTTTATCCCCACCACCGCGAATCGTTTTATTCAGAGAAAGTATAGACTCGGCGAGCCTCGGGCCAGCAGACGACAGAGCTGTCAATGTACTTGTCCCGAGACTCTACCGAGTCTCTTGGTTATAAAAAGTATCAAGAATATGATACAATAATATGTGGACATTTATGTTTAAAGTTTTTATGCTGTCAGTTGAATCGTCGAGCCAAATATGTGCTATATAAATGAGGACTATAGAGCTATGTGTTTAGTTCTTTGCAAGCATCATGGATGATAGTTTAACGACCACCGTATCTGAATCTTCATCTGTTCTCGAGGCGTAATTCTTTCCCCCCATCGAATTATCGCCCGATAAAAATTATATTCTCGGACTTGTTGAGCTGCTCACATTTAATTCAATTTCCAATATCGGCATTGGCTGCAATGAATTTCATATTGGACCGCAAGTGTTGACCATATCAACGGAGAGTTATGAAATAGAGGATATTGAAATATATTTGCAAGCTGAATTGACACGTAAAAACATAAAAATTCAGCTCAAACCGAATAATAATACACTGCGTAGTGAAACCGAATATAATTAGCCTATTCGTTTCACATCGAACAACTCGATTGGACCTCTGCTAGGCTTTGCATCAGGTCTATTGGAAGCCAATAAAAGACATGTGTCTGATCTGCCGGTATTCATTCTTAAAGTGAACGCCATACGAGTCGAGTGTAACATAACCACCGGCGCATACATCAACGGGCGAAAAGTACATACAGTTCACGAATTTTTCCCATCTGTGCCGGCGGGCTACAAAATCATCGAAGTACCATCGAGCATCATTTACCTACTAATCACGACTCATCGAATCGACAACATACAACTTCGTATTGTGGATCAAGACGGTGATTTAATAAATTTCCGCGGCGAAGTTATCACCATACGACTTCATATAAAATCTCGATGGGCATAGTCTACAATCGTAATATTAATAAGGCAGCATGGGATCGCGAAACCAGTCGTCGATCAACGCTCAAAGCGCTAACACCGCAAAACCTGCTACTCTTGAAGAGTTTGGGTCTCAAGGTTCGTGGAGTTCGCGTTTGAGAAATTATTTACTTTGTACGTTGTGCATCTGTTGCGCTCAATGGAGGAAGAAATCGTAAACATTCAGACACCCATTATCTTCGATGAATCCATCATACATTATGAGGTTCATGCTCATCAACCATACGCATCGTCAACATATAACAACAGTGATGAAATACGTATTTCAATTCAGCATCAAGATTTATCAATCCTACCGAGCAAAAGTTCAATTCACATTTGTGGAAAACTGACAAAGGATGATGGTACAGCGTTAAATGCAACGAGTCTCGTCAACAATGCCATATGTCATTTATTCGAAGAAGTACGCTATGAACTTAATGCAATAGAAATGGATCGTAATAAGAATCCGGGTGTTACGTCTCTCATTAAGGGATATACATCTCTTACACCTGCCAAGAGCTCGATGCTTGAAAACACTGGTTGGCTCGATGTTGAAGAAACAAAACAAATCGTGGGTGCAACGGGTTACTTTGATATATGCGTACCGTTGAGTATGCTGCTGGGCTTTGCTGAAGATTATCGAAAAATGATGGTGAATGCGAAGCATGAATTGATTTTGACCAGATCGATAATACAAACAGCCAATGCGATACAATGCGATAATACAAACAGCCGCTGAAAATTATAAGCTCACATTGCAGAAAATCGAATGGCTTGTACCGTACGTTACCGTGGCGGATCAACGAAAAATTCAACTTTTAAAGTTTATCGCCAAAGACACACCAATTTCCACGAGTTTCCGTACGTGGGAATTGTATGAATATCCATTGTTGCCCATCACCTCTAAACATGTGTGGTCTGTCAAAATTTCAACACAGCTGGAAAAACCACGATATGTGATTCTTGCATTTCAAAACGGGACGAAAAAATAATAAGACAACAAATGTGAGTTGTTTCGATCATTGTAACGTGACCGATGTGAAAATATACTTAAATTCGCAATGTTATCCATATGGCAACATGAATCTGAATATACAGCAAAATCAGTATGCATTACTTTACGACATGCATACAAACTTTCAATCTATGTACTATAATAAGGAGGCTGAACCATGGCTGAACAAAAAGGAATTTTGACAATATGCACCTCTCGTTGTGATTGATTGCTCGAAGCAAAATGATTCTCTCAAGTCTGGACCTGTGGATGTACGTCTCGAATTTGACATGAAAATGAATGTACCTGCGCAGGCATGTGCATACTGCCTCATTCTACATGATCGTATTGTAGAGTATAATCCCTTGAGTGGTGGGGTGAAAAAATTGGTATAAAATGGCTGAAGTGACCACACTGGACATCAGTCGAGATGGAGTTTATCGTTGATCTACAAGGTTTCAAGGGGCCCATCAACGAGTTTATCCTCAAAGAAATTTCAATTATTCGAGTAGATGTGAAAAACGCTGAACCTCTAACGCTCTTCTTCGAACCACCATACGCATGGGACACGCTACCAGCAAAATATCGAACCATGAATAAATGGTTGCAACGTAATTTCCATGGAATATCATGGGACTATGGCCTTATACCATACGACGCAGCGACACCTATAATTCAAGCAATTTTACAACACGCTCGCACCATATTTGTGAAAGGCAGTGAAAAATCTTCGTGGTTAGCGAGCTTCTTGGATTTGTCAACGGAGATTGTTGATTTGGAGACTCTGGATGGCCCATCGTTGAAGAAATTGTTAAAAACTACATCGAATTGCCCCCACCATACCAACGAATTGAAATTCAATTGTGCAATGATGAATGTAAAAGCTTTGACAAGCTGGTTATATGTATACCATGCCTTATGTAAACGAGGGATTTTTGAATAAAGAAAACATTTTTGAAATGGTTTTTTCTAATTTATTTATACAAAATTTCCTCCTCCTCCTCCTCCTCCTCCTTCACATTACAGAGATTTTTATATATATTTTTTTATTCACGTTGAAATTTCATGAAACTTGACGCCGTTCCAATCTCCGCCGATGTATTTCATACTGAGTTTTTCAGTATGAGCAGCTTCCAATAGTTTTTCATACGCTTCAGAATCTTGTTCAAATGCCTTAACGACTCGGGGTGGCAGGAAGACGGTGAATTCACTCTGCACTTCCACGACGTATATTGGACCGTACTTGGTCTTTGCCGATGGAACATCAGAGATTCCATAGGCACCGTTGACTTCAAGATCTTTCAGTTTTTTCGTTGGCAGATACTCGGACCGCTTAGTGATATCGTTGATACTAGAAAACGCCATCGTTGTCGAATGTGGAGGTTTTTTTTGAGAAAAAAATACGACTTGTACGGAGCTTCTAGAGCTGTGAATTGATGCTGATCTCCTCCATGCTCGACTATTTGTACCATCCATCCCTTCCATAAGTCCAATCCCCTTCCACTTCCCGGAAAAATTGGTTCAATCATGTATTATGCAGCCTCATACAGGTTTGAACATGTCGCCACCTGCATCTTTGGCAGCTGCTTCTTCGAACAATGCACATTCCGCAATAGCAGGTTCTTTCCCACGCATTTTCCGAAGATCTATTCTTCTCAAACAATGGATCTGCGTCACTTTGTTTGCACACCTGCATCCGAGACAAGTTTAAACATGTTCAACGCTCTTGCAACATTCTCTCTGCAGTTACGACGTTGGGGTACGGGACCATCGATGTGATCTCCCATCGATGGTGTGTTCCAATGTTCGTAACATCGTCTATATGATATAATCTCACTATCAGATTGATAATATTCTGGTAAACGATCCCACAAATAATCAGTAAATTCACTGAAGTACTGTTTAAATATTGTTGGCGATATAATTCGTAGCTCCTCTGACGTGATTTCTCGCGGATTCTTCGTACTTCGAATTGCATACATATTCACCAATTCTTCCATTTCAAAACACTTTTCACAATCTCGACGTATAGGTCCAACGGCGTCAATATGTGTTTTCTGCCACGGTGGATTAAAATGATCATCACTCATGATATGATTGTATCTCACCATCATACTGTAAATGCTCTGGTAAACGATCCCACAATGAAGTTATACAGTAGCTAAAATATTTTAAAAGTAAAGCCTTGGGAATCGATTCGAGTTCATTTTTCGTCAATGTCCAGGAGTCTTTCGACGGGTTTGTCCGTTTCAACGTCTACTTTCAGAATAGACATTTAACTCTTAATCTTATAAATTTATCCACTTTTTCAAACTAAAATTATTTAAAAATAATTATACATCTCTTACACTCACTATACTCCGCATTTCCCCTACCCTGTCCCACCCATACAGCATCAACGCAAGACTGTATAACGCAAAAAAAATATGGACTAGCAGGTAGGAGATTTATCTTTTGTTAAAATTCTACCAATGCACCGTTTTAAGCAAACAATGATTCAATGGAGGTCAGGTGTGATCGTCACCTGCAAGTTTTTCTAAATGCGTTTAACTTTCTCTACAACATGAATTTTTCTATAACCTTGCAAAAAAAATCCGTTGGAAGTAATACATTTTATTGAATGACTTCGGTTGGGGTCAAGACATCCCTTGACCAACATTCTAGCGCGCTGGTTTATACAGGTACGTGACATTGGGTACGCTGAATGACCATTTTTTTCATTTTAAAAATCCAAATGAGAGAAACTTTTTTACTGTTTGAGAAAGTCATGCTAGAAAGAGTGCGAGGAAGGGTTGTAAAAGGAAAAGTACAGTTACTGCCCTTCAGCGATGTCACGAATAAAATTTCGTCAACGCCAGATCATTTCAGTTCGTACATCTCGTCTGAACACTTCTTCCGAAAATGACAAGCATGCGTACTGAGTCGAAAATCGCGAGTGTAACAAATGAAGGTGTAAGTGATAGACATGTGTATGATTCCATAGTGAATATGGATGATCGCGCCATTGTAGACTTGGTGAGTGAGTGTGATTTCGTGGCTTTTCTCGAGGATGTGTGGAATCTCAGGGATCGAACGTGAGTTACGAGGATTCTGAATCCAATTCGGAGGAGAGTCTTGCAAGTCCATCGTCTGATGGAATTTTCCATGATTTGTTGTGGCCTCCACGTTTCGTATATGAAGTCGCCGGTGAATTACCCTGGCCTCCACGTTCGAACTATCAAGCCAGCAGTGACTTGTCGGGGCCTCCACTCTCGAACTGCGTGTGCATAGTTCGAGAATATTACTTTAATTATGATTAAAAAAGTTGAAAATTGCATGTTTTTGAGGTGTTTGAACACAATGACATGTTTTTATACCATGTTTTTTCACCTTTTTTGCATTAAAATAATATTTTTAATAATAATATCATCCCAGAGATTTGTTCATATAGATTGTAATTGAATAAAGAATATTCACACAAATTTTCAGAATGATTGGTCAATAACTTTTTGAGTTAGAATGCCCACCAGCTGAAAAAAGTCGTCCATGGACAGCAGCTTCTAACTCCACTATTTCTAGTAGAAATGACTTGAAAAAATTACAAAGAATACTTCAAAACACGAATAAAATATCCTCCCTGTTAAAAAAAAATTCACGAAAAACACCAAAATTTCGGCCTCCTAAACTGGTTTCTCCCGTTAACTCGTCGACAATGCTCGGGTTTGCAAAAGAGACTCGAAAAGCAAATTAAAGAAGAGTGTGTTTACTGGGAACACGTATTACAGCATGTTATAGCTGTTATTTGTATTTTAGCAGAAAGAGGCCACGCGTTTCGAGGCACAATCGAAAAATTTGGTTCCCTACATAATGGAAATTTTTTAGGGCTTCTCGAGCTTATAAGCCAGTTCGACCTATTCTTGGCAGCACATATAACTAAATATGGAAATCCTCGAAGAGGGTCTTACTCCTATTTATCTAAAACTACATGCGAAGAGTTAATTCTTATATTAGCGCAAATGGTTCATCAAGAAATCGTAGAACAGATCAAAGTATCTCGATATTTCAGTGTATCAGTCGACTCCACCCTCGACTTGACGCACATAGACCAGCTCAGCGTAGTCGTTCGTTATGTAAAAAATCAGCAGCCAATAGAACGTTTTCTAACATTCATCGAATTGAAAACACATCACATAGGCAATGAACTGGCAAAGCAAACATTACATTATCCACAAGAAGAATGTAAATTGGATTTTTCGAAATGCAGAGGCCAGTCGTATGATAATACGGCAAACATGTTTGGACGTTATAACGGGATGCAACAAAAGATTTTAGAAGAAAACCCGTATGCAATATATGTACCGTGCGCTGCTCATTCTCTTAACTTAGTTGGCAGAAGTGCGGTCAATTGCTGCCCATCTGCGGTAATTTTTTTTCAATAGTCCAAACGTTGTATAATTTTTTTCGGGTTCAACAAGTAGATGGTAGACATTAAGAGGAGGTACCTGAGTAAACGGCGAAAAAACAGGTAAACTTCGGGAATTTTTATCTCAAAAACTAATGTTTAGATTGGATCGGGGTTTTTTTTTATTGGAAAATATGTACATTGAGGTATGTTTAGGAATTTTTTAAAATAAATTTATTGACTGGAAGCGCCGTTGTTGTGGTCAGCGTCAGACGTGTTGTTCGTTGACATGGCTTGTGGTGCCAAGGATTCCGGGCAGTCGGTTGATCTGAAACACAAAAACGCAACGGATTCTTGAAATATAATGTACAAAGGAGTTCGCCGCGTAGGATTTTTTTGAAATTTTCATTTTCAACGGAATTGCGACCGTTTTAATTTAACATTCGTTTTTCGTTCACAATTTCCGACGATTTTGGTTGCATAAAAAAGCAATGGTTCAATCAAATGAAAAACCGCTACGTGGCGAACGAGAAAAACTATCGAAGAATATTGTATCCAAATTTGGACAAAATCGGACAAGCCGTTTTCGAAATAGATCTGGCACCGACTTTGAAAAGTATATTTCGAGATAATCGCGTTTGAAAAGTGGGTAAAGAAATGACGTGCTCGGCCGTTGGGCCGCTGCACGATCTTTCGGTAAATTCTCCGTATCATTTTGGCGATTGCGGAATTTCAACATGAAATGTTCACACAATATTCTTCGTACTTCAAACATTATAAAAAAAGATAAAATCGATTTTTCAAAAAGTGTACTTCATGCTGTTTCGAAGTTTGTCAGAAAAATTACTCGCAGGATAGAGATATTTTTTACCTTACCGTTAATCAGCAATCCCAGGGCCATACAGTGATCCCTCCGAAGTACTCGTTGCTTCGTCAGCTGCAATTCTCGATTGTCTGCGCTGAATTCTCTCTTCACGGGTCGCGTTTCGAGTTTGAATTTCAGCCTTCGCAATGCGGTCCGCATCCTCGATCTCGCATTGCCTGTCAGCATTTCTCCCGACATGAATTCCCAAAGCATCCATCACTTGGAGATAGGATTTCGCCCCACAGTTAAAAACGCATGTGGCAATATTAGCAGCAATGTTGACAATATTTGAACCGTAGTGGAATATTTTAGGAGCTATTCTCCAAATGACGTTGTTGAAGCTTTCATTTGCGTTCTGCGTAAATCCGCCGACGCAGTGTTGTAGTAAATCATCAGAACTTAGGTCCCTAAATATTGGTTCGATGGCTTTAGCAACATCCGAACGTAGAGCGGGCTCATGGTGATAGTCCTTCAATATTTTGGTAGCCTTCGCTTGCTGCCAAGAACACCTGGAGTCACTTCCTGGTGGACACCGGTCATGCTGTGGCTTATCATCCGTTGAAATCATGTGGAAAAACGTGGCCATGATAGCTTTTTTCATATTTTCGGCAGAATCATTGTTGCGTCTGATGGCGAGGTCATAATAAATCGTGAGCTTATCAATCAATTTGCCCGTTAATTTTCCCTTTCCACCCAATCCTTTCGTATTCTTTTTACAGTTCCGGAGCCTGGTACCCATTCGTTGAACATATCCTACGCACTCTTTTTTTATTATGCTCGTACCCCCGTAGGGTGCGCTATCGACTATGTTCTTATAAGTTTTCGAGTCTCCGTCGCTTATGTAGTTTGTGTACTTCACTCCGTATTTTTCCTCGGATCCTGCAAATATTTCGCACATTGCATCTACCTCCATTTTCCCCGAAGAACCCTCATAGTTTACTTTACATTGGTCAGCATGATCTTGTACCCACTCTTCATGCTCACTAGTATTTCTCTTGTTTTGCCAATTCGCATATGCCTGACAAAATTTGCATTTGACGTTTATATCAAGTACTTTGCCAGTGTAATGACCGATGACACTTGATACACCCATCAACGAATTGAAACCCCGTTTCTGCCATGTCCCATCGCCAGACACGGTCAACCCTTCATTGGGCCGGTCTGTTGCTTCAGTCGTCCTTTCATTCTCTTCTTGCACACTCGAGATACAAATCATCTCACGTACTGATTCTGACGCATTGTACAACCGGTCGTGCTAAATACATCAGCCCACAAAATCTTTGCATACCTCTCAGACCAATTCCAATCATCCGCATAGCGAAGATAAATCTCATATTTATTTCGTGCGCGTTTGAAATATATGGGCAGGAGGATGCATTTCGGGGCTCACAAGATGGACATTCTATTTTTATTTTGAAACTAAGGCCACGAGTGGAGGTTTTCGTGATGCTAAATGTCTGTCCGCAGTCTTTACATTTCACGTGTTCACTGATAAACGAAAAAACAGTCACAAAATTCAGCAAAACGTATTCGATATCGTGTTTTGCACTCGGTTCTAAATCGATTGATTTCCGAATTTTTTGGCAGAAGCACTCACTTTACTGTCATCTTTTTCACATTCATGGCGATTCAATGGACGTTTTTTTCGGAGGATTGTCTTTACGGATCTTGAACGTCGCTCTATCCGTTCTTGAGATTTTATTTCGCTGGTCTTTACGGTTCATTTTATCGATTTCACTAACGATGCACAAAATAGAAAATACTGTTCACTCCTGTAGGATAAACGATAGACTGACGCTTCGAAACAACCCCAGGCCCCCGGAGTTATCCTACCCTTGTATACCTGCTCGCTATAACCAAAGGCCCCAGCACGACAGCTGCAGACCCATCCGACCGCGCGCTCGACGTTCTACCGCCTTTCGCAGAATAACCCACAACTTCTTCAATATTGCGAATTTCTACATGAAATTTATACACAATATTCTTTGAACTACAGACTACAAGAAAAAAAATCGATTTTTTGAAAAATTTACTTAGGTACCTCCCCTTAAAAAAATCTGACATCCAAAAAGTTTATACGCATGAACACTAAAAATAAAAAAATAAAAAATGATTGTAAAAAAACAGTAGTGAACCTTAAATAGTATCAAATAAAAAAAGAGAAAAGTCATTCAATTAGTGAGTCATTAAATTTTGCTCGTCAATAGTAATCGATGGTAGGATTATAACTTTGCATGCGAAAATTAAAAATCGAAAAGTCATAATGTGATTTTAAATGCACGTACAGAAAATATAAGTAATGAAAAAAGCGCATAACTTAGATCAAATAAACAAATATTATATTTATAATCGAATTTAGCTATGGTCTAGAGACATCCTCCTTTCTTATTCAATGACTTGACCCATAAGCGGTCGCGCTACTTTTTTCCCCTTTAAACATTTTTTTTCGCTTTTAAACATTTTTATTTATTGAAAACCAAAAGCACAAAGATGCTAAAAATTGATACTAAAAAATCTAAAATAAAATTTAAAAAAAATTGAATTTTTTTTTAATTTTTCAACTTTGTCATCATATAGCAGAATCAATTTAAAGTGGATAGAAAAATTTCAAATGCTCATGCCATTTTAAGTTTTCGAGTAATTATCGTTTTATTAGAAGTGTGAGAAAAAATTTCATAGCATGGCCGATGATATTTAATATTTCATTATTACTTATTGACTTTTAATATTCGTGTGCAAACTACTTTCCCGAATGTCAATTCACATTGACCAGAAAAATTGAATGATTCCTCCTCTATTTTTATGTATATGTTTTATTTTTGATCAATTATTATATCGCATTTCTTGGAATTTACTGCTGTTTTTGTATTGGGTTTTTCTTTCTAGACAATTTTTATTTTATACCACTCAAACACTAGGAAAAAATGTTAATTTAATAGCATTGATATTATTGTTGAAAGATATTTCATTGATTCAACCTCAGTGTTCTCGGTTGGAATAAATATGCAGTATGATCTGAAACTAGTATAATTGTTTCATAGTTTGTAATATTGTAATCATCATATTTTTTTTGGAACCCCATAGTGAGACATATTGTTCATCCAATAATTTTTTTCGTCAGTGAAGTTCACTACAATTTTTACAGTCGGGAGTTTTCAGTTTTTCCAAAACAATTTTTCAAGCTATTTTAGAAAATGTTTTATTTTAAACTATTTGAAGTTCACTACCGTTTGTTTACAATCAGTTTTCTGATTTTTTATTTTCAGTGTTCCTGCGTATACATTTTTCAGATGTCAATTTTGTTGGGTTAGACAATTTTTCTATTTTGTATTTCTCGGGATTGAATATGTATTGTGACTTGACTTTTTTCCTCATCTTCGATGATCTCCTTCGTTGCAAGACAGCAGTTGAACGAGATTTCCATCGTAAATTGATGCCGTGATCATATTTGCTTGGAATGAAATCAATTTAACAATAAATAATAAAAAAATACATAAAAGTTGACATAGCCACCTCTAAATATTGAGCGATTGAGCTCAATTTTGTACAGAAATTTTGTTTTATTAATGTCTAACAATAGCGGGTGAATCCGCAAAAAAAAAATTAAAATATTTTTTTGTATCGGTCTAACATTTATATACAGATATACAGGGTGTCCCATGGGAATGTGCGAAAACCAAACGAATGATCCCCATTCGTGCCCCTTTCGACCCTCTCAGGGGCCCTACGTTTTACAAGTATATACCTGAGGTTTATCAGTTTTATTCTAGCTGCGGTAGAAAGCGGACGGCGTTAGTGAAAATGAGTGAGCTTACCATCGAAGAAAAGGTTTTTCTCATCGAGTGCTTCTACACAAGAGGAAAAATTTACAGTGAAACATTTAGAGGATTCCGTACTAAGTTCGGAACTAAAAGTGTTTCCAGCGAAACTACTCTTAGAAGGTAAGAATCAATTTTCTTTATATTGATTTTTCTATAACGTTCCATAAATAATCTTTTTCTCGAAGTTTCCGCGAATTCTCACGGCAATATTGTTCTTTTTTACAGAGTAATTGATAATTTTATACAATACGGAACTCTGCAGGACCGTAGAAAAGATTTACCAGGCCCTTCAGTCTCGGTAACTACGGAGGAGACGATCAATGAAGTTGAAAAATATTTTAAAGAAAATCCACATTCTTCGATTCGCAAGGCCGACAAAGCTTTGAAACTGAGTAAATCAACTGTGCATAGGATTCTACGCTATTTTCTAAAAATGCACCCTTATAAAATAACTACGCATCAGTTGTTAACTGAAGACGCAAAAGAAAAGAGAAAAGAGTTTTGCAACACGATTACGTAAATGTTCGAAAATGAAGAATTGAGTGAAAAAGCAATCATTTTTTCCGACAAACCGCATTTCTGGATGAATGGTTACGTCAATAAACAAAATTATCGCTTTTGGGGCTCGCAAAATCCTACAGTCGTAATGGCAACGTCTCTTCATCCCCGGAAAGTGACCGTGTGGGCAGCCATGTCAATAAAAGGTATCTACCTGTATTTCTTTGAATCTACTGTCACCGGCGAGACATACAAAGGAACGTTAGAGACTACATTCTTTCCTTATGCGAAGAAGAAAGGTCTCGTTAAATCTTTTTATTTTATGCAAGACGGAGCAGCTCCTCATCGCACACAAGAAGTATTTGATTCCATCAATAAAGTTTATGGCGATCGAGTTATTGGCCTAGGGTACCCACGCTTTGCTAGAGGAACAGGATTAGAGTGGCCACCTTATTCGCCAGATCTCAATCCCTGTGATTTCTTTTTATGGGGCTACATTAAAGATCATTGCTATGAAAATAACCCGAGAACAATAAATGATTTAATTAAAGAAATTAAGAAGATCGTCAATGACATTTCAGACGAAACATTAGAACATGTTTTTGATAGTTTTAGGAAGCGTTTGGATATTTGTGTCAATTCAGATGGTTCTCATTTCGAAAATATATATCATTAATACCTCACATTCTTCACTGTATTTTTAAATTAATATTTTGTACTAAATAGTTCTTTGTTATATATAATAAAATAGACGTGAAATGAAAATGACGACTTTCCTTTATTAAAAAATATTTAAATTTTCCCAGTCCTTTCATTACTTAAAAAATAGTGACTCATTAGTTTTCACACATTCCTATGGGACACCCTGTACAAAAGTCATAGTAAGTTACTAAACTACTGCTGCTGCTTGCTGTCCATGAAATAGCCCCCTTACAGAAAAAAAATCAATGCATTTTGAGTAGAAGAGCAAGGGGG